>OY740809.1:26611837-26944055 GCA_963514005.1 Raja brachyura | reverse complement strand
GAGGAAGAGGGACGGGGGGGGGAAGAGGGACGGGGGGGGGGA
The DNA here is from genome assembly GCA_963514005.1 of Raja brachyura. Next base: position 26,944,013 of record OY740809.1, on the reverse strand, counting down.
AGAGGGACGGGGGGGGGAAGAGGGACGGGGGGGGAAGAGGGACGGGGGGGGAAGAGGGACGGGGGGGGAAGAGGGACGGGGGGGGGAAGAGGGACGGGGGGGGGAAGAGGGACGGGGGGGGAAGAGGGACGGGGGGGGGAAGAGGGACGGGGGGGGAAGAGGGACGGGGGGGGGAAGAGGGACGGGGGGGGAAGAGGGACGGGGGGGGAAGAGGGACGGGGGGGGAAGAGGGACGGGGGGGGGAAGAGGGACGGGGGGGGGAAGAGGGACGGGGGGGGAAGAGGACGGGGGGGGGAAGAGGGACGGGGGGGGGAAGAGGGACGGGGGGGGGAAGAGGGACGGGGGGGGGAAGAGGGACGGGGGGGGAAGAGGGACGGGGGGGGAAGAGGGACGGGGGGGGGAAGAGGGACGGGGGGGGGAAGAGGGACGGGGGGGGAAGAGGGACGGGGGGGGAAGAGGGACGGGGGGGGAAGAGGGACGGGGGGGGGAAGAGGGACGGGGGGGGAAGAGGGACGGGGGGGGAAGAGGGACGGGGGGGGAAGAGGGACGGGGGGGGAAGAGGGACGGGGGGGGAAGAGGGACGGGGGGGGGAAGAGGGACGGGGGGGGAAGAGGGACGGGGGGGGAAGAGGGACGGGGGGGGGAAGAGGGACGGGGGGGGGAAGAGGGACGGGGGGGGGAAGAGGGACGGGGGGGGAAGAGGGACGGGGGGGGGAAGAGGGACGGGGGGGGGAAGAGGGACGGGGGGGGGAAGAGGGACGGGGGGGGGAAGAGGGACGGGGGGGGGGAAGAGGGACGGGGGGGGGAAGAGGGACGGGGGGGGAAGAGGGACGGGGGGGGAAGAGGGACGGGGGGGGGAAGAGGGACGGGGGGGGAAGAGGGACGGGGGGGGGAAGAGGGACGGGGGGGGGAAGAGGGACGGGGGGGGGAAGAGGGACGGGGGGGGGAAGAGGGACGGGGGGGGAAGAGGGACGGGGGGGGGAAGAGGGACGGGGGGGGAAGAGGGACGGGGGGGGAAGAGGGACGGGGGGGGAAGAGGGACGGGGGGGGAAGAGGGACGGGGGGGGGAAGAGGGACGGGGGGGGGAAGAGGGACGGGGGGGGAAGAGGGACGGGGGGGGAAGAGGGACGGGGGGGGAAGAGGGACGGGGGGGGAAGAGGGACGGGGGGGGGAAGAGGGACGGGGGGGGAAGAGGGACGGGGGGGGAAGAGGGACGGGGGGGGAAGAGGGACGGGGGGGGGAAGAGGGACGGGGGGGGAAGAGGGACGGGGGGGGGAAGAGGGACGGGGGGGGGAAGAGGGACGGGGGGGGAAGAGGGACGGGGGGGGGAAGAGGGACGGGGGGGGGAAGAGGGACGGGGGGGGAAGAGGGACGGGGGGGGGAAGAGGGACGGGGGGGGAAGAGGGACGGGGGGGGAAGAGGGACGGGGGGGGAAGAGGGACGGGGGGAGGAAGAGGGACGGGGGAGGAAGAGGGACGGGGGGAGGAAGAGGGACGGGGGGAGGAAGAGGGACGGGGGGAGGAAGAGGGACGGGGGGAGGAAGAGGGACGGGGGAGGAAGAGGGACGGGGGAGGAAGAGGGACGGGGGGAGGAAGAGGGACGGGGGGAGGAAGAGGGACGGGGGAGGAAGAGGGACGGGGGAGGAAGAGGGACGGGGGAGGAGAGGGACGGGGGGGAAGAGGGACGGGGGAGGAAGAGGGACGGGGGGAGGAAGAGGGACGGGGGGAGGAAGAGGGACGGGGGAGGAAGAGGGACGGGGGAGGAAGAGGGACGGGGGGAGGAAGAGGGACGGGGGGAGGAAGAGGGACGGGGGGAGGAAGAGGGACGGGGGGAGGAAGAGGGACGGGGGGAGGAAGAGGGACGGGGGGAGGAAGAGGGACGGGGGGAGGAAGAGGGACGGGGGGAGGAAGAGGGACGGGGGGAGGAAGAGGGACGGGGGAGGAAGAGGGACGGGGGGAGGAAGAGGGACGGGGGGAGGAAGAGGGACGGGGGGAGGAAGAGGGACGGGGGGAGGAAGAGGGACGGGGGGAGGAAGAGGGACGGGGGAGGAAGAGGGACGGGGGGAGGAAGAGGGACGGGGGGGAAGAGGGACGGGGGGAGGAAGAGGGACGGGGGGGGGAAGAGGGACGGGGGGGGGAAGAGGGACGGGGGGGGAAGAGGGACGGGGGGGGAAGAGGGACGGGGGGGGAAGAGGGACGGGGGGGGGAAGAGGGACGGGGGGGGAAGAGGGACGGGGGGGGAAGAGGGACGGGGGGGGAAGAGGGACGGGGGGGGAAGAGGGACGGGGGGAGGAAGAGGGACGGGGGGAGGAAGAGGGACGGGGGGAGGAAGAGGGACGGGGGGAGGAAGAGGGACGGGGGGAGGAAGAGGGACGGGGGGAGGAAGAGGGACGGGGGGAGGAAGAGGGACGGGGGGAGGAAGAGGGACGGGGGGAGGAAGAGGGACGGGGGGAGGAAGAGGGACGGGGGGAGGAAGAGGGACGGGGGGAGGAAGAGGGACGGGGGGAGGAAGAGGGACGGGGGGAGGAAGAGGGACGGGGGGAGGAAGAGGGACGGGGGAGGAAGAGGGACGGGGGAGGAAGAGGGACGGGGGAGGAAGAGGGACGGGGGAGGAGAGGGACGGGGGGAGGAAGAGGGACGGGGGGAGGAAGAGGGACGGGGGGAGGAAGAGGGACGGGGGGAGGAAGAGGGACGGGGGGAGGAAGAGGGACGGGGGGAGGAAGAGGGACGGGGGGAGGAAGAGGGACGGGGGGAGGAAGAGGGACGGGGGGAGGAAGAGGGACGGGGGAGGAAGAGGGACGGGGGAGGAAGAGGGACGGGGGAGGAAGAGGGACGGGGGAGGAAGAGGGACGGGGGGAGGAAGAGGGACGGGGGGAGGAAGAGGGACGGGGGAGGAAGAGGGACGGGGGGAGGAAGAGGGACGGGGGGAGGAAGAGGGACGGGGGGAGGAAGAGGGACGGGGGGAGGAAGAGGGACGGGGGGAGGAAGAGGGACGGGGGGAGGAAGAGGGACGGGGGGAGGAAGAGGGACGGGGGAGGAAGAGGGACGGGGGGAGGAAGAGGGACGGGGGGAGGAAGAGGGACGGGGGGAGGAAGAGGGACGGGGGAGGAAGAGGGACGGGGGAGGAAGAGGGACGGGGGGGAGAAAGAGGGACGGGGGGGAGGAAGAGGGACGGGGGGAGGAAGAGGGACGGGGAGGAAGAGGGACGGGGGAGGAAGAGGGACGGGGGGAGGAAGAGGGACGGGGGGAGGAAGAGGGACGGGGGGAGGAAGAGGGACGGGGGGAGGAAGAGGGACGGGGGGAGGAAGAGGGACGGGGGGAGGAAGAGGGACGGGGGGAGGAAGAGGGACGGGGGGAGGAAGAGGGACGGGGGGAGGAAGAGGGACGGGGGGAGGAAGAGGGACGGGGGGAGGAAGAGGGACGGGGGGAGGAAGAGGGACGGGGGGAGGAAGAGGGACGGGGGGAGGAAGAGGGACGGGGGGAGGAAGAGGGACGGGGGAGGAAGAGGGACGGGGGGAGGAAGAAGGGCTGAGCTCTCTTCCTGGAACAAGGACCAAAGGGACGAATGGTAATGGGAAGTTTCGACCAGGAAATATTGAGCGGAGTTTCGATGGGGAAAAGAACAGGGAGACACCAAGGCTAAGGTTATGAGAACTGGCGGTGGTGCATGGGGGAGAAACTTGGGGGTGGTGTGCGAGACGACCGATAAAGGGCCGGCTGGGGTTTTGGGGTCGGGATGTGCCGCTCCGCTCCGGTTCAAGCTTCACTTTACATAATTTATACCGAGAACTGCAGCTCCAGTCGCACAAAGCCGGCCATTTTAAAGTGAATTCTTTGTACTGAGCAAGTTACACAATCAAGGCCCAATCCTTCTCCCTCACACAACCACCACTAACCCATTCCTCACGGAGGCACTACCACTCAACGCCCCTAGATACATTAGTTAACTGCTAGTTATTTTTACCTGGGTCCTGAGCAAGGGCTGCCCGCTGTTGCCGGGACTGATGGGCGGATGGTGTATTCTTTGTTGCGCTGCTGCCCAGCCTGCGCTCGCGTACTGTCCGCCCAGCTCGCCTCCCTTGGCCAGTTCTTGGCTGCTATTATAGTCCTGGTGGGCCTGGTTATAGTTAGTGAAGGCCCTGGCCCCGCTCGGAGAGGTGAGCAGTTGGTTGAGGGTCGGTGTGCTAGAAGCCGTCTGCGACTGTTGCTGGAGGCCCGGGACGGGCGCCGACTGCTGGTGCTGCCCTCCGAACCGCTGGAAACTCGGGGCAATATTCGAGGCCGAGGCTTTGGGCCCGGCCGCCCCGGCCCGCGGCGAGTTGAGGCCGTAGCCCTGGTTGGTGTAGCCGCTGCGGGCCGGATAAGCGGCGGTGTAATTGTTGTAGTGGCCGAAGGCCTCGTGTGAATTGGGTTGGAAGGAGTCGAGGCCGCCGGGGTGCAGCGCTGCCCCCATGCCGGGGCTTTGTTGTCCGCCATGTTGGTGGAACGGGCCCCGGTAATGGTTGTAACCGTAGCCGGCGGCCGGCACGGCAGCCGGGCCTGGACTGGGCGCAGGGTTCGCGTTGGCCATGGGCCCGGAGCCTCCGCCGTTGTTACTGGAATGGTCGAAACGCTGGTCGCCGCTGGTCAGGAGGCCCAGGCTGGCTGCGGCAGCCCGGCCAGGCTCCGGCTCCACCGAGCCCCCTCCGCCGTTGCTGTGCTCCGAGGAGGCCCCGTCCGGCTCGCCGTGCGGCTGGTGGCCGTTATCCTCGTCGCTGTGCTCGCCGGGCGCCGAGGCCGCGCTCAGCCGGTGGTTGCTGAAGGTGTCCCTGGCGCCCGAACCCGACTCCGAGCCATTGCCTGGCAAATGGTGCTCCTGCTCGGCGGCGGGGATGGGCCCAGTGCCCGCCTTCAGCGCCGCCAGATCGCCCGGCTTGGCCTGGCTGATGTCGCTGTCTCTGAGGGCGCTGACCGGAGCGGCCATACTGCCCGCCGCTCCGCGCGATTCCCCCTGCCTCGCCTCGGTGTGTGTCGCTGTCTCCCGTGGCCGGCCTGGCGGCCCCAACTCCCGCTTCCCGGCTAACTCGGCGTCCGCGCTCGGCTCGCTGGCTCTCCGCTCCTTGGCTCGCCCTCGGCGGCGGTCAGACGGTCGCGGTGCTGGTGCCGTTATCGGTGCCGATGCCGCTCCGCATGGCTGGGTGTGGGTGAGCACAGCAGTCCGAGCCCGTCTAACCGAGCCTCGGGCCCAGCGCAACACGCGGTCTGACAGAACTACTAGCCATGTTGTGTAGGGGGCGGCGGCAAAACCTGGAGCGGAGCGGGAGGGGGAGGGGAGAGGGAACGGAGCCAGCGCTGGGGGGGGTTGAGGGGGGGGGGGAGGGGTGGAGACATCCGGGGGCGGGGACTCTAGCGGGGGGAGGAGCCTCGGCCTAGAGGCGGGCTGTGGGCGGTACCTGCAACTGTCAATCACTCCACCCTTCCCCCACTCTGCCTCAACACACTGCCAAACAACAAGCTTCCTTCAGCCCCCTCCCCCCCCTCCACTAGACACCTTCAAGGGATTCTGCTCACAACAGCCCATCTCCTAAAAAAAAATCGCAGGTACTGATGACATTTAAGTTCTAAAACCTGTTCAAAGACGGTACAGAAAAAAATCCTGACAGTTCAAAGCAAGGATTACAACAAAGCCATTCGGGAATGACATTGGGAAAGCATTTTTCACACCAAGGGTAGTGGAAATCTGAAGGTCTCTCCAGCAAAAAGCAAGTATGGTTTGAGGTCTACAGGGGGAGGAAAAGTCAAATTTGAGAAATATATATTTGTCAGGTAAAGATTACATCACAAAGGCAGGCACGTGGAGCTAATATCTACCCATAATCTAATTGAGCACAGCACAGAAGAGGCCACTTGGCCAATTTGATTCATGCTGGCCCAAAAATTAGTTGTTTAGGTCACTTCCATTACCTGGCTCTGGTAAACTACAGGCCTGTAGCTTTATTGATTACAGTGCCTCGTGCTCAACTGTATGTATTTTAAACAAGCTGAGGTTTTCTGCCTGCACCACAAGAATGAACGAGCCATAACATACAAGGCTCCAAACTAAAAGCTGGAAAGTGGGATTTATGTCGTAAATTTATAAAACACCCTTTCAAGCAATAGGTTTTTTTGGCTAGTCATCAGATGTACCATGACAGGAATAGAACTAGACCTTTACACAGAACTGATAAATAATGTAAACATTTGTACTACAAAGTATTTTCAGCACAGAAACAGATGATTTGGCCCAATTGGTCAATGCTGCTGTGTATGCTCCACACAAGCCTCCTCTCACCCTATTTCATTTAATGTTATCAGCATGATCTTCCATTTCTTTCACTCCTCTTTTATCTAACTTTTTTTTTAACATATCCAAACTATTCATTTTATCCACTTGTACTCCAGTGAAAAGGAATTTCACCTGAATTCCCTGATCTGTTTATTTTTTATCTTATAATTTTGATCTCTAGATCCTGAATATCCCGCTCAACAATAATCCACTCTACATTCACCCAATTCACACTTTTGTAATCTTGATTTATTTTTTCAAATCACACTCCTTTCTCGAGGAAAGAATTCCAGCATTCATAATTATTACAATCATGAAATTCTTCCCAATTATAATAAATTGGTTGAGAATTTATCCAGTGCAACCTTTTGGTAATATTGTCACTTAAACTGTTCAGTCATCCAATTGCAGTCTAACTAACCAATTTATTATGTGATGATTCTTTGGCTTTACTATCCTTATCAGGTTACGTTACAAGCTGAATACAGTCTTTGCATTCTCACATTAATGATCATCTTTCATTTATACCCAGAAGAAAATGAGAAAGTGAAAGAGAAAGAAAGTGGCAATAGTTCATAGTAATCATAAACAGAGTTTTTCAAGAAACGACAGAGTATGCAAACATAAGATTACTCATCCAATTACAATTTGAATAGAGAAAGAAAGTAAAATAAATTTGAAGGCTCTTTATATGAAGGTACACAGCGTTGGCACAAGACTAATGAATTGATGGCACAATTGGACATACATGGATGTGATCTAACAGCAAAGTGGTTGCAAAATGTTCAAAGTTGGACATTCAATATTCCAGGATATTCAATTTATAGATAGTCCAAATGGAAAAGGTGGAGAGATAGCCCCAAGGACAGAGGTTGTAATGAAGGAAAGAAAGAATCTTGGCTCTCAAAATCAAGCAGTTCAACTAGGTTTGCCCTCCTAAAAAGGGATAGAAAATAGTGGGAGTTGTTTAATGTCTCGTAAGTTGAGGCGACAGCATAAGGTAAAACGAAATCATGAAATGAATCTGCAGCTGGAATATTGTGTGTATTTCTGGTTCCCTTGCCTAAGGAAGGAGGGTTGCAAAAAAAATTCGCATTTTGATTCTAGGGATGGGCGTAGTTGTCATATGAAAATAAATTAAACGGACTACACTTTCTAGAGTTAGAAGAGTAAGAAATTATCTAATTGAAATGTAAACTTTCTTATTGGCCTTGAGGTGGTAGATGCGATACGATACGATACGATAGAACTTTATTTATCCCAGGAGGGAAATTGATAGAATATGGATGATGTAACCTCAAAATAGGTATTCTAGAATCATGGGCCTTACAATGACTGGTAAGCCATTGAGAAGGATATTTTTCCTCAAAGGGGTAGTGAATCCGCAGAATCTACAAGTCACTATTCTGCTCAAGCACTTACCATTCCTAGGTACATTGTACAGAGAGATGACAACAAAATGCATCCTGAAACATACATTTGAACCATTTTACTTTCCTTATTATGGATCTGGGAGGGACAAGCATCTTCATAGTTATTCAGACCCCTTGCCGCCTTCATTCAAGCCTCTGCACACAGTTCCTTGGACTCTGCTACCCGTTCTTCGGTTAATTTACTCAGGGAAAAAAATATCTTATTTAACCAAATAAATGGAGTAAATGGGGGATAGTTACTAACACATTTTAACTGCTTTCCTCATCCTCTTCCACCCCTACCCTCACCCCTACCTGGTGCATAAACAACCCATTGGACTGGCTGACTGCATCCATGTTCACAAACTGCTACCTGCAGTAGATCATTTTCACTTAGTTCCGGCATTGGAAAGTTTAGCAAGTGCTGAACTAGAATCATGATTCAATCCAAGCATCTCCAATTTAAAGGGCTTTGGTCAGACAGCATTTCTGGAAAGAAGGAATGGGTGATGTTTCGGGTCGAGACCTTACTTCAGACTGAGCGTCAGGAGAGAGGGAGTTACAGAGATAAGGAAGTGTAAGAGATCAAAAGAGATGAATGTCAAGGAAAATGTAAAATAGACCATTGTCAGCCAGGAGAAGGTGACAACATAGCAAACAGGGATACACTGTAATTAGGGGGACAGTCAGACTGGTCGGAGAACTGGGAAGGTGGAGGGATGGAAAGAGAGGGAAAGCAAGGGATGCTTGAAGTTAGAGAAGTCAACTTGCACTGGGCCTCACTCTGACAATGGAGGAGGCCCAGGACAGAAAGGTCAAAGTGGGAATGGGAGGGTGGATTTAAAGTGTTTAGCAACCAGAAGATCAGGTAGGTTGAGGCGAACTGAGCGGAGGTATTCAGCAAAACAATCGCCAGGCCTCGCTTAGTCTCGCCAATATAAAAGAGTCCACACCTGGAAGAGGTGCAAGTGAACCTCGGCCACACCTAAAATGACTTTTGGGGTCTTTTGACGGATTCATGGAAGGAGGTATAGGGACATTGTTATAGAGGTATAGGGACATAAGTTATTGTTTCTATGAGTCTGTGGAATTCTCTGCCTCAGAGGGTGGTGGAGGCCGGTTCTCTGGATACTTTAGAGAGAGAGCTTGATAGGGCTCTAAAAGATAGCCGGGTCAGGGGATATGGGGAGAAGGCAGGAATGGGGTACTGATTGTGGATGATCATCCATGATCACATTGAATGGCGGTGCTGGCTCGAAGGGCTGAATGGCCTACTCCTGCACCTATTGTCTATTGTCTATTGACAAGTGTTTCATCTCCTGCGGTTGCAGGGGGAAAGTACCTGGGGAGGGGTAGTTTGGGTGGGAAGGGGCGAGTTAACCATGGAGTTGCGGAAAGTAGAAAGGGATGGAGATGGGAAGATATGGCTAGTGGTGGGATCCCGTTGGAGGTGGTGATATTGTTGGAGGATTATGTGTTGTATGCGACGGCTGATGGGGTGAAAGGTAAGGACTAGGGGGATTCCATCCTGATGCGACTGGGGGGAGGGGAAGCAAGAGCGGAGCTGCAGGATATCGAGGAGGCCCTAGTGACGGCCTCGTCTATGATGGAAGAGGGGAAACCTTAAATCCTAAAGAATGAGGACATCTCAGATGTCCTGTTATGGAGCACCTCATCTTGGGCACAGATGCAGCGTAGACGGAGGAATTGGGAGTAGGGGATAGATTGCAGCGTAGGCGGACAAAACAAATACAGATTAGCTGTATATTATGACAACTGTATTCCAAGACAGAGTATAGATTATTGTGTAATTCCACTGTCAATGAAAGCTTTTGGGCCCATTGCTGTAGAAGGCAAATATTGATTTTATGCACAAAATTTATGTTTATCTATCCTCCATTCACTGCATTTTTCATTAAAAATAACTGCATTTATTGGGAAAAACTGCTATAGTTTCTATTATCATATATTGTTATCTCTAATATATAAATTACCAGCTTCTACAGGTACACAATGTTGGGATGTTACACAGCTTGATATGGTCACTGCTTTGCCCAAGAGCACAAGAAATTGCAGAGAGAAGTGGCAACAGGGAAGTCCATTACCCTAACCAGTCTTACCCCAACTCCCCAATTGACTCAATCTACACTTCATGCTGCCTCAGAAAAGAAACCAACATAATCAAGAACCAATCACACATACTCCCTTCTCCCTTCGCCTGTCAGGAAGAAGATACAACCGCTTGAAAGCACATACTTTGCGATTCCGAGATAACGTCCTACCTACTGTAATCAGACTGCGCTTGGTCCATATCCCTCCAAACCTATCCTATCCATGTATCTGTCTAACTATTTCTTAAACAATGGGATAGTCCCAGCCTCAACTATCTTCTCTGGTAGCTTGTTCCATACATCCACCACCCTTTGTGTGAATACGATATCCCTCGGATTCCTATTAATCTTTTTTCCTTCACGTTGAACCTATGTCCTCTGGTCCTCGATTCCCTTACTCTGGGCAAAAGACTCTACCTGCATCCACCTGATCTATTCCTCTCACAATGCATCTACCTGATCTATTCCTCTCATGATTTTGTACACCTCTTTAAGATCACCCATCATCCTCCTGCGCTCCTTGGAATAGAGACCCAGCCAACTCAACCTCTTCCTGTAGCTCAGACCCTCTAGTCCTAGCAACATCCTCGCAAATCTTTTCCGAGCTTTCAAGCTTGACAATATCTTCCTTATAACATGGTGCCCAGAACTGAACACAATATTCTAAATGTGGTCTCACCAACGTCTTATACAACTGCAACATGACCTCCAAACTTCTATACTCAAAACTCTGACTGATGAAGGCCAATGTGCCAAAAGCCTTTTTGAACACCTAATCTTCCTGCGACTCGACCTTCAAGGAACCATGCACCTGTACTCCTAGATCCCTCTGCTCCACAACACTACCCAGAGGCCTACCATTCACTGTGTAGGTCCTGCCCTTGTTCGACACCCCAAAATGCAACACCTCACACTTCTCTGTATTAAATTCCATCAACCATTCCTCCGCCCACCTGGCCAATCGATCCAGATTTTGCTGCAATCTTTCACAACCATCTTCACTATCTGCAAAACCACTCACTTTTGTATCATCAGCAAACTTGCTAATCTTGCTAGTATGGTCTCATCTAAATCATTGATGTAGATGACAAACAGTAACGGGCCCAGCATTGAACCCTGAGGCGCACCACTAGCCACAGACCTCCAGTACGAGAAGCAACCTTCCACCATCACCTTCTGCTTCCTTCCATGGACCAATTTGCTATCCATTCAGCTATCTCTCCTTGGATCCCATTCGATCTAATGTTCCAGAGCAGACTACCATGCAGAACCTTGTCGAATGCCTTACTGAAATCCACGTACACAACATCTACAGCTCTGCCCTCATTGACCTTTTTGGTCACATCTTCAAAACAATCAATCAGATTTGTGAGACACGACCTATGTACAAAACCATGCTGACTATCCGTAATCAGCCCTTGCCCACCCAAATGCCTGTATAACCTATCCCTCAGAACACTCTCTAGTAACTTAACATCTACAGATGTTAAGCTCACTGGCCTATACTTCCCAGCATTTTACCTGCAGCCCTTCTTGAAAAGAGGCACAACATTTGCCACCCTCCAGTCCTCCTGCACCTCTCCTGTATTTAAGGACGACTCGTAAATTTCAACCAGGGCTCACGCAATTTCCCCCCTAGTTTCCCGCAATGTCCTCGGATATATCTGAGGAGATTTATCTACCTTCATACACGACTATACCTTCAGTACTTCTTTGACGGTAACACTGACTGCACTCAAGATACTTCCATTGACTGCCCCAAGTTCCTCCATCCTACCGTCTTTCTCCTCGGTAAATACAGAAGAGAAATACTCATTGAGGACCCTGCCCATCTCCTGTGGCTCCACATAGAGGTGACCGCTTTGATTCCTGAGAGGTCCCACTCTCTCGCTAGCTACCCTTTTCCACCTTATGTATTTATAAAATCTTTTGGGATTGTCCTTTATGCTATTGCTCCATGTAAGTGTTGGCATACCTAACTGTGCAGCCATTAGAAAACTGCAGTAAGCTGTCAACCTGCTTTACGTTAATGTCCTGGGGTGGAGCAAGAAGCCATAATAACAAGAAAGACCTTTATCAACTTTATTTGGAATGCTAGGACCAGTTTTGATCTTATGTTGCATGAGTCAAGTCAAGTTTATTCGTCACATACACCTACAAGACGTGCAGTGAAATGAAAAGTGGCAATGCTTGCGGATTGTGCAAAAAAAAACTACAAAAAAAAATGGAACAGAATCACATATTCACATATTACATATTTGTGGGAGGAAAAAAATAGAAAAAACAGCTATTTTAAAAAGACACTACACAACAGTAAATTGGTACAGTAAAGTTTGTCCCTGGTGAGATAGGAATTTACAGTCCTAATGGCCTCTGGCAAGAAACTCCTTCTCATCCTCTCCGTTTTCACAGCATGGCAACGGAGATGTTTGTCTACCCATAGCAGCTGGAACAGTCTGTTGCTGGGGTGGAAGGGGTCTCCCATGATCTTGTTGGCTCTGGAGTTGCACCTTCTGATGTATAGTTCCTGCAGGGGGGCGAGTGTAGTTCCCATAGTGCGTTCGGCCGAACGCACTACTCTCTGCAGAGCCTCCTTGTCCTGGGCAGAGCAGTTCCCAAACCAAATCGTGATGTTTCTGGACAAAATGCTTTCCACAGCCACTGAGTAGAAGCACTGGAGGATCCTCAGAGACACTCTGAATTTCCTCAATTGCCTGAGGTGGTAAAGGCGCTGCCTTGTCTTACTCACCAGTGCGGCAGCGTGTGATGTCCATGTCAGATCCTCTGAGATGTGGACTCCCACGTATTTAAAGCCATCATGTTGAAGCTTTGGAAAGGGTGCAAATGAAGATCATTGGACTAATTCCCACTAAAGCAATTTATTATCAAGAAAGAATGAGCGAGCTGGGCCACAATTCGTTATAGTAACCCACGATATGGGGGTGATTACAGGATGACAATGTTCGAGATGACGATTTGTTCAAATTAAATCGTTTTGGGTGGACATGAAAGGTACGATTTTAAGCGTATGTTAAATGTTAGAAAGTGATCCCTGGATCAGCTGCCATATTGTGCAGTGAATGCCGATTCACTGGATTTTTTAAAGTATGGTTGAGATTATTTCCTGGCTGGGTGAAGATCATTTCATACACTATAAGTAGGTTGTCTTCCAAATTCTCCTGCACTGATTTTGATCACCTAGTTTATTCTTTTTGGTGATGACGGTGTGGGGGGTGGTGGGGAATATATTTCATGAGTGAAAGGATTTGCCTAGTTATTTTCCTAAGCTCTCCTGGAGAAAGGTGTTTATATGGTTTGGGGCGGATGAAGTGCAAGAGATCACATTTGCATGTGGGTGGGGTGCATAATGGACCAGAGGATCATTTCCTGTCTGTCATTACTTGTATGTATTTATCCAATTACCTTTCAACCCAAGCATGCCAGATCATCACGACATTGCATAACGAAAATCTCCAAACATCATTTCATGGGTCCTCTGCCAGTTGTCTTAAATCTGTGGCCTTTCGTAACAGCCTGACTTCCAACAGAAGCTGTTTCAATTTGTTTGCTCCATTTAAATGTTGCTCTTGTTGAAGCCTTTCATGATTTTGAACAGCTTTATAAAATTTCCTCTAAAGAGAAAGACCCCATTTCTCTTATACCTCCACATAATCTCTAATTTTCTGATACCAAGAGTATCTGGATTAATGTCTGACGAGAGAGGGTTTTGGTTTAATATGTGGAAAGGAACTGCAGATACTGAAGATAGACACAAAGTGTTGGAGTATCTCAGTGGGTCAAGCAGCAACTCTGGAGAAAAAGAATGAGTGGCGTTTCGGGTCGGGACTCCTTCAGACTGAGAGCAGACGGGAAGGAACTGGAGGTAAAAAAAGGCAGAACAAAGCAGGACAGCCAACAGATGATCAAGGAAGAGTGACCGGTCCTGCTTTGTTCTGACCTTTTCTTACCTCCAGTTCTTTCTTCTCTGCTTTCAGTCCAAAGAAGGGTTCCGACCCAAAATGTCACCCATCTTTTTTCTCCAGAGATGCTGCCTGACCCGCTGAGTTACTCCGGGCTTTTGGTTTAATATCTACTTCAAAAGCTGACAATTCCAAAACTATGATGTTCCCTCAATTCTGCCATGGACATTAAGCCTAGAATATGTGTTCAGCTCTTTTGGATACAGTTTGAACATTCTGAGTTAAAGAAGAACCCACAACCAAAGGTATCAACAAATGTGAGAAGACATAATAAAAGCGAAGAAAGAATGGGCACAAAAGAGAGAAATGAAAACAAAACAATGTTGAGGTAAAAAAAAATGCAGGACAGATGGAGTGAGCACAAAGGACAAACGGTAATCAGTAAATAAAGTAACGGAGCAAAAGGAAAGATTGAAGAAGAAACACCTTTAGACCAGATTGCAAAATGGTTCAGTGGGAGATGAGAAAATAGCAAATAAAAGAAAAGGTTTCATCCCAAAAATGTGAAATAACAGGGCAAAGCTAAAAAGCAATCCAGAAAGAAGGGTAGAGAACAAAGATGGGAAGTCATGTTGCAGTTGTTTAAGACATTGGTGCAACTGCATTTAGAGTATGGTGTTCAGAGAAGATTTACAAGCATGCTGCCAGGACTAGAGGGTCTGAGCTATAGGGAGGTTGTGTAGGCTGGGTCTCTATTCCTTGAAATGCAGGAGGATGAGAGGTGATCTTATAGAGGTGTATAACATCATGAGAGGAATAAATCGGGTAGATGCACACAATCTCTTGCCCAGAGTAGGGGAATCGAGGTTCAGAGGACATAGGTTCAAGGTGAAGGGGAAAATATTTAATAAGAATCTGAGAGGTAACTTTTTCACACAAATGTGGTGGGTGTATGGAACAAGCTGCCAGAGGAGGTAGTTGAGCCTGGGACTATCCCATTGTTTAAGAAATAGTTAGACAGATACATGGATAGGACAGGTTTAGAGGGATATGGACCAAGTGCAGGGTAGCTGGGACATTGTTGGCCGGTGTGGGCAAGTTGGGCCGAAGGGGCTGCTTCCACACTGTATCACTCTATGACTCTATGACTTACAGAGAGCAATAGACAAAGGTTCAGCCTGTTCAGGTGAATATTCAAAAAATTGTGCTACCATATGAAAATGAAAATCTATTTCTCCTGATATCACATTCAACAACAAGAGCTGTACATTAATTAATAATTCATGTAATAGAGTAAATATAAAATTGCCTACCCCATGTCTCACATTGGAGGTGTATCTCTGTGCCCAATGCAAATAGTTGATAATACAGCAAACAATGTCAATTTAATCAGAAAGCAAAATGTTGTGGTTTATTATTGTCACCTGCACTGTAATACAGTGGAAATCTTTGTTTTGTATGCTATCCAAGCATATCATACCATGCATGAATGCAGTCATACCATACAGGTAGTGTAAAAAGAGAAAGGAGATAGAGTGTTACAACAATACAGTGACAGAGAAAGTTTAGTTAGAAAAATGTAGAGGAGCTGCAATAAAATAGATTGGGAGATCGGGAATTCATCTGAGATATCAAGAGTCTGATCACAGTAGGTAGGAAGCAGTTTCGGAATCAGGAAGTATGTGCTTTCAAGCAGTTGTATCTTCTTCGTGACAGGAGAAGGGAGAAGAGAGTATGTGTGAGTGGTCCTTGATTATGTTGGGTTCTTTTCTGAGGCAGCATGAAGTGTAAATTGAGTCAATTGGAGGAAGACTGATTAGGGTAATGGACTTCCCTGTTGCCACTTCTCTGTGCCATTTCTTGTGTTCTTGGGCAGAGCAGTTACCATATCAAGCTGTGTAACATCCCAGCATTGCGCACCTGTAGAAGCTGGTAATTTATATATTATATATTAGACAACTTAATATATGGGAATAGAAACTATAGCAGTTTTTCCCCTATAAATTCAAACTTATTTCTCAGGAACAATGCAGTGAATGGAGGATAGTTAAACATAAACTTAATCAATATTTGTCTTCTGCAGCAATGGGCTCAACATCTTTAATTGACAGTGGAATTACACAATAATCTATACTCTGTTTTGGAATACAGTTGTCATAATATGCAGCCAATCTGTATTTGTTTTGTCTGTCTACGCTGCAATCTATCCCCTACTCCCACTTCCTCCGTCTACGCTGCATCTGTGCCCAAGATGAGGTGCTCCATAACAGGACATCTGAGATGTCCTCATTCTTTAGGGATTAAGGTTTCCCCTCTTCCATCATAGATGATGCCCTCACTAGGGCCTCCTCAATATCCTGCAGCTCCGCTCTTGCTTCCCCTCCCCCCAGTCGCAACAGGACAGAATCCCCCTACTGCTTACCTTTCACTCCATCAGCCGTCACATACAACACATAATCCTCCAACATTATCGCCAACTCCGATGGGATCCCACCACTAGCAAAATCTTCCCATCTCCATCCATTTCTGCTTTCCGCAACTCCATGGTTAACTTGTCCCTTCCCACCCAAACTACCCCCTCCCCAGGTACTTTCCCCTGCAACCGCAGGAGATGCAACACCTGTCCCTACACCTCCTTCCATGAATCCATCAAAAGACCCCGACAGCCATTTTAGGTGTGGCAGTTGCACCTCTTCCAACCTCATCTACTCAATCGGCTGTTCCAGGTGTGGACTCTTATATATTAACGACACCAAGCGCAGGCTCGACGATCGTTTTGTTGAACTTCTCCGCCCAGTTTGCCTCAACCTACCTGATCTTCTGGTTGCTAAACACTTTATCTCCCCCCTCCTATTTCCACACTGACCTTTCTGTCCTGAGCCTCCTCCATTGTCAGTATGAGGCCCAGCGCAAATTGGAAGAACAGCACCTCATATTTCGCCTGGGCAACTTACACACTAGCCGTTTGAATATTGACTTCTCTAACTTAAAGTAACCCTTGCTCTCCCTCTCTTTCCATCCCTCCCCCTTCCCAGTTCTCCGACCAGTCTGCTGTCCCCCTAATTACAGTGTATCCCTGTTTGCTATGTTGTCAACTTCTCCTAGCTAACAATGGTCTATTCTACATTTCCCTTGACCTTCATCTCTTTTGATCTCTTTACCTTATCTCTGTAACTCTCTCTCTCCTGACGCCTAGTCTGAAGTAGGGTCTCGACCCAACGATCCAGAGATGCTGTCTGACCAAAGCCCTTTAAATTGGAGATGCTTGGATCGAATCATGATTCTGGTTCAGCACTTACTAAACTTTCCAATGCCAGAACTAAGTGAAAATGATCTATAAACGCAGGTAGCAGTTTGTGGACTTGGATGCAGTCAGCCAGTCCAATGGGTTGTTTATGGCACCAGGTAGGGGTGGGGGCGGGGTGGAAGAGGATGATGGGAGCAGTTAAAATGTGTTAGTAAAGGGGCTGTCCCACTGTGGTGACCTAATTGGCGAGTTTAGTAGAGTTTAGGAGTTTAGAGTTTTTGATAAAATGTCATGTTGAAGACTAGCCTCAACCAGCTTCGGGAAAATTGGACTCCAGATAGTGGAGAGTGAAGACGACCTCCTTCGATCTCCTACGACCTCTCTTCGACCTCCCTTCGACTATGTTGAAGACTATCTACGACTACCTTCGACTACCTTCGAGTACCCTCGATTACCTATGAATAACCTCTACGACCTACTTCGACTACACCTACGAGTAAATAAAATATAGTTTTTTTCCATGGCAACCTTTTTTTTAGTCGCGGGCATTTTTCAACATGTTGAAACATACGCCGCGACCTAGCTGAGGCCTCGAGTACGCGGGGACTACTCTCGAGCATGAAGGAGAGTTACAAAGACCTCCTAGGACCTCGTGTCGACCATGCAAACTTGCGGATTAAGTCGCCGCAGTGGAACAGCCCTTTAACTATCACCATTTACTCCATTTATTTGGTGAAATGATCCTACTTTTATTAGACGAAGTTGCTGGAGTTTCGTCATATTTTTTGTTTCTTCTGATCGATAAGCAGGATTTTTGTTCCCTGAGTAAGTTAACCGAACAACGGGATAGCAGAGTCCAAGGAACTATGAGCAGAGGCTTGAATGAAGGCTGCAAGGAGTCTTTGAATCACTATGAAGATGCTTGTCCCTCTGAGATCCATAATAAGGAGAGTAAAATGGTTCAAATATATTAAATGTATGTTTCAGGAGGCATTTTGTTGTCATCTCTCTATACAATATAACTAGGAATAGTAAGTGCTTGAGCAGAAAAGTCACTTGTAGATTCTGCGGATTCACTACCAATTTGAGGAAAAAATTTATTCTCAATGGCTTACCACTTATTGTCAGACCCATGATTCTAGAATTGAGGTTACATCGTCTACGTTCTATCAATTTACCTCCTGGGATAAATAAAGTTATATCGTAACGCATCTACCACCTCAAGGCCAATGAGAAAGTTTACGTTTCAATTAGATAATTTCTTACTCTTTTTTTTAAAATATTTTTTATTAGAAGTATAAGTACAAGTATAAGTATAAGTACGTATTAAAACAACATTCTTGATAAAGAGGTAGGTAGTAATTACTATATTTTCTTATATATACTTCTAAATATTTTATTATAGTTTTTTTACTCTTCTAACTAGAAAGTGTAGTCTGTTTCATTTTTCTTCATATGACAACTACGCCCATCCCAGGAACCAAAATGTGAACTTTTGTTGCAACCCTCCTTCCTTAGGCAAGGGAATCAGAAATACACACAATATTCCAGCTGCTGATTCATTTCATGATTTATAGTTTTACCTTAGGTTGTCACCTCAACTTACGAGACATTAAACAACTCCCACTATTTTCTATCCCTTTTTAGTAGGGCAAGTTTAGAGGGATATGGACCAAACGCAGGCAGGTGGGACTAATGTAGCTGGGACATGTTGGTCGGTGTGGGCAAATTGGGCCGAAGGGCCTGTTTCCACACTATATCACTCTATGATTCTATGACTCTATAACAATCAGAAACAGAGACAATGGAGACTAGAGATGACAAAGCAAAACAAGTTAGAGAAAGGCAGTAAAGAACAACATAGCAACAATAATGGAGACACTGGACACTGCAGATGCTGGAATTGTGAGCAAAACATAAAGATCCTTAGGAACTCATAGGGTCACGCAGCATTTGGAGAGAAAATGACAGGTGAGGTTTTGGGTCAGGTCCCAACACAAAATGTTGTTGAGTTCCTCCAGCACTTTTTGTTTGGCAAGAATAATGGACTGGGGAGCAGATATGGTATCACAGAAGCAGAAAGTTGCTGCATAGTAGAGCATAGAAGGAAGGCATTCAGCTCTCTACTGAAAAGCAATTAAATTAGTCGCAATTCCTGGCTCTACCGTTATGCAAATACTCATCTAAGCCTTGTATTTATCCAATTCCAATTTGATTTGGAACTTTCCAAATTTGAGCACGGTGGAGAGACTCAACAGCTTCAAGTTCCTGGGCATGCATATCTTTGAAGATCTGTCCTGGCCTCAGCACACCAGCCCTTCGAGCCTGCACCACCATTCAATATGATCATGGCTGATCATCCAACTCAGTATCCCGTACCTGCCTTCTCTCCATACCCTCTGATTCCCTTAGCCACAAGGGCCACATCTAACTCCCTCTTAAATATAGCCAATGAACTGGCCTCAACTACCCTCTGTGGCAGAGAGTTCCAGAGGACCCATCACTCTCTGTGTGAAAAAAAAAAATTGAAATGCAAAATCTTTATTATCATTTTCCTGAGTACTTACATACCCAGAGGAAACGTAAAAACGTTGCTCAACCAGTGTCCATTCAGTGTGCGGTAAAAAATAAATAGAAATAAAAATACATATAACATCATGAGTTCCAATCGGCAGCGGCACGACAATGGCTCTGCTTCAGTGTGTCCAGGTTGGTGGTTGGCGTGTGATACTTTGGCAGGGGGCAAAGTCCGTTTATCAGTCTTATAGCCTGCGGGAAGAAGCTGAGGAGCATCCTGCTGGTTTTGTAGCTGATGCTCCTGTACCTCTTCCCAGATGGCAGGATGGAGAATATGTGATGCGATGGGTGGTAGGGGTCTTTGATGATGGAGATGGCTCTGTTGATACATCTCTTCCTGTATACGTCCAGCAGGAAAGGGAGTGGAGCACCAATAATCCTGCTGGCGGTCTTCACAATCCTGTCTAGTTGGTGCCGTTCGCACGCTTTGCAGCTCCCGAACCAGGAAGTGATGCCTTAGGTTAATGTGCTCTCGATTGTCCCCCTATAAAAAGTTTGTAGGTCTGCAGTGGGGAGATCTGCTTTGCGTAGACTTCGGAGAGGGTGTAGTTGCTGCTGGGCTCTCTTGACCAGTGCTGTGGTGGTGGTCGTGGACGTCAGGTCATCTGACAGGTGGAGTCCTATGAACTTCACAGTGCTGACCCTTTCCACATCAGCTCCATCGATGTGCAGAGGTGTATGGCGTTGTTTTCCCGCCCTCCTGAAGTCAACCACCATCTCCTTCGTTTTTCCCACGTTGAGAATGAGGTTGTGGGATTTGCACCATCCCGTGAGCAGCTCCACCTCCATCCTGTACGCCGACTCATCATTGTCACTGATGAGACCCACCACTGTTGTGTCATCAGCGAACTTGTTGATGAAGTTGTTGATGAGTCTAGCAGTACAGTCGTGTGTGAGCAGACTAAACAGCAGGGGGCTTAGGACACAGCCTTTGGGCGAGCCAGTGCTCACGGCTATGGTTTTTGATGTCCTGCTGCCCACCCTGATTGTCTGCTGCCATTGTGATAGAAAGTTCAGGACCCAATTACATGTGCCAGCATCAACCCCCAATAACTCCAACTTCTCCACCAGCTGCTGCGGAATGATTGTGTTAACAGCAGAGCTGAAGTCTATGAAGAGGATCCTGGCATAAGTATTTTTCCGATCAAGGTGTGGCAGTACGAGGTTCAGTGTTGTTGAGACTGCGTCCTCTGTGGATCAGTTGGCTCTGTAGGCAAACTGCAGTGGGTCTAGGTCGGCAGGTAGGCTATTTTTGATATGCTGCATAACCAGTCGCTCAAAACACTTCATTACTATGGGTGTTAGAGCCACTGGTCGAAAGTCATTATGGCAGGCTGGGTTTGGTTTCTTCGGGACAGGAACGATGATGGCACTCTTAAGACAGTTGGGCACTACTGCCTGGCTGAGTGAGGTGTTAAAAATGTCTGTGAAGAGATCTTTCAGTTGCTCGGCGCAGTCTCTTAGAACGCATCCAGGAATGTTGTCTGGCCCTGCGGCTTTGAGTGGGTTGATGCTGGCAAAGGCCTTTTTAACTCCGGCTGCAGACAGCCTGAGCGACTGGTCACTGGGAGATGGCAGTAGTGCACGTGTCTGGGTGCTATTTTAAACCTCAAACCGTGCGTAGAACTCGTTCAGTTCATCTGGTAGAGAGGGGTCGTTTTGGCATATCCGCAGTGGGGGGGGCTTGTAGTCAGCGATGGTATGAAATTCCTGCCACAAGCGACGTGTGTCTTTGTCATTTGTGAAGTGGCTATTAAGTTTTTGTCCATACAGCCTCTTCGCTTCCCTGGTCCCTATATTGAGCCAGAGATAAAAGCAGTATGTTATTTCACCTTGAGGAAGAAAAAACTAAATCACAAAAAGATGGCCAGTGAGAGATAGGTGGAGAATGAGCAGGATATATTGAAAGTAGTACATGTGTATTGGATGAAAACTGAAAAATGGGGATAAAAATAAAGATAGTTAAGGAAAAAAACAGATTCCTAAATTGTATCAAAGATTATGCTGTCCCTCTAAACTACAGAATAATATGGTCACATTTTTTACTAGGGTATGAAGTTCCAAAGGATCTGTATTTGATATCTGTTCTTTTCTATGTACACAAATAATGCAACCAGGATTTGAGTGAACAACACAAAAGATTGCTGATAACACCAAATTACAAAGTCAGAGGATAACTGCAGAGAGGTTATAAAGAGACTCTGGCCTGGATGGGAAACAACAAAAAATCTGAAAGAAACAAAATAGTTTGCATTAATATTTAAGAAGGAACTGCGGATGCTGGTTTAAATCTGGATAGGCACAAAAAGCTGGAGTAACTCGGCAGAACAGGCAGCATCTCAGGAGAGAAGGAATGGGTGACGTTTCGGGTGAAGACTTCTTCAGGCATTCTTCAGCGCTAATATAGTTATCAAAGCAGCAAAATATTCAAAGACACTTTTCAGGAACAATGTCAAACATAATTTAGTATCAAACTAATTAAGAACTCTTTGGGACAAATGACCAGATATTTTATCAAAGAGGAGTGATTTTGAGGCGATAGATATATCAGGCTGCGAAAGTTAGGGAAGGCGTTCATGAGCTTTGGGTGTTGACATATGAAGGTACAGTCTTTAATAGCTGAGTAATTACGTCAAGACAGAATTGAAGGAATGCAGATATCTTGGCTGTCATAGAGCCGGAGGAGATTTTCTATGATTTCATGGTTCTATTCTACATAATGATAGGGAATTATGAGACCATGGAGTAATTTGAAAAAAGTGGCTGAGAGTGCTTAAATGGAGGCAATGCTTAAACAAGATGAAAAGTAAATTAGTAAGGGCAAAGTACATGGGAAACAGATTTTGATGACCACAAGTTAATGGTAGATAAAATAAGTGAGGTTGCCAGCACTACATTGGAACAGTCAAGATAAAAGGCAACATAAAAAAGTTTCAGCAGTACCTCAGGTGTGACTCATACCCTACTCCTGCACTTTGGCAATCATCTGAGCCATATTCCATTTAATCTGGAGATTCAGGTTAGAGCTGATGTGCAAGTCTCAAAATAAAGGGGGGGAAACAAGTACTGACCATAGCCCTCGTCCTGATGGCCACCTTGTTGTGCATCTGGTTGGAGGATTGGTAGACCATATTTCATTATGTGCTCCGATTCTGTTCATCCCTTGTTGTTCTGAAGGGTGGTTGTTGCCACTCATATAACCATATAGCCATATAACAATTACAGCACGGAAACAGGCCTTCTCGGCCCTTCCAGTCCGTGCCGACCATTTATTTTCCCCTAGTCCCATCTACCTGCACTCAGACCATACCCCTCAATTCCCTTCCCGTCCATATACCTATCCACTTTACTTTTAAATGTTACAATCGATCCTGCCTCCACCACTTCTGCTGGAAGATCATTCCACACAGTCACCACTCTCTGATTAAAGAATCTCTCATGTTACCCCTAAACTTCTGTCCCTTAATTCTCATGTCATGCCCTCTTGTTTGAATCTTCCCTACCCTCAATGGGAAAAACGTTAACTCTGTCTATCCCTTTCATCATTTTAAAGACCTCAATCAAGTCCCCCCTTAACCTTCTGCACTCCAAAGAATAAAGACCCAACTTGTTCAACCTTTCTCTGTAACTTAGTTGCTGGAACCCAGGCAACATTCTAGTAAACCTCCTCTGTTTTCTCTCTATTTTGTTGACATCCTTCCTATAATTAGGCGACCAAAATTGTACACCATACTCCAGAATTGGTCTCACCAATGCCTTGTACAATTTTAACATTACTTCCCTACTCCTATATTCAATGCTCTGATTTATAAAGGCCAGCACACCAAAAGCTTTCTTTACCACCCTATCTACATGTGATTCCACCTTCAGGGAACTATGCACAGTTATTCCTAGATCCCTCTGTTCCACAGCATTCCTCAATTCCCTACCATTTACCATGTACGTCCTATTTTGATTTCTCCTGCCAAGATGTAGCACCTCACACTTATCAGCAATAAACTCCATCTGCCATCTTTCAGCCCACTCTTCCAAATGGACCAAATCTATGCACCTATCTTAGTATCATCTGCATACTTACTTATCCAATTTTCCACCCCATCATCTAGATCATTGATGTACATGACAAACAACAGTGGACCCAACACAGATCCCTGAGGCACCCCACTGGTCACCGGCTTCCAACCTGACAAACAGCCATCCACCATTATTCTCTGGCATCTCCCATTCAGCCACTGTTGAATCCATCTTGCTACTCCGCCATTAACACCCAAAGATTGAACCTTCTTAACCAACCTTCCATGAGGAACCTTGTCAAAGGCCTCACTGAAATCCATATAGACAACATCCACTGCTTTACCCTCATCAATTTCCCTAGTAACCTCTTCAAAAAATTCAAGAAGGTTTGTCAAACATGACCTTCCAGGCACAAATCCATGTTTACTGTTCTTGATCAAACCCTGTTTATCCAGATGCTTATATATATTATCTCTAAGTATCCTTTCCATTAATTTGCCCACCACTGACGTCAAACTAACAGGTCTATAATTGCTAGGTTTATTCTTTGGACCCTGTTTAAACAATGGAACAACATGCGCAGTACGCCAATCCTCCGGCACTATTCCCATTGATGACATTTGAAATATTTCTGTCATAGCCCCTGCTATTTCTACACTAACTTCCCTCAATGTCCTAGGGAATATCCTGTCAGGACCTGGAGACTTATCCATTTTTATATTTTTCAAAAGTGTCAGTACTTCCTCCTCTTTGAATCTCATAGTTTCCATAGCTACTCTACTTTTTTCCCTTATCTCACAGAGTACAATATCCTTCTCCTTGGTGAATACCGAAGAAAATAAATTGTTCAATATCTGCCCCCATCTCTTTTGGCTCTGCAGATAGCTGTCCATTCTGGCTCTCTAAAGGTCCAATTTTATCCCTTGTTATCCTTTTGCTATTAATATAGCTGTAGAAACCCTTTGGATTTACTTTCACCTTTCTTGCCAAAGCAACCTCATATCTTCTTTTAGCTTTTCTTATTTCTTTCTTAAGATTCTTTTTACATTCTTTATACCCATCTAGCACCTCATTTACTCCATGTCTCCTATAATTATTGTAGATATCTCTCTTTTTTTGAACCGTGTCCAATTTCCCTTGAAAACCATGGCTCGTTACGATTTTTACTATTTCCTTTCAACCGAACAGGGACCCTTTCAACCGAACAGGGACATAAAGATTCTGTACTCTTACAATTTCCCCTTTAAATGTCCTCCATTTCTCTTCTACATCCTTCCCATCAAACAAAATGTCCCAATTCACTTCTTTTAAATCATTACGCATTCCCTCAAAGTTAGCCTTTCTCCAATCAAAAATCTCAATCCTAGGTCCAGTTCTGACTCTCTCCATAATTATATTGAAACTAATTGTATTGTGATCACTGGTCCCGAAGTGCTCACCAACGCATACCTCCGTCACCTGACTTTCCTCATTTCCTAACAGGAGGTCCAGCACTGCCCCTTCTCTGGTCGATACCTCTATGTATTGCTGCAATAAACTATCCTGCACACATTTAACAAACTCCAAACCATCCAGCCCATTTACAGAATGTGTTTCCCAGTCTATTTTTGGAAAATTGAAATCTCCCACAATCACTACCTTGTGCTTACTCAGTTGGACCTTGCCACACTACCAGTTCTTTGAAGATAGCTTTCTCCAGAAAACTACTTTTGACCACAAGTCCATCATCCAGTGATCCTGCAGATACTGTGGGAGAAGGACGAATGGATTTTGTGAGATGGTTTCCTGAACAGACTATCAAGTCTCATCACCAGAACTGACAAACATCAAGACCTCACTTGACTGGCATTTACAGGGACCCTCCCCATCAGATCCTTCCTGCACACTCAGAGCCTGTGCTCTCAAAATGGATGCAGTGCAGATAAAATGATTGTCCACTTCTATGTGGACTGAGTTTGACAAAAAAAAGCCTGGAAAAGGATGTAGAGGTCCTTGTCAAGGTTAGTCTCAACAGCTGCATAACAGAAGACTCTCTGATCTACAGACTGTTCCCAGGAACACACACTGAGACGAACATCAACTGATAATCATCAATTTGGTGAGAAACACACGTTGCCCTGTCTGAAACTGGTGTCTTCTGGTGTAAGGTAAGGTAATGGCCCCAAGAAAATGCTGCTGGCTAACACATTGCAGGGTGCAGGAGTACATGCTGAGGGCTGCACTGGTAATGGAAATGGAAAGGAGCTAAGAATAGGACCTTAACCCTCTCATTTTCTTTGAAGTGCAGGTCTGAGGCAGGATTGAGAGATTGGCAAAATCAGAGGCAAGATGCAGTCCAATTCGCAGGGCCAGGACTTGAGGACTTGAGCTATAGGGAGAGATTGAGCAGGCTAGAACTTTATTCCATGGAGCGCAGGAGGACGAGGGGTGATTTTATAAAGGTCACGTGTAAGATCATGAGAGGAATAGATAGGGTAAATGAATAGAGTCTTTTACGCAGAGTAGGGGAATCAAGAACCAGAGGACATAAGTTTAAGATGAGGGGGGAAAGATTTAAATGGAACCCGAGGGGCATCTTTTTTACACATAGGTTGGTGGGTATATGGAACGAGCTGCCAGAAGAGGAAACAGGCTGGTACTATCACGATGTTTAAAAGACACTTGGACAGATATATGGCTAGGAGAGGTTTGGAAGGATATGGCAAACGCAGGCAGGTGGGACTGGTGTAGATGGGGGATGTTGGTCGGTGTGGTCAAGTTGGGCCGAAAGGCCTGTTTCCAGGTTGTATGACAATATGTCTCTAATAAGGAAAATATGAGGCGATATATGCTGGAACAAAGAACAAACACCGGTAATTTGATAGAGAACAGAATACAAAGCAGTTAGGAAATGTTGAAGATTGTCAAGGCATTATTTGGCCTGCAATCAGAAGCATCCCAATATTATATGAATATATATTCAATGAAAAGATCTAAATTTGCTGAATGTTTTTTCACAGATGAGTTTACATGTGAGTAGAAGATGGTCTTCAGGATTATCATAAACGTAATACCGCTGTTGCTTCCATTTGTGAAAGATAGCCACAGCAAAGTATCCTCCATAGGCAATAGTTTGAGTAACCCTTGTATCCTCTCTCTCTCCGTCCCCCTCCCACCCAAGTCGTTGTACAAGCTTCAAAGTAGTCTTGTTGAGTTTCATTGTCTGTAACCCATTTTCACATAACCCAAAGCTAACAATGGCCCGCTTCCTTTATAATCATAACTTTTTTGCATATCTTTCATTCATTGGTTCTATATCTCTCTATATCACCATCTATATCTCTCTTTCCCTTTCCCCTGACTCTAAGTCTGAAGGAGGGCCTGAACCCAAAACGTCACCTATACCTTTTCTCCAGTGATGCTGTCTGACCCACTGAGTGACTCCAGTTTTTTTGTCTATATTCAACAATGGTCTGAATGTGGAATTCTATGCCACAAACCTTTGTTGGAGCTGAATCCATTAATTTATTTGGAAAATAATCAGATTATTTAAACTTGAAGTCACAGAATCTTGGAAGAGTGTTATGGGCAGTGGGATTCGTTCTGACATGGAACATCCCTGACATAGATGATGGACTGAAAGGCCTCTCCATTCACTTGCATTTCCATGCTGAGTGTGCTGACCTCCTTTATGTGTCTGGAACCATAAGTAAAGAATGTACAGGATGGAAGTGAGAGTAAGAAAGCAGGGAAGAGAATTAACTAAAAGGAGGAACAGGAAGAGACAAAGGTAAAGGGTGTACAAAACAAATCTTGATTTTCTTGGATCATATCTTCACAAAAGAGCTTCTTCTGTGCACCAAAAATATGTAATTACTTTTGGGTAAAAGGCTTTCATGTTAAAGTCCAGTTCACATAACTATGGAATTTTCCATTTCAGGCTGAATCTAGTTACCATAATTATTTGTTTTAAATATTTGATTTTTTAACCTTCACATCAATACTGCTAAAATCCTGCTAAAATCCTGTTAAAACTCCATTCACCTGGAACACATGCACAAACTCACATACTTTTAATCTCTCTAATCATTCACAATTGTTAAATGTAGGTCACATTAAAAAAATAACATCCAGTAGTTTATTCCCACTCAATAAGTACACTTGGCATCGAGCTGAGTGTGTTGTGCGTTGCTGTTTCTCTCCCAGCTGTCAGCGTGATCACATTGCCAGCAGTGAGTGAGGCTCACCAGAACTCCATTGCAATGCAGGGACTGTGTGTTGCAGGCTAGGCTCTATTTTTAAACACTGCTGCTCATGGGGGCTGATTATTTTGTATGACTGAGTATCAGTCTGCGCTCTCTCTCTCTCTCTCTCTCAAACTACATTCTCAATACCTCCTTCTGTTGCATTTAAAACACGTTCAACTTTCAGCTAATTTCCCTCAATGATAAACTGTAAGTTTATTAAAGAGCATTGATTAAAATACTAGTTTGCCGTGCAGTTTCTTTTGTTTCAGAGGGCGAGTTGTGTGAAAGGTTCCTGTTTTTATGCAGACTGTGTCCAGGTCAGAAAGAACAGGCTGCACTCCCTCTGGATTCCACCCACTCTAAAGGCTACAAAACCTCAATCCCTGCATAGGTCCCCACTGCAGAGGGGAGTAGAGCAAGGCAACAGCCCTTAGGGAGGGGGATACAAAAGCTTATGACCCAGATATCACATTATCTGGTTGTTTTTCGATTTTATTTGACGACAACTCCTCAGAATCCAGTCCGGGTTTTAAGCTGCTTTCCTCTCTTCTGTGCACTGTGCGCTCAGAGCTGCAGCACTCATCGGCAGCAGCGGCGCCTTCCACCCTGCCCTGCCTCACAGGCAGCTCGCACACACCTTCTCACCCCTGGACTGCCTGCCAATCCATCCTGGCCGCTTTGATGCGGCGCCTCCCGCTGTCCCCTGCCACTTGTTGCGGCTCCTAACGCATGAGACATCGGGGCACTATTTTTCCCAAGCCGTCCCTTTGACACATTCCTGTGTTATTGCGCAGAGCTCTGCTTCTCGCTCTTCCTGGAAACTCCCGCCCAAAGCAACGAGACAACAAAGTCTGTGCAGTGAATCCAGAACAATCTAGAGCCCAAACACAAGTTGTGTGGAGAGGGGCCCTAGCAAACCAAAGCATTGGGAACAGAAAAGGGCTGTGAAGAACATGAAGAGCAAACTGGAGCTGATGAAAACACACAAAAAAACATTTGACCTGAGGTCATAGCAAAAAAAAACAAGATTGGACAGGACCCAGAACAGGCAGGACCCAAAAAACTGCAGGATCTGAGTAAAAATATGAAGAAGAAATAAGAGCAATTGAGAGGAGACCCAGACCAAACTCAACACCAGAACACAATCTGTAGAGAAAACAATATGAGAGGAAAATGGTTATTTGTAGAGTGTGTCCACAACTAATTAGATTTCCAGAAGTAGCCTGTAGAAAATTAGAGCAGACAAAAAATATTTGACGAAAATCCAGAGCAAATAAGATCAGAGAAGAGTCAAGATATATAATTGTGCCTGAATTATTGCAACAATAATATCCAAAGATAGGATCCAGGATGATGAAAAACGACAATGACACAATTTAAGAACAGTAAACTAGAATAAAGGAACAACAAAATCACATAAACTAGAAGTGAGAGGCAACATAGATAATAGGATCCAAAATAAACTAGATGAGAGCAGCAAAATCTGAGGGAGATCACAGTGTAAACTAGACGAGAGAAACAACAAAAGGACACAAAGTGCTAGAGTAGGAAGCACCTCTGAAGAACACCGAGGTTCACCAGCGTCTCTTCTTTCTGAGGAGACTAAAGAAGGTCCATCTGTCTCCTCAGATTCTGGTGAACTTCTACTGCTGCGCCATCAAGAGCATCCTTACTAACTGTATGGCTACTGCTCTGTCTGCGACCGGAAAGCACTGCAGAGGGTGGTGAAAACTGCCCAACGCATCACCGGTTCCTCAATCCCCTCCATTGAGTCTGTCCAGAGCAAGCGATGTCTGTAAAGGGCGCGCAGCATCGTCAAGGACTGCTCTCACCCCAACCACAGACTGTTTACCCTCCTCCCATCTGGGAGGCGCTACAGGTCTCTCCGTTGCCGGACCAGCAGGTTCAGGAACAGCTTCTTCCCTGCGGCTGTTACCCTACTTAACTCTGCACATTGGTGATTGCCAGTCACCCCCCCCCCCCCCCCGGACACTCCTTCCCCCAGTGACTGATCTCCCCCCCCCCCCCGAAATTTGCACTACTACTGTATATACATATATATATATTTTACTCTTCCATTATTCTGTGTTCGCACTTCTGGGTGAGATGCTAACTGCATTTCGTTGTCTCTGTACTTGTACGCTGCACAATGACAATAAAATTTGAATCTGAATCTGAATCTGATAGGTGATGTTTCGTGTCAGGAGTCTTCTTCAGACTGAGTAGACTCAAGACAGAGGTAGATACGTTTTGAAATACCAAAGAGATCTGGGGATAGTGGGTTGGTGTAGGAAAGTGGTGCTGAGGTAAAATATTAACTATCTTCAGAAACAGGTTTTGCAAACTAGAGATGAGAAACATGTCTGTAAAGGACCCCGAGCAGTTTGGAGCTGATTAGGAACGAGATCAGCCAAGAGTCACTGAGCAAACTAGATCACATAAAGAATAAATCAGTAGAGAAGATCAAGAATGAACCAGAGCAGGAAAACAGCAGATTTAAAGAGAGGACCCGAAGGTAAATTAAACAGATGAATAGTAAGATCTGGAGAGAGGACCTGAAAGAAACAGTAAAGTCCATTAAATACTGTTAACTTTCAGAGCTACAACCAGATCTAACAGGATATCAGAAAGCGGATCAGACAACAGAAACAACAAAATAAGTAGAAGGGAAGGAACCAGAACTAACTAAAACAGAAACAGTGAGATATGAAGACCCAGAGCAAATAACTGCAAAGAAAATGCAAGATCTGCAGATCCATCCAAAGTGAATCAGTATTAAGAAGCAACAAGATTTTACAAATACAGGACAAACAAGAACAGACAAGTTACATGATCTGGCAAGAGTACACATAGTAGTCAATAGAGTAGAGAAACCACAAGAGTTAAGGAGATGAAAGACCAACTAGGACAAAAAATGACATGATCTGAGGGAATGGCACAGAACAAACAAGAAAAGGGAGACGTTGTACAGGTAACTCAGAGGAAACAAGTGTGAAGAAACAATAAGTTTTGCATAGAGGACCGAGAACAAAAAGTACCAAAAGCAAGCTGACATAGGTTTAAGGTGAAGATAGACTCAAAATGCTGGGGTAACTCAGCGGGACAGGCAGCATCTCTGGAGAGAAGGTATGGGTGATGTTTCGGGTCAAGACCCTTCATCAGGCTGAGAGTCGGGGAGAGGGAGGCTAGAGATATGGAAGAGTAAGGTGTGAAAACAACAGATCAAAGCTGATGATGATAAGGAAATGTAGAATGCTTCATTGTTAGCTATGGGGAAGATGACAACGCGGCATACAATCAGTAATATTTAATCAGGAGAACAGTAGAACTAGTCGGAGAACTAGGATGGGGAGGGATGGAGAGAGAGTGAAAGCAAGGGTTACTTGGTTAGAGAAATCAATATTCATTCGGCTGGGTTGTAAGCTGCCCAAACAAAATATGAGGTGCTGTTCCTCCAATTTGCATTGGGCCTCACTCTGACAGTGGAGGAGGCCCAGGACGCAGAGGTCGGTATGGAAATTGAATAGGGAGTTAAAATGTTTAGCAACTGGGAGATTATGTAGGCCTGTGCGGATTGTTCGGAGGTGTTCAGAGAAATGATCGGCGAGCCTGCTCTATGGTCTTGCTGATATATAGGATACATAGAAGGTGAATGGAAGGAATTTTAAAGATCTATAAGATACATTTTTTATACAGAGAATGGTGGATATCTGGAACATTGGCTAGAAGAGGCATTTAGAGAGGCATGGATAGGCAAGGCAAAGAAGGATATGGACCTTATGCAGGCAAATGGGTTTTCTGTAGATGGGCAGAAAGGATGGCATGGACATGATAGGTAGGGTGGCTCATTTCTGTGCTCTACAGATCAGAGACATCATAAGATGTAGAAATTCCTGAGCAAATTAAAACAGGTAAAGAAAGAAAATTAAGTAAAGGATCTAGAACAAAACAGAAAAGCAAAAAGATCTACATTTTCCTTCACGATTTGTGGGCCATTGGCATTAACATTCAAGTCAAAGTAAGTGTAAACCTTGTGAAAATATGCATTTGCTTTGCTACAACTTCACATAATGCTCACGTAATTTCCTGAGGACTTCCTTCAAAACCAGCAGATCATCTTGGTTACACAAGAGTTGATCCACTCCTTGCAAGAATCAATCCACTGCGGCTTTGAAAACTTTGGACAAATACTTGATTATGTAGGAGTAACTAGTGTATAACTAGAGCTCTTCGTGCATATTGATTGTTGGATACTGCTGACTATCTTTGTTGACATACAATTGTATGTGGGCATGGTAGTGATCCGATTTTATGAATTCCTTTGATACTCCAAATTCTATGTACAATCTTACAAAGTAGGTAGTGGATTTTGTTCACTTGCTATTCAAGTTATCAAACTGCTTCAGGTATATCTTCAAAGTGTTAGCTCTACAATCTCCCATTCACCTTTTGCCGCAGCCTGTTATTCACATTAAAATAGGATGGATTTTGACACAATAATGATTACAAACATTGATGAGACGGAGTACAGGAGGAGATGGAGAATGTAGTAACATGGTGTCTGGCGAACCCAGCTCTCCTCAATGCAGGTAAGATGAAGAAGATAATTATCAGGAAGCGTGGCTGAGTCCGTGGCCCGATTATCATCAATAGTGCCAAAGTAGATATGGTTGAGAGCATCAAGTTCCTTGGTGTTAAAATTCCTAACGATTTGTCGTGGACCAACCATATTGATGCGAAAACCAAGAAGACATCTCAATGCTTCTACTTGAAGAGATTTTGCATGTCTCCAATGCCTTCTCCAGATGCACCAAAGAAAGCAAACTGACAGGTTGTATCGCAGCTTTGTTAGGAACCAGCTCTGCTCAAGACTGTGAGAAATTGCAGAGATTTGTGGAAGTAGCCCAATCCATCACACAGAACAGACTCCCTACCATTGACTCCATCAACATTTCACAATGCCTCGGAAAAGTAACCAACATAATCAAAGATTTGTCCCACATTGGGTAATTCCTTCTTCTTCCTGCATACATCGGGCAGAAAGTACAGAAGGTCAAAAGCACATACTACCAGACTCAGGAACAGTTCCATCCTCTCTGTTATCAGGCATCTGTATGGTCCTTCCATATGCCAGGGTGTTATGCAGACATTGGACTTTGTCTACAGAACTGATGCGCTACAATGCTGAGAGCTATATTCTGCACTCCATATCCCCTTTGCTCTACCAATTGGACTTGAATTTGATTTGATTGTATTTATGCATAGTATATTCTGATTTGATTGGATAGTGTGCAAAACACAACATTTCTCCGTACCTTGGTACATGTGACATTATTAAACCTATATCTAATGGAAAGTTGTTCTTGCTGTCTGCAGGCATTGCAATGTGCATTCCATGTGCCATAATATCGGTAAAGCCTTACTGGAATAAGATTTAAGACTTGTTTGTGCTCTGCTAATGGTATATGCCTAAGCCTGCCAAGTACATGTCATGATATAGGTGTACGGTAGAGAGCATACTGACTGAATTCGGAGATAAACCTCAAAAATTATTTGCTTGTTAATTACGGAAACTGGACGGGGAAAAAACAATTCATAGGATTAAATCAGAAACAGGAGAACCACTAGTACAATCTAAGGATATTAATGAGAGATTTCTGCAATATTATCAAAACCTTTACTCTGCTAAAACGATAGATCACCGGACAGGAACAGAAGCATTGTTACAAAAATGCAATCTTAAAGGGTTAGATTTGAAAGATAGAGAATTATTAGACGCTGAAATAACAGTAAAAGAAATTGAAGAGTCTATCAGATCTCTAAAAAACAGTAAATCCCCGGGACCCGATGGCATAGGCTTCGAATTCTATAAAACATTCTATGACCTGATTGTTCCACGTTTAAAGACACTGTATGAACATTTCTACACCCAACAGAAATGACCAGAAACACTAAATTAATCTATAATAACACTGATACCAAAAATAGATTAGGACCTGGATCCAGGTTCATATAGAGCTATAGCTCTTCTAAATACTGATCAAAAATTTTTAACTAAAATCCTAGCACAAAGATTAAGCACAGTAATTAATAAATTAATACACCCAGACCAAACAGGATTTATACCAAAACTGTACTCTTCATATAACCTGAGATGATTATTCAATATTATATATTCAAAAAGAAGTACTAACAAAGATCTAGCAATTATTTTGTTAGATGCTGAGAAAGCTTTCGACCAGGTGGAATGGCCCTATTTATTTTTGGTTAGGAAACTTTTTCAATTGGGCTAGAAGTTTAGCACATGGGTAAAACTTTTATATACTAATCCAACAGCTAGAATATCAACAAATCAAATGTTATCAGCTAAATTTAACATCTAGAGGCTGCAGACAAGGATGTCCGTTATCCCCGCTATTATTTGCACTCGCAATAGAACTATTAGCAGAAAGCGTGAGGTCCCATCCTGAAATATATGGGTATAATACCAAAGATACTGAGAATAAAATTTCCTTATATGCAGACGATGTATTAATTTACATTACAAAACCTTAAGTTAGTATCCCAAACGTATTAAATTTAATAACTCAATATGGCTCATTTTCAGGATACAGAATTAATTGGAATAAAAGTAAAATCATGCCAATAATGGAAAGGAACCCACATATATTACAACAATTTCCTTTTAAAATAGTAAATAAAAAATTTAAATATCTTGGAATTTATGTAACAAAGAGATATACTTCTTTATTTAAATTTAACTTTCCGCCTTTATTGAACAAATTACATAAGAATATTTTATATTGGAAAACACTACCTATCTCAATGTTGGGTAGAATTAATGCAATAAAAAGGATTTTTCTCCTGCAATTATTGTACCTCTTTCAATTAATCCCGATATATCTCCCAAAAACTTTTTTAAAAAAGGTTGACTCTGTAGTCACCAATTTTATCTGGGATTATAAGAACCACAGAATAAATAAAAAACACTTATGTAAATCAAAAATAAATGGGTGTTTAGCACTACCGAATTTTATGTTCTATTTTTGGGCAGTTAACATTAAAAATATGAATTTTTGGTTGGAAGAACTGGACCAACAACCAGATTGGTTAAAAATGGAAAAGGAAGACTGTTTACCTTTTGAAATTGGGTCGATCCTATTTGCTATTGCTAAATTAAGCAAACAAACCTATAGTGAAAACCCCATAATATATAGTGGAATACGCATTTGGAAACAATTAAAAAATACACTAAAATTGGATAATTTACCACTATCTCTTCCCATTGTAAACAATGCTACATTTAAACCCTCAATGATGGATAAGGGTTATTTACAATGGAAAAATCACGGAATTACAAAGATGGGTCATCTCTATAGGAAAGACACATTCCTCTCATTTCAGGAACTACAACAAATTTATGGGCTTCACTCAAATAACTACTTTAGATACCTACAAATTAGATAAATACCCAATTGGACTCCAATTCAAAATTAATAATATTAGGAATACGAGAACAAAATAAATTATTTACAACAAACCAAAGAAACTTTATCGATTATAGTTTACTAACTTGGAAAAAATAATATTACAATTTTGGAAAGGCCCTATAACCCCCACAATTAAAATTTGGACTATGGAAATGTCGGAGACCCAACATTTGGAAAGATTAAGATTTGTCTTAATGGACAAACAAGAACTATTTACTAGAATATGGTCTCCATTCATTGAATATTTGAAGGGGCAAACCAGTTCAGCACGAGAACCTGACTGCAACCCAAATCAAGGATTAGATGAAGAATTACATTTTATAATCCACAGACATATCTCCAATGATGTATAATTAGCTGATTTCTCCATTCTCTTTTAATTTTTTTGGTCTCTTTTTTTTCCCTCTCTATTATTTTCTATCTATATAAAAAATTAAAAAATATATAGAAGTACAATTATTATACAATTGTTAATAAAAACAATATTAATAGTGTATGACTACAAAAAAACATTTTTTTAAAATTACGCATTTACTTCTAATTAAAAAAATTATTTAAAAAAAAGAGAGCATACTGACTGATGGCATCATGGCC
This sequence comes from Raja brachyura, assembly GCA_963514005.1. Next base: position 26,908,120 of record OY740809.1, on the reverse strand, counting down.
TGGTTTGGCAACTCGAACACCAAGGAACGGATGAGACTGCAGAGAGTAGTTAACACTGCATGACATGCAATTATCTCATTGCCATCAAAAGGGTGTTTATAGGAAGTGCTGCTTTCAAGAAGGCAGTCAATTTCATCAAAGATCCATATTACCCTGGCCACATTCTCATTTGCGCCGATCACTGGCAAGAAGGTATAGGAATCTGAAAACCATTCCAGAAGAAGTCTTTCCCAACAACTATCAATCTCCTGAACAGTACACAACACTAACCTCACTTGTGGACCTCTATGGACTGTCTTTGGTTGCACTGAAGACTTTATTTTTATTGCACCTGTATTGTGGTTATCAATTTATTTAATTGTTTTGTTTAATATATAATATCTATGTGTATTGCATTTCCGAGGGGTAACTTTTTCACACAAAGGGTGGTGGGTGCATGGAACAAGCTGCCAGTTGAGGCTGGGACTATCCCAAAATTTAAGAAACAGTTAGACAGGTACATGGATAGGACAGGTTTGGTGGGATATGGATCAAGCGCAGGCAGGTGGGACTACTGAAGCTGGGACATGTTGGTCGGTGTGGACAAGTTGGGCCGTAGGGCCTGTTTCCATACTGTACCACTCTATGACTATGACTGAGAGAGTAATCAGTCTAAAGATGTGAAAGGGTGGGATGAGGTGGACGCTAGTAAGCAATCAGTTGATCCAAGATAGGAGAGGTTGATAGGCAGATGGAGTCAGGTGCGGAAAGGAAGGGTGGAGATGGTGGCGGAGGGAAGGAGATAGGTGACCGAGTAGGTCGGTTGTGTGGATGATAGTTGGAAGCAGGTGGGAGAAGGGAAAGTAATGTTGTTCCTCTCTGTCTCAGTTACATTTAGCATTTGCCTGGCTGTAAAGGAGGCCATAAACAGGTCAGTGATAAGGATGGGAGTTGAAATGGCTTGCAACCAGGAGTATCATGGCCATTGTGGAGGGAGCATAGGTGCACAGATGCTCGGCAAAGTGGTCGCCCAGTCTACATTTGGTCCACATCACAACAGCATTAACATTGAATTCTCCAATAAAACTCAATGGGATGAACATTTAATTCTCTAATTGTCTATTGAATTCTCTAATTTCTGGTAAATCCATTCTCTCATCCTGAACCACCCAGTTCCTCTTGCATTCTCCCTTCTTTACAATCTCCTCCAGCCTCCTGTTAACAGGTTACTTTTCCCTCCCCTCCCCAACCTGGTGCCATCACCCACACATTCAACCCACTCAGCCTCCAATCCTTTCCGTACACTACTGTTCCCATATGCCCAGCATCCTACCCTGAAAAAAAGACTCAAAAGTGTTGGAGTAACTCAGCGGGATAGGCAGCATCTCTGGAGAACACGGATAGAGGACCTTTCATGTTGGGACCCTTTTTTAAACTGATTGTGGTGGTGGGTGGATGAGAAAGCTGGAAAAGGGGGTGGGCTGGACAAAGCCTGGAGATTGATGAGTGGATCTGGTTTCACTCATCACTTTCCTTTCCTATCAGATTCCATTTTCTGCAGCTCTTTGTTAATGCACATCATTTCCCATCTGTTGCGATCTCCACCGCTCCCTCTCCCATCTGGTTCATCTACCCATCAACCTCTCCTCACCGGGTCCACCTATCGCTTGCCAGCTCCTGCTTTATGCCTTCCCTTTACCTCTCTATACTGGTGATATCTCCTTTACACTCACAGTACTGATGCAGCATCCCGACCTGGAACATTGGCTGTTCCTTTGCGTCCACAGATACTACCTAAAGGGCCTGTCCCATTTAGGTTATTTTTAGGCGACTGTCATAGTCGTAGAAGGTCGCCGAAAAACCGCAGACTGGACCCCCCTTCGACATAAAATTTGAAATAGAATCATTACTTTAACAACAAAAAAAATGCGAAGTCAGCACCAGTGACAAACTACGTCACCTGGCGACAACCTATGTTAACCTGGGGACAACTACGACAGCACCTACGTCAGGAGAAGTCAAGCTACGCTCATTGGCGTCAAACACACTGTCGCCGACTGTTTGTTTTTCAACAATTCCAGCGGCGACCAGAAAGATACTGCGACTCTTTCGACAACTGAGGGAACTACTCACGACCATACAGGCGACACCCCGGCGACCATGTGGTGACAGCCTAGTCGCCTAAAAAACAGCCTAAGTGGGACAGGCCCTTAAGTTAGAAACATAGAAAGTAGGTGCAAGAGTAGGCCATTTGGCCCTTCGAGCCAGCACCGCCATTCAATATGATCATGGTTGATCATCGAAAATCGGTACCCCATTCCTGCTTTCTCCCTATATCCCTTGATTCTGTTAGCCCTAAGAGCTATGTCGAACTCTCTCTTGAAAACATCCAATGAATTGGCCTCCACTACCTTCTGTGGCAGGGAATTCCACAGATTCACAACTCTATGCATGAAAAAAAATGTTCTCATCTCAGTCCTAAATGGCATGCCCCTTATTCTTAACCTGTGACCCCTGGTTCTGGACTCCCCCAACACCGGGAACATTTTTCCTGCATCTAGCCTGTCCAATCCCTTAAGAATTTTATGTTTCTATATGTTCCCCTCTCATCCTAAATTCCAGTGAATATAAGCCCAGTCGACCCATTCTTCCATCGTATGTCAGTCCCGCCATCCCAGGAATTAACCTGGTGAACCTACGCTGCACTCCCTCAATAGCAAGAATGTCCTTCCTCAAATTAGGAGACCTAAAGTGCACACAATATTCCAGGTGTGGTCTCACCAGGGCCCCGTACATCTGCAGTAGGACCTCCTTGCTCCTGTACTAAAATCCTCTCGCTATGGAGGCAAGGATGCCATTTACTTTCTTCACTGCCTGCTGTACGTGCATGCTTACTTTCAATGACTGATGTACACCAATCTTCAGTGCATCATTCAACATGAACTCCTGCAGTCTGGAATATGTCAGTTGACAGCATTCCCTTATGACCATCTCTCTCTGCTGGAAGACCAACAAGTTTCGGGAGCATCAAATGGAACAAATAAGGTTAGAGGTGGCAAATTAATCATAATTCAACGAGGAGTGCAGAAGGGAAAATGAGATGACAACTTGGCAAAGGTACACCACATGTGCAGTAAACAGTAAGAAGAGCATGCAACAGATAGACCTAAGCAATCTCACACTTTAGTGATCAGTCATGCCACAGCTAGTATATAATATAACACTGATATATAACACTAATTATAAATGTTGATGTATAATTAAGCGGCAGAAAGAAGACGGTGGCTTCAACAACTTGCTCACTTTCAAAGATGACAAGCCCAGCACTGGAGTGCTCAATACAAGGCTGATCATTTGTAATCATGATCAGCCAGATGTCCTGAGTGGATAATCTCCTGAGATTCCCATAAGCACAGAAGCATCCTTTAGCCAATTTGATTCAGTCATGTAATATCAACATTTACAACAACATTCAAAAAGCTCAACACCATCCAGGACAAAGCATCCTGCTTGATTATACGTCATTTACCATCCTAACCTTTCATTTCCTCATCTGCTGCCACATAGTGGCTGCAGTGTGCAATGAACAAAATGCATTGTGGTTAACCTGCTTAGGTTACTTACTCTGAATGCGCTTCACAAACTTACAATCTCTCTCACTTAGAAGGACACCTCATCCTGATTTTATGTACATATAATAGCCATCCCATCATTGTTTGTTTTTCTAAACACTGACATTCTCACCTCAACACTATTATAGACAAGAAAATAGGTACAGGAATAGGCCATTCAGCCCTTCGAACCAGCATCACAATTCATTGTGATCATGGCTGATCATCCACAATCAGACCACGTTCCTGCCTTCTCCCCATATCCCTTGACTCTGCTATCATTAAGAGCTCTATCTAACTCTTTATTGGAAGCATCCAGAGAATCGGCCTCCACTGCCTTCTGAGGCAGAGAATTCCACAGATTAACAACTCTCTGGGTGAAAAAGGTTTTCCTGATCACCATTCTAAATGGCCTACCCCTTATTCTTAAACTGCGGCCCCTGGTTCTGTACTCCCCCGACATCAGGAACATGTTTCCTGCCTCTAGCGTGTCCTCTCATCCTTCTAAAATCCAGTGTATACAAGCCCAGCCACTCCATTCTTTCAACATATGACAGTCCTGCAATCCCAGGAATTAACCTTGTGAACCTACGCTGCACTCCTTCAATACAAAAATGTCCTTTCTCAAATTTGGGGACCAAAACTGCACACAATACTCCAGGTGTGGTCTCACCAGGGCCCTGTACAACTGCAGAAGGACCTCTTTGCTCCTATACTCAACTCCTTTTGTTATGAAGGCCAACATGCCATTAGCTTTTTTCACTGCGTGCTGTACCTGCATGTTTACTTTCAGTGACTGATGTACAAGGACACCCAGATCTCGTTGTACATCCCCTTTACCTAACTTGACACCATTCAGATAATAATCTGCCTTCCTGTTCTTGCCACCAAAGTGGATAACCTCACATTTATCCACATTAAACTGCATCCGCCAGGCATCTGCCCACGTACCCAACCTGTCCAGGTCACCCTGCATCCTCATAGCATCCTCCTCACAGTTCTCACTGCTACCCAGCTTTGTGTCATCTGCAAATTTGCTAATGTTACTTTTAATCCCTTCATCTGAATCATTAATGTATATTGTAAATAGCTGCAGTCCCAGCACCGAGCCTTGCAGTACCCACTAGTCACTGGCTGCCATTCTGAAAGGGACCCGTTAATCCCTACTCTTTGTTTCCTGACTGCCAACCAATTTTCAATCTATGTCAGTACCCTACCCCCAATACCATGTGTTCTAATTTTTACCACAAATCTCCTATATGGAACGTTATCAAATGCTTTCTGAAAGTCCAGGTACACTAAATCCACTGGCTCTCCCTTGTCCATTTTCCTAGTTACATCCTAAAAAATTCCAGAAGATTAGTCAAGCTTGATTTCCCCATCGTAAATCCATGCTGACACGGACCGATCTTGTTACTACTATCCAAGTGTGCCGCTTTATCATCTTTTATAATTGACTCCAGCATCTTCCCCACCACCAATGTCGGGCTAACAAGTCTATAATTCCCTGTTTTCTCTCTCCTGCCTTTCTTAAAAAGTGGGATAACATTAGTTACCCTCCAATCCACAGGAACTGATCCTGAATCTATAGAACATTGGAAGATGATCACCAATGCATCCATGATTTCTAGAGCCACGTCTGCCATTTCCTTGCTCCCCATAATAAATTCACCAGTTAAAAAGGAACTCTGGAAGGAACATTACCGTTTGCATTGGCATCTTCAGTGACAGAAACTGGTGAATTTATTATAGGGAACAAGGAAATGGCAGACGAGTTGAACAGGTACTTTGGATTTGTCTTCACTAAGGAAGACACCAACAATCTCCCAGTAGTCTGATGGGACTGAAGATTGATAAATCCCAGGGGCCTGATGGTCTGCATCTGAGGGTACTTAAGGTAAGTGGCTATAGAAATTGTGGACATATTGGTGATCATTTTCCAATGTTCTATAGATTCAGGATCAGTTCCTGTGGATTGGAGTTGAATATAGGAGCAAAAAGGTCCTTCTGCAGATGTACATGGCCCTGATGAGACCACACCTGGAGTAATGTGTGCAGTTGTGGTCTCCAAATTTGAGGAAGGACATTCTTGCTATTGAGGCAGTGTGTCGTAGGTTCACAAGGTTACTTCCCAGGATGGCGGGACTGTCAGATGTTGAAAGAATAGAGCGACTGGGCTTGTATACTCTGGAGAGGGGATCTTATTGAAACAAATAATATTATTAAGGGATTGGACAAGCTAGAGGCAGGAAGCATATTCCCAATGTTGGGAGAGTGCAGAACCAGGGACCACAGTTTAAGAATAAGGGGTAAGAATAAGGGGTAGAACAGAGATGAGGAAAAACTTTTTCACCCAGAGAGTTGTGAATCCGTGGAATTCGCTGCCTCAGAAGGCAGTGGAGGCCAATTCGCTGGATGCTTTCAAGAGAGTTAGATAAAGATAGCGGAGTCAAGGGATATGGGGAGAAGGCAGGAACGGGGAACTGATTGTGGATGATCAGCCATGATCACAGTGAATGGCAGTGCTGGCTCGAAGGGCCGAACAGCCTACTCCTGCACCTATTGTCTATTGACTCCCACTCTAGGATGGCCAAAAATATTGAGATCCTACAGGCCTTCTGCAAGCCACTGGACTGGAATAAATGTTAAAAAAAATAAAATGAAAAGTTTCTACCTGATCAGCAAGAGTTAAACATACATCCATAACATTTCAGCACACTGGTGCATCAATTAGGCAATCATAGACTACATCCAGCCAGGTGAAATTCATTGAGAGCCATCACAATGGAAAGCTAGTATAGAAAGTTTGAAGTAAACATCAAACCACTGGCAGAACTTAGCGGACCGAGCAGCATCTGTGAAGGAAACGGAATTGCCAACGTTTTGGGTCGAGATCCTGAATTAGGATTACAGCATCTTCAATCTCTTGAGTCCAGAAAGTTTGAAAGATGCTCTGAGAATGTGAAGGTGGTACAATTACAACCACTTCACAAAACTGGGCAGCTAAAGACTCATGTGGTGTCTAGGGCATATTGTCAAATAACCGTGTTGGAAAAATGCATAGATCTGTCTTATATATTGTCTCCTCAGGAAGGCACAAGTGCTGATCACTTTTACTAATATTGTCGTGGGTAAGTGTACAATTAGTAAGTGTTCTTATGTTGGACAGTGTCAACCTACCGCAAGATCATTTTGCAGGTACATCTTTCACAACTATACGCGAACTAGGAATTTTATTGCACCCTTGTGGATAAGACAATAAACTTATCTGAATATGAATAATGTAGCCATTTTTATTACAACTGCTGCTTTCTAGAAAGTCTTCGCCCATATTGCATTCTGTACCCACAGTGATTATTCTACGCAGTATTGAAGATGAATTATTGATTCATCGACTGATTTACCAAATATTTTAACTATCGCTTTTCATAACAATTTTAGTTCAGTTAAGTGGATTGCCAGGATATTTCAGAGGTAATTAGAGTCAACCAGATTGTTGTGGATCTGAGGGCCCTTATGAGCAGGCTTGAGGGACTTTTGTTTGGTCCAAGGGATGACACTGCCTCGTGGAAGACCAGTTTGGAACTGCAAGTCTGCTTTGAATCTGTTTTATTTGGATTTGTAGTGCCTTGTAACATGATAGACCGTGTCTTCAGAGTGAAGGAGGAACTATAGAAGGAATATTACAGATAACACTGCGATCCTCAGCAACAACCACTCCGAGATGGAAAAAAATGATGTTAAAGGCCTTCTGCAAAGGCACTAGATTGCAAGTCAGTGCCAAGAAAATGAAAGGCTTTTCTATGATACGAAGAGATACAATAGAACTTTATTTATCCCAGGAGGCCATCAGCAAGCGGAAAAAATACATCTATAACAAATCATTCAGCCAAACAGAACACTGCGCTATTTATAATAATAATAATAATAATATATTTTATTCATTGCACATAAGTGCAACGAGATTTGGTTTCCAACTCCATCCGATGTCATAACTTAAACGACTAATAACATTTAGGTTTAGGTACCCCGAGAACAAGGTTTGTGAAAAGAACATTAGAACAGTAAAACAGTCAAAATCAAAACAGACTAAAGTGCAGATGTGTCTGTGCGACGTGACACAACGTGCTGAAGTAATTCCACATGTCAGGCAGCATCTCTGGAGAAAAAGGACGTTTCATGTCAGGACCCTTCTTCAGACTTAAAGTAGAGGTGGGGGCGTGGTGTGGGGGGAGGGGCGGAGGGGCGGTGAAGAGCTGGTGGCAAGATAAGACCTGGACCAGTCAGGCCCAGCCAAACATGACCTCAGGCGGGGTGGTGCCTGGTATGTCTATTGGTCTGTGTCTTTTCTCCAGCCTCCAGCTCTTCACTCCCCCATCCACCCTCCGCTTTCAGTCTGAAGAAGGGTCATGACCCGAAATGTCACCCATCCTTTTTCTCCAGAGATGCTGCCTGACCTGTTGAGTTACTCCAGCACTTTGTGTCCATCTTTGGTATAAACTAGCATGTACAGTTTCTACTGCAGTATTGATGTTCCTTTTAAGCCTCCTTGCAGTTCATATATAATTCGCATTTATTTAGCTTCTCCTTCAATAATTTGCCACATTTCCTCAAAGCCATATAATCCACATTGTAACCATTCGCTGGGTAAAAATAATTATTCTGATTTCCCTATTGATTTTATTAGTAACGATCTTACATTTATAGCCTTTTGCTTTGGTCTTCACTACATGGTAACATGGGTATTACATTTACTCAATATTGTTTAGGTCACCCCTCAATCCCTCATTGAAAGAGTTGAGCCCGTTCAATTGTTTCAATTGGGTTTAACTCTTCAGTTCCTGCTCTGAGCTATCAGGTATGTTCCCACTATCAATTAGCATAATTGTAGTGTCATAAAACATAAGGAAGACATAAAACTACATCGGCGACTGCATTGGGCCTGTCGCCTGCACCCACGAGGAACTTGTTGATTTCATTAACTTTACCATAAACTTCCACCCTGCCCTCAAATTCACTTGGACTATCTCAGTCACCTCTCTCCCCTTTTGTTATCTCCATGTTTCCATCACAGGGGGCAGACTATCAATTGACGCTTGCTACAAACTCACTGACTCCCACATTTAACTGGACTACATCTTCTCCTCCCCTGCTTCTTGCAGATACACCATCCCCTACTTTCAATTTGTCCATCTCTGCAGCATCAACTTCCAAGATTAGGCTTTCCATTCTAGGAGATCTAAGATGTCCTCTTTCCCTTCTGCTAACATAGATGAATCCCTCACCCGTATCTCCCGTGTCCTATAGTACTGCTCCTCCTTCCCCCAGACCGAACAAGGATAGAGTTCCCCTGGTCCCTACCATTCACCCCACCAGCCTTTGCATCCAACACCAGCCTCTGCATTCAACATTAACGTGATCCCACCATCTGTCACAACATTCCTTCCCCACACTTTTCTGCCTTGCGCAGAGACCAGTCTCTCTGCAACTCCTTGGTTCACTTGTCCCTTCCCACCCAAACCCCCTCCCCAGATATTTTCCCCTGAAACTACAGGAGATGTAACACCAATCTCTGTACTTCATCTCCCAGAGTCTTACAGGCAAGTCAGAGGTTCACCTGCACCTCCTCTAACATTATCTACTGCATCCAGTGTTGCGATATGGAAGTGTTCTGATATGGACTCCTGCACATCAGTGAGACCAAGTGTAGACTCAAAGACCATTTCATCAAGCACTTGGTCCACCAAGGCCCACTGCACCTCACAGTTGCTAACCATTTTAACTTGTTTTTCCATTCCCTTACTGACCTTTCAGTCCTGGGCCTCCTCCATTGCCAGAGTGAGGCTACATGCAAATTGGAGGAACAGCATCTCATATTCCCCTTGGATAGCTTGTGACTCAACAGCTCCAATTTATGTGACTAACCAACCACCCCCCCCCGCTTTTTCTTCCAACCCTTCCTTTCCTCCCCCTCTCTTCCCTCTACCTTATCTAGACTCATACCCATTCTCCCCTTCGCCCAACATTCCTTCCTCTGTCTTCATAATTCACAATTCTTCTATCCTTATCTCATACATAGAAACATAGAAAAATAGGTGCAGGAGTAGGCCATTTGGCCCTTCGAACCTGCACCGCCATTCAATATGATCATGGCTGATCATCCAACTCAGTATCCTGTACCTGCCTTCTCTCCATACCCCCCTGATCCCTTTAGCCACAAGAGCCACACCCAACTCCCTCTTGAATATAGCCAATGAACTGGCCTCAACGACCTTCTGTGGCAGAGAATTCCAGAGACTAACCACTCTCTGTGTAAAGAATGTTTTCCTCATCACGGTCCTAAAGAAATTCCCCCTTATCCTTAGACTGTGACCCCTTGTTCTGGACTCCCCCAACATCGGGAACAATCTTCTAGCTTGTCCAACCCCTTAAGAATTTTGTAAGTTTCTATAAGATCCCCCCTCAATCTTCTAAATTCCAGTGAGTACAAGCCGAGTCTATCCAGTCTTTCTTCATATGAAAGTCCTGACATCCCAGGAATCAGTCTGGTGAAGCTTTTCTGAACCCCCTCTATGGCAAGAATGTCTTTCATCAGATTTGGAGACCAAAACTGTACACAATACTCCAGGTGTGGTCTCACCAAAACCCTGTACAACTGCAATAGAACCTCCCTGCTCCTATACTCAAATCCTTTCGCTATGAATGCTAACATACCATTTGCTTTCTTCACTGCCTGCTGCAACTGCATGCCTACTTTGAATGACTGGTGTACCATGACACCAAGGTCTCGTTGCATCTGCCCTTTTCCTAATCTGCCACCATTCAGATTATAGTCTACCCTCATGTTTTTGCCACCAAAGTGGATAACCTCACATTTATCCACATTATACTGCATCTGCCATGCATCTGCCCATTCACTCAGCCTATCCAAATCACCCTGCAGCCTCCTAGCATCCTTCACACACCTAACTATACCCCCCAGCTTGGTGTCATCTGCAAATTTGGAGATGTTGCATTGAATTCCCTCATCCAAATCACTAATGTATATTGTAAATGGCTGGGGTCCCAGCACTGAGCCTTGCGGTACCCCACTACTCACTGCCTGCCATTTTGAAAAGGACCCATTTACTCCTACCCTTTGCTTCCTGTCTGCCAGCCAGTTCTCTATCCACATCAATATTGAACCACCAATACCGTGTGCTTTAAGTTTGTATACTAATCTCTTATGTGGGACCTTGTCGAAAGCCTTCTGAAAGTCCGGATATAACACATCCACTGGTTCTCCCTTATCCACTCTACTAGTTACATCCACAAAAAATTCTATAAGATTCGTCAGATATGATTCACCGTTTGTAAATCCATGCTGACTTTGTCCAATGATTTCACCACTTTCCAAATGCGCTGCTATCCCATCTTTAATAACTGACTCCAGCAGTTTCCCCACTACCGATGTTAGACTAACTGGTCTGTATTTCCCCACTTTCTCTCTCCCTCCTTTTTTAAAAAGTGGGGTTCCATTAGCTGTCCTCCAATCCTCAGGAACTACTCCAGAATCTAAGGAGTTTTGAAAAATTATCACTAATGCATCCACTATTTCCGTGGCTACCTCCTTGAGCACTCTGGGATGCAGACCATCTGGCTCTGGGGATTTATCGGCCTTTAATCCGTTCATTTTACCCAACACCACTTCCCGGCTAACCTGAATTTCACTCAGTTCCGCCATCTTATTTGACCTCTGGTCCACTGCTATTTCCCGCAGATTATTTATGTCTTCCTTAGTGAAGACAGAACCAAAGTAGTTATTTAATTGGTCTGCCATGTCCTTGTTCCCCATGATCAATTGACCTGCTTCTGACTGCAAGGGACCAACATTTGTTCTAACTCGTCTCTTTCTCTTCACATATCTATAAACAATTTGCAGTCAGTTTTTATGTTCCCTGCCATTTTCCCTTTCCTAATTAAGCCCTTTGTCCTCCTCTGCTGGATTCTGAATTTCTCCCAGTCCTCTTTTTGCTTTTTTTGGCCAATTTGTATGCCTCATCTTTAGTTTTTATACTATCCCTGATTTCCCTCGTTATCCACGGATGCACCACCTTCCCTGATTTATTCTTTTGCCAAACTGGTATGAACAATTTTTGTACTTCATCCATGCAGTCTTTAAATACCTTCCATTGCACATCCACTGTCAACCCTTTAAGACTCACCTGCCAGTCTATCTTGGCCAATCCACGGCTCATACCTTCAAAGTTACCTTTGTTTAAGTTCAGAACCCTTGTATCTGACTTAATTATGTCACTCTCCATCCTAATGAAGAACTCAATCATATTATGGTCACTCTTGCCCAAGGGGCCACGCACAACAAGACTGCTAACTAACCCTTCCTCATTACTCAATACCCAGTCCAGAATAGCCTGCTCTCTCGTTGGTTCCTCTACATGCTGGTTTAGAAAACTATCCCGCATACATTCCAAGAAATCGTCTTCCTTGGCACCCCTGCCAATTTGATTCAGCCAATCTATATGCAGATTGAAGTCACCCATTTTAACTGTGTTACCCTTGTTGCACGCACTTCTAATTTCCTGTTTGATGCCATCCCCAACTCCAATACTACTGTTAAGTGGCCTGTACACAACTCCCACTAGCGTTTTCTGCCCCTCAGAGTTTCGCAGCTCTCCTACTAATGTCCAGCCTTTCTATTGCATTAATCTCCTCTCTCACCAGCAATGCTACCCCACCTCCTTTTCCTTTCCGTCTATCCCTCCTGAATATTGTATATCCCTGGATGTTCAGCTCCCAGCCTTGGTCACCCTGGAGCCATGTCTCCGTGATCCCAACTATAGCATAGTCATTAATAGCTATCTGCACCTTCAACTCATCCACCTTATTACGAATGCTCCTCGCATTGAGACACAAAGCCTTCAAGCTTGTTTTTACAACACTTTTACCCTTTATACAATTATGTTGACAAGTGGCCCCTTTTGATTTTTTTCCTGGATTTGTCTGCCAGCCACTATTAATTTTCACCTTGCTACCACTTGCTTCTATTGTCATTTTATACCTCTCTTTCTCTCTGCTCACACCTTTAGGACACCCACCACCTCTTATTCTCTGTTTATTATTTTTTTCTTCTTCCCCCCCGTACATGTTGGGTCTGAGTGCTTCCCTGCTCTGCCTCCTGCCTCAAACACCATCTCCTAGCTATCTCTATTTGAGTCCCCCCAGTAGCCTTTGCAAATTTCCCCGCCAAGATACTGGTCCCCCTTGGGTTCAAGTGCAACCCGTCCTTTTTTTACAGGTCACTCCTTCCCCAAAAGAGGTTCCAATGATCCACAAACTTGAATCCCTGCCCTCCACACCAGTCCTTCAGCCACGCGTTTATCCTCCACCTTGCTCCATTCCTACTCTCAATGTCGCGTGGCACAGGAAGTAGTCCTGAGATTGTTATCTTTGTGGTCCTTTTCCATAGCTCTTTTCCTAACTCCCTAAATTCTCCTTTTAGGACCTCTTCTCTTTTTTTACCTATGTCATTGGTACCAATATGTACCATGACCTCAGGCTCCTCTCCCTCCCTTTTCAGGATATCTTGGACACGTTCAGACACATCCCGGACCCTGGCACCAGGGAGGCAAACTACCATCCGGGTCTCCGGACTGCGTCCACAGAATCGCTAATCTGACCCCCTAACTATGGAGTCCCCTATTACTAATGCCCTCCTCTTCTTTTCCTTCTGAGCATCAGGGCCGGTCTCTGTACCGGAGGCCCGGTCGCTGTTGCTAACCCCAGGTAGGCTGTCCACCCCAACAGCACTCAAACTGGAGTACCTATTTTCAAGGTGTACAGTCACAGGGGTACTCTCTAGCCCCTGCCTCTGCCCCTTGCCCTTCCTAACTGTGACCCACTTGTCTGCCTCCTGTGGTTTTGGAGTGACTACCTCCCTGTAGCTCCTCTCTATGACCTCCTCACTCTCCCTGACCAGACGGAGGTCATTGAGCTGCTGCTCCAGGTTCCTAACACAGTCCTTTTGGAGCCCCATCTCGACACACCTGGCGCAGATGTGGATGTCTGGAGGGCTATCAGATTCCTTGACCTCCCACATCTGACATCCACAGCAGTACACTGCCCTGGCCTTCATACTCCCCCCTTACACAGGATACAATATCAACACAATACAAAGTACACTACAAACTGCTGAAATCTGACTGCCAATCAGCTGCTTACCCTAGTCCACTTCCCACCAATCAGCGGCTTCCTAAAAAAAACCCACTTCTCCGAATGGAACGTTGTGGATTTCGGTAAACAAGCCCCGCGCTGGATTTTTAAGCTTACCGGTCGGGTGTCGCTCCTCTCCCTCCTTCCCTTCCAACGGCTCCTGTGGGCCTCTGAAAAAACAAGCCCCGCGCTGGATTTTTAAGCTTACTGGTCGGCTGGCACTCCTTTTGTCTTTTCCATCTCTGGCCTTTGTCCAACCATCTGCCTATCAACCCCCCCCCCCCCCCCCCTCACCTATATCTACCTATTACTTGCCAGGCTTTGTCCTGCCCTTCGTCTCTTCCAGCTTTCTCCCGACTCCCCCGCTCACAATCATCTGAAGAAGAGTACCGACCAGAGACGTCATCTATCCATGTCCTCCAGTGATGCTGCCTGACCCAATGTGGTACTCCATTACTTTATGTTTTTTTTAAATAATGAAAACAGGATTTGGGATGTCACTCCCACTAATGCCAGCATGGACAGAGCTGTGTACACAGGTAGATCGATGAGGAGTGGGTATTGGGAGTAATTGATGAAATCCTACTAGGTTTCAAGCTAGAAAACAACTATAGGCAATAAACAGGAGAGTGTTCTACACCCTCAGTTGACCTAATGCCTCATGATTACAAAGGACCAAGTTTTGCAACAGGATTAGTGTTTCCTGCTGTATTCTACAGCATTGCAGCCTTTGGTGGTTGTGTCCAACTGGTGGGATAGAACATAACCAGACAATGTAACTGAGGATTCTAGCACATTAGATATCAAGTTTTGAATAAGTGGATATGACAACATTAAATTGTTGTTTGATGAATCTTGTCACGGCCTCTAACTGCGATCATGCTGATCTCCAGAGGTTCATGAGGAGGGTTCTGCAAGATTCATTCGGCTGGGGCTGCTCTGCTTTGGCTGAATTTATTTATGGATAGTTCATCCAATGTTAAAGTGTAGCATAACTAATTCATACAATATGGTTTCTAGGTCTTTTAATCGGACAACTAAGAGTTAAGGGTCCAGATCTATAGGGGACAGACCAAGTAAATGCAGCAGATTTCCTTTGCTTAAAATTATTGTTGAACCAGATGCATTTTTACATCAGCCTCGTGGTCAGAATTGCTGTGACTAGTGTTTTTTAAATTCCAGATTATTTAATTAACTGTATTGAATTTTATATTGTTGTCTGGGCCTCTGGATTATTGAGCTAGTAACAACCACTACACTGCTTCAATCCTACTCATGTCAAGATTGGATGGTCTAAGATCAGAGGTGAATGGTAGATTATAGTCTCAGACCCCAAAGAATGAGGAGGTTGTTTTAGTTGTGATGGTAATACAGGGAAAGTACTGTTGGACAGATAGAGTCTAACATTGCTGACTGACCTTCACTCTCCATTGCAGGAGGGAGTCGGTTATGAAAAGCTTTTGTAAGAAATTGGACAATGAATTAAAAATATTGGGAGATATAGCCAGGAATATTGGACATTGAACGAGACAAAGGCAGTGTGGTCTGCGTCCTCTTTTTTGAGAAATGCTGTACGCTGGTAATTGCAGACATACAGTTCGTCTGTGAAATGTGATCTAGCAAAATGCTGCCCCCTGGATCCTTGCACAGTAAAGCCGTGCAGTGGAACCCACTCTACACAATGGCCAGAAAAATACAGCTTAATACCAACATTTAGAGAGATACTCAAACCTTGAGAGATACTCAAAGTAGATTTCCAGAGCACTCGGAATAAACAGCAAAATGGAGAGTTAAAGATAAATCATTTAATGAGCTGATAATTATTTAAGAATAGGAGCCAGGGATTTGGATATTGGCAAGATGATTCCCCAGGGATCTGTATTGGGTCTTCAATATATAGATTAAACATTGTGGAAGAACTAAACCTGCAGATCAAACTCTCCTGATGACATTATGGTAGAAAATACCATAAGATTGATCAATGGGGTGGAGGGGGAGGGGGTGGACTAAAAGGGGTACAAGCACGTTATTTAAATGCGGCATAGAAAGTTCAACGTGTTAATGTGCGACGTTTTGTACTGAGGACACGCGAAAAATAAACTACATTAAATTATAAGGTGTGCGGGAATCCCAGATAAATATATTACCCCAATCCTTGGATTTCATTTCAGTGGAATAAGAACCTAAAAGCAGTGCAGTGAACATTAGTCAGTATTGGAGCATCAAACCTGTGGGAGAAAGGGCCAAACACCCTGTGGGGCCTGGGAAAGGATGAACCAACTCAAATGTAGCTTGAGTTTAAATGCATGAGATCGGCAAGTGTTGATTGTTATTGTTTTAAATAAAGACTGTAAATAGAAGGCTGGTCCCAGTAAAAGGCTGGCTGATGAACGGCTGTTACTTCTGGGTTTGTCCGTGTGGATTTTTATGCTGACTGCTCTTGTATTTCCGATGTGTGTGCGTCTACACATATGTCGTACAAGCCCCGGATCAAATAGAGAAAAGTAGCTCATGGAGGCCACCTGCAGGTAAGTGGAAACATGCAAGACGACAAATTTACCCCGAGATTTCAAATGCTCACCAGAGGATGTGAGAGAAAGAGAATAAATGGGTTAAAAACAGAGGATGCAATGAAAACAAAAATCATTTCCCTCCTGTGGAGTGTTTTGTACAAGATTCTGACACAGTTAAACAGACTGGTTGCTGGGAGGTTGTATTCTTTGGTTGGAGCATCTAGAATAAGAGGTCACAATCAAGATACATAGCAAAACATTTAGAGGAGGAAGACTTTTCTAATGAGATGGCCATTGAGGCCAGGTCACCGACCAGGTTTATGAAGGTGATAAATAGAAAAGGCATCAAAGAGTGTGTGAGGAGGGCAGGAATATGGTATTTGTGATGGAGGGTTAGTCATGATTACATTGAATGGCAGAACCTCCTATTGAATATATTTTTATGTTCTTGGCCAGGGGTATCAGGAAAACATCTGCCTATTACATCGCTGTTGCAATGGTGGCACAGAGTTGCCACAGGTAGTCTCATTGCTGCAACAACCTGTTTTCGATCCATACCTCTACTGCAGTTTGTTTGTGTGTGTGTGTGTGTGTGGCATGGATTTCCCGGTATTCCTCCAATTTCCTATCACATCCCAAAGATGCATTGGTAGGTTAATTGGCTACTGTAATTGCTCTTAATATAGGTAGAGAGTAGGACAATCAGAGGGGTGTTAATGGACTTGAGGGGGGGAATAAGTTATAGCAAAATAACTAGGGGAATGCCATTAATGGAATTGTTCTGTTCCAGCACATGCATAGTGGGCTGAATGGTTTCTATGTCATAAGGAAATATTACAATTATGGCAGTCAATTTCCAAACCATGTTATGTGCATCATAGCACAGCAAGTTTAGTTTAGTTTATTGTCACGTGTACCGAGGTACATTGAAAAGCTTTTGTTACATGGTCACCAGTCAGCAGAAAGACAATACATGATTACAATCGAGCTGTTTACAGTGTACAGATGCTTGATAAGGAAATACCGTTTAGAGCAAGGTAAAGCCAGCAACGTCCGATCAAGGATAGTCCGAGGGTAAATCAAAGAGGTAAATAGTGGTTCAGCATTGCTCTCTGGTTGTGGAAGGCAATGGTGATTCTGCCAAAATTAAAACAGTACTCACATTAATGTACATATTGTTTCCTTAGACGGTTCCTTGAGATTGAGGATGACTTGGTTCCACTCCAGTTCTGTGGGTGACTGATGAGGCCTATGTGGGACCTGCAGAATTAGCTACAGGTGGAGTAGAAGGTGCAGACCAGTTTGGCTGGGAAGTAATCTGCCCCTTCTGCCGTTAGTGTGGGCTTCTGTGCACTCCTAATGTCCTCAACGCCATCTTGAATGCTCCCTTTCCACTTTTGCAGTCATTGTTCAATGAATCCCAGGAGTTGATCAAGATATTATAATTTTTTCAAGAAGGTTTCTTGAATTATTTGCAATATGTTCTCATACCCACCTTATGACGTCTTCCCATGATAGTGCTCAGAATAGAAATTCTGTTCCAAGCTGAAGCTGTTTGTCCGAGAGAGGATACTGATGTTCCTGCGGATTGGAGGACTTTGCAAAGGTGGGAGCTTTCCTATGCCTTGAGTTGCTTAATGTATTTGGTCCACATGGTGGAAGCTGGGATCACTGCTGCCGGGTAGATCAAGATCTTGATCTTCAAAGGGTGATGGTGAACTTTAACATGGATGTCTACCTTTGCTGAGAGACTACTTTCCAGATATGGGAGGTGGCCCATGTTTTCCAGCGTCTTGTCATTTACTTTTACCATTATATGGCAATAATGTGACAACCTAATAATCATAGTACCATCTTCTAGAATTAAAAGCAAATAAATCACATAATCTGAACATTTCGGACATTTCCCTACCATTTCTAGACCTCACTACCTCCATCCCAAGTGATAGACTACTGACCGACATCCACTATAAACCCACTGACTCCCATGGCTATCTGGACTACACTTCTTCCCACCCTGCTTCCGGTAAGGACTCCATCCCCTATTCCCAATTCCTCTGTCTGCGCCGCATCTGCACTCAGGATGAGGTGTTCCACACCGGGGCATCGGAGATATCCTCATTCTTCAGGGAACAGGGGTTCCGCTCTTCTATTATAGATGAGACTGTCACCAGGGTCTCTTCTACTCTTACTCTGCTCTACCCGTTACTCTGCTCTCACTCCCCATCCCCTCACTCGTAACAAGGGCCGAGTCCCCCTTGTCCTCACCTTCCACCCTACCAGCCGTCACATACAACAAATAATCCTCCGACATTTTCGCCACCTCTGGATCCCACCACTGGCCACATCTTCCCATCTCCTCCCCTGTCTGCTTTCCACAGAGACCGTTCCCTCCGTGACTCCCTGGTCAATTTGTCCCTTCCCACCCAAACCACCCCCTCTCCTAGCACTCTCACTTGCAACCGCAGGAAATACTACACTTGTCGCTTTACCTCCCCCCTTGACTCCATTCAAGGACCCAAGCAGTCTCTCCAGGTGCGGTAATCGGTTTGCATTAGAAACATTGAAACGTAGAAAATTGGTGCAGAAGGAGGCCATTCAGCCCTTCGAGCCAGCACCGCCATTCATTGTAATCATAGCTGATCGTCCCAAATCAATAACCCGTGCCTGCCTTTTCCCCATATCCCTTGATTCCACGAGCCCCTAGAGCTCTATCTAACTCTCTCTTAAATCCATCCAGTGATTTGGCCTCCACTGCCCTCTGTGGCAGAGAATTCCACAAATCTCTGGTGAAGAAGTTTTTTCTCACCTCAGTCTTAAATGACCTCCCCTTTATTCTAAGACTGTGGCCCTGGTTCTGGACTCGCCCAACATTGGGAACATTTTTCCTGCATCTAGCTTGTCCAGTCCTATTATAATTTTATATGTTTCTATAAGATATCCCCTCATCCCTCTAAACTCCAGTGAAAACAAGCTTAGTCTTTTCAATCTTTACTCATATGACAGTCCCGCCATCCCAGGGATCAATCTCATGAACCTACGCTGCACTGCCTCAATCACAAGGTGAACCTACGCTGCACTGCCTCAAATTAGAAGACCAAAACTATACACAATACTCCAGATGTGGTCTTACCAGAGCCATTAACCTACCTGATCTCCCAGTGGCTCAGCATTTCAACTCTCCCTCCCATTCCGAATCCGACCTTTCTGTCCTGGGCCTCCTCCATGGCCAGAGTGAGGACCACCGTAAATTGGAGGAACAGCACCTCATATTTTGCTTGGGCAGTTTACACCCCAGCGGTAGGAACATTGACTTCTCTAATTTCAGGTATTCTCTGCTTTCTCCTCCCCTTCTCAGCTCTCCCTCAGCCCATTGTCTCCGCCTCTTACTTTCTTCTTCCAGCCCACCCCCCCCACCCCACCCTTCTTCGAAGGGCCTCGACCCGAAACGTTGCCCATTTCCTTTGCTCCATAGGTGCTGCCTCACCCGCTGAGTTTCTCCAGCATTTTTGTCTACCTTCGATTTTCCAGCATCTGCAGTTCCTTCTTTAACATGATACAATGCTTCATTATGAAGGAAGTCAGGTGGTTCAAGACTAGGATCATTTTTGAATAATAGAAACATTGAAGATATGAGGAGGGTGTTGGCAATGACAGATATGAACGCTTCATTGAATGGCATGGCAATGGATGGGCAATGTATGAAGGTCATCGATTGAATGCAGGAACTGCAACAGGTATGTGTTACTCATGGTGCAAAAACACAAAAGGAAAATTGACCCAACCATGGGTAACAAAACAAGTTTAATATTAGGTTCAACGAACACTCCTTTATTATTGCCAATAAAAGAACAAGCTTAAGTATTGAGAGCAGTTTAGAATCCAGCTGGCATTGAACAAGAACAAGCAACCAAAGAATACGAGAATACATTTTCAAGGAACATAAATGTCGACTGGAAAATCTTTCACGAGTAAGTAAGATTAAAAGATTAGTGAAGAGAAATATTGGTCCCTTATAGTCAGTAAATTGGACATTTATAATGGATATTGAATATTGAAGATAATGAATATTCTGTACAACTGAAGCACCACTTACCAGCTTTTAGGTTCTTGGCCTTCTCAAATAAAACCTCCCAAAATTCGATGATTACGTTCCTGGAATTTCAAATTATTTTGTTACTCCACAGTTGCCCAGTAGAAAATCTCACACTTTATAAACATACATTTTTTTCTGCCCTCTTCACATAACTTTTCTGTGACCCCCTATAATGTATTTTTCCCTTTGGTTTCACTTGCTGCATGTTGTCTCATGAGGAGGCTTTAATGTACCACAATGTAGATGATGTGGACATCCTTGTGTTCTGCCAAGATCTTGTGCTCGGCTCTCTGGTGAAACAGGGTGTTGTTTAATGACAAGACCATACTCCAAGCATTATGACAGGAGGAGGATACCTCTGTAGTTAACTTTGCCTCTACCTCCTTGCTAACTGAAGACAAATACCAGGAAACCAGAACATACATGAAAGATGAAGGCCATCTAGTCATACAGCACAGAAGCAAATGGTTTTGTGTCTTTGCCACTGGCTCAGGGCTTCACTTTGTCAAACCATCTGGTAGCAGGTATACAATTCCCAGCCCATGCTAAGAGAACTCAGGCAGACCACTTCCATATCACAGTACGAAGTTCAGGACCTGGAATATCAGGATTCTCAGTGTCAGACCTGAACAATACTCTGCCAACATGCTGTGGAAACTTTGTCATCGTTATCATCACCCTGAGTGAGACATGATAAACAGTAAGCAGCCAACACAGCCAAGGACAAGGGCAAATACTGCCTTCATGTGAGAACTTTGCAATCAATAATGAGCTGCTCTCTGGTCTCAGCGACTCCTCATGACCCACCGGGCACTCAAAACATGCAACCAACACACAATAATCACCAGGGCACAGGGCCTACCCATGGAATAAGCGAACCAGGACCTCTAGTCTGACCTTGAAAAGACCCAGGCCTACATCCCAGGGGGAGGCTGACTGACTTCAGTGAAGGGCAGGAATGTACAGAAGCAACAAACAAACGAAAAAGTCCCATGATAATTGAAGAAAAATGTCAGGAAATCAGAACATCAAAGTGTGAATAATGGTCATATTCATCCAGCACAGAAGCAAGGCCTACAGCCTGCCATCGTCATACCTATCATTGAGTGCCCATCTTTATAAATTCAACTTAGCAGCCTTTGATCCATAACCATTTATGTGTTGATTATTCAAATGCTTATTTAGATACTTCCTAAATAATGTAACAGTCTTTGCTTTCATCACCATTTCCATATGCAATGTGTTCCATATTCAACCCCCCCCACTTCTAGATTTAAAAACATTATCAGGTCCCCTCCAAACCTCCTATTCATCACCTTAACACTCCTTCTTGGTTTTATTAGGTGATGGAGTGAGAGAGGGAGAAGCAGCTTAGTCCTACAGAACTACACAGCTAAACTGTCAGAAAGCAGATCTGTTGTGGATTAATTTACAAGAATGAAAGGAGACTTGTGAAAGCCTGGGAATAATTTGAGGAGAAGAGCATATGCAGATTACTGATCGAAAGTTTTGAACAATCCCGGGATCTCTTAAAGAAACATTGCCTGTATGTTGGATCCTAAAGATGCAGCAAATGTTAAAGTGATCACGAAGGGAAAGCAGATAGAAGAAGACTGCAAATGCTGGTAACTTGAGCAAAAAAACAAAGTGCTGATGGAACTCAGCAGGCCAGACAGCATCTGCAGAGGAAAATGGACAGACAGACAACGATTTGGGTCAGGAGCCTTCTTCAGACAAACCATTTCCCTCCACAGATGTGAACTGACCCGCTGACTTCCTCCAGCACATTGTTTTTTGATGAAGGGAAAGGAGGTGGGTGGAACATCCAGAAGCTGATGCTGATGAGGTGTGGGAGAAATATAATAGGTGGAGGAGGAAATGAAAGCAGCCTCATCAAAAATCAAAAAACTACGAACTTGAAAAGAAAATGGCAGAAAAGCTTAGCAGGTCAGGATGGATTTTATGAAGTGAGAACAAAAATGTAAACACTTGTTTTCTCACTTCTCTTGTTTTAATGAAGGGTCGATGACCTGAAATATTTCTGCTTTTCTTGCCACAGAACAGTACTTGTCCTGCTGAGTATTTCCAGCACCCTCTGTACGACTGCTGCCCAGGCATCCATGGCAGGGGTGTGATTAATATCAAGAATGCATGAAATAAAGGAACTCAGATACCTTGTAAGGTTGGTAAAGAGTGGCACAGTGGCACCGCTGATGGGCCTGCTGCCTCACTGCGCCAGAGATCCGGGTATAATCAAGGTATAATCCTGACCTTGTGCAAAGTTTCACATTTTCCCTGTCCCCGCGCAGGTGTCCTCTGGGTGTCCGGTTTTGGTTAATTGGCCTCTGTAAATTACCCCTCGTATGTAGGGAGTAGATGAGAAAATGGGATAACAGAACTCAGCGTGGACTTGGTGGGGCGAAGGGTCCCTTTTCCGTGCTGTATCTCTAAACTAAACTAATTGGGACACGTTAGAGAACAAGGTAGGGGAAGGCCACTTGAATTAAAATTGATTTGAAACATTTAAAATACGAATTAGCCATGAAGAAACAACAGTAAGATGAACAGCAATAGAAGAAGCCATTTATAAAAGTCTTCACGATCCTGTCGATCATGATATGGTGAATAACCTATGTAGTTTCAAGGAAGTTTTTCTTATTCACATCCAAAACTTTGCTCATCCCGGGCCTTACTTTAATGCATCTGTTACTGAAACCTCCTATCCATGCATTTGTTCCTCATAAGTTTATCTACTCAAGGACTGCTTTGACCACCCTTCCACCTTGCACCATCTATAAACTTGGAGCTCAGCCAAACCTTCTTGTACCATGCTGCATTATGTACAGTTTAGCCATTCCTCTGCTTCTAATGTTGGCTCTCAGTGTGCACAGTACTTCAATATTAAAATTTACTTCCCACTTCTTTCAAAATCACCTATGCTTCTCACCTCTCTCTTTATCTGTAACTTCTTCTGGCTGTACAGCCTTCCAGGTTCACCATGTTGCTCAATTTCTGGCCTCCATACATGTCCCAAAGTGATTACACCATTGTGGCAGCTGTACCTTCAGAGTGTAGGGCTGAGGCTCTGGAATCTGCCCATCTTTAGTTTCCATCTCTCAGTCTCTCTTTCTCCCTCTCTTGGGGTTGCCTTTCAAGAGCTCTGCCCAAGCCTTGGGTCGGATACTCTATTCGGACAAATTTTATTTAATATAGATAAACAGACACACTATGCCGGAGTAGCTCAGTGGAATGGCAGCATCTCTTGTTAGTAGTCTGAAACAGTCTGAAGAAGGGTCTCAACCCAAAATGTCACCCATTCCTTCTCCGCAGAGATGCTGCCTGTCCCGCTGAGTCTCTTCAGCATTTTGTGTCTGTCTTCGGTGTAAACCACCATCTGCAGTTCCTGCCTACACATTTTATTTAATAATACTTCTACAAAGTGCTTGAGATGTTTTAATTTGTTAAGGGTAATATAATGTATATTTATTGTAATTACAGAGACAGTAGTAAGAAAGAGACAGTAGCAAATAATATATATAGTTAGAGCATTAACAATATAACAACATTAATAATATTTATAACATTGTAAAAGTTCAGATATACACCAATTGCTGGAGTAACTCAGTGGGACAGGCAGCATCTCTCAACTTTTACTGTTGTCAAAGTGCAACAGGATCAGGCAGTTTCTGTACTTTGTAGTCAAAATGCATCTAATCTTTTTGAACCTCCATATCATTGGACCAAGGCCTCTTTTTATTAAACCCCTGTGATGACTATCCTACATTATAAAAATTAATTCATAAACATATTCCACTCCTCAGAACAGAAGTGGAAACAAGTCATCCTCAACCCTGATAGACTGTCGCAGAAGAAGAACCATCTTAGTGTGTTTCTTAGATTTGTGATTTGCATCTTTAAAGAGGCATGAGTGATGTCATGTCTAAGTGTTAAAATATGATACAAGAAGGTAATTGCATATGACTGCGCATATAATATGATTTTAACATTATCTACCAGAAGAGGGCGCCATTTACTCAAGTTCTATTTAACAAATGGCCAGCACACAATAAACAATCCATAACAGTTAAAATAAGAATTAAAACATCTGCTGACATGTTAGCCTTCATCTCAAGGGAGTTGAAATACAGAGTAGTGGAAATTATACTACTGTTGTAGAACAGATACTATGGTTACTTCATCCCAACATATATGTAAATCCTCCTCGCGCGCACACATATATATATATATATATATATATATATATATATATATATATATATATATATATATATATATATATATATATATATATATATATATATACACACACACGCATACATAGCAGACCACCCCCATAAGTATACCATCATTCCTTTATTTGAATTGCTATACTTGTGTACACACACATAAACCATTATCATAAAAAGCCATTACTTCCACACACCATTCATATATGCATGAATACACACAGCCAACACTCTATGCATGCACACCCCCCTTATCTCCAACAAATTCATTCCCCCATCACTAATCTCCAACCATTTCTCATTGGCATTCAAACAACATTACTATTGCACAGTTCCATCATCGTTGGCCAGAGATGGCACTTAGTTACTATTGCTAGGGCATTTTGGAGGGTGCATATATTGCAGCAAGGTATTTATTGGCTGACTTTGCAAAGGCACCTCACTATCGGCAAGGTCCCACGTCTATGGTATGGAAGAAGTTTGTAGTTTTGTAGTTGTATTTTTGTGTAATCTGAGTACGCACTGAAAAGCTTTGAGCACATTTAGAACAAAGTGTGTGTCTACCATTCATCAAAGGTTCCTCGTCAGCACATGGTGAAGCCTCAACCTCTACCACCCTGAAGCCAAAGGCAACCATCACTTTGATCCTCTCACACGTGGAAGGTGTCACACCAACCTAATGTGGAAATATGTATGCTTGTTCCTTTGTGTTCCCATATTCATCCCATTGGTGCTGACCATCTATCAATACCATGGGAAATCAACTTGATGTATCCTTTTGTGCACGTTATGAGAACAGGATGCACAACCAAACAATTCAATACATCAAATCAATACTAAGATTCATCTCATCACTAAGGACGTTTGAGCATTCTGTTGCTCTTTGCCTGCGCTACTACTTCAATGCCCAGTCCTACTATTGCATCTTAGGCAACGAGTAAGAATGGCAGAGGTGGGAGCACAAATGGTGTCACCTTGAGGGAGGTTGAGCTCCCTCAGAGATGTTGTCATTGCTGACCATCAGTGATAATCATGTTCAAAACACTTTCGATTATGGAAAGCTCTCAGTGAATTAGGAAACTTAAATGTAATACCTCTATTCCAGAAAGGAAGCACAGAACCATGGAAGCCAATTAGCTCAGGGTCTGTCATTTCTGGAAATAATGGAGTCCATTATTAAGGAAATCACACGCGTCACTCAGAAAATAGTGCAGCGTCAATTTTGTTATAATTAAAGATAATCATGTTTAGCAAATTCATTGGAGTACACAAGGTCATAAGGAATAGTAGAATTTGGATATTCGGCCCATCAAGTCTACTCCGACATTCAATCTATCTCTGATCTATCTCTCCCTCCTAACCCCATTCTCCTGCCTTCTCCCATAACCTGACACCTGCATTAATCAAGAAACAATACTAAGGGTAGAACAGGCTCAGAGGGATATAGGCCAAACACAGGCTGGTGGAACTAGTGTAGATAGGACATATTGGACGATATGGGCAAGTTGGGCCAAAGGGTCTATTTCCACGCAATAAGACTATGACATGTTGATAAAATTGGCAGGATGGATAAAGGAGAAACAGTGAATGGTGTATACATGCATTTCAAAAGGATTTTCAATAAACTGCCATATAAAAGATTATTTCACAGACTCATGACATAGAAGGCAATAATTTAACAGAGAGAAAATGGAGAATTGGGGTGCATAGCTTACTTTAAGATTGTCTAGCAAGACTCCACAGGAATTAATTAACTCGTTAGACCGGAATAAATTAGGCAAATGAGATTCAAATTATCAGAAAAATGTAATGTATTTAAAGAGGTCAAATAAAGCCAGGGAATACACAATAAGTGGTGGATTCGGGAAAACTTAGTGGAACTGAACGATCTAGAGGTGCATGTCTATTGGCCCATGAAGATAGCAGGACAGGTACCTAAAATAATTAAGAAGGCATGGGGAATATTTTGCTTTTATTCACCAAGAGCAAACCAGTCATGTTAGAACCAATAAAAATGCTAGATGAGCTACAGCTAGAATAAAATGAATAGTTTTGGTCATGACAGGAAGGAAAGATGCAATTGCACTCGAGGGTACAGACGAGATTTGCAGTTTGTTGCCAGAACTGGAAAGTTTAAATTCTGAGCAGCTTATCTGGATATTTTCCTTGGATGGAAGGAAATTAAAGAGAGATAAAACTGAGCTGGATACATCAGTGAGAGGTAGAGATGGGGTGAACAAAATGAACTACTTTGCTCAGTAGAAGGGTGTTAACCATTAGGGGCATACATTGAAGATAATTGATAGGAACAAATTGAAGACATATTGCTTTCTTTTCTTGAGAGAGTGGTGGAGTTTGAAACTTCCATCATATTTAGAGGATAACTTAATGAGCACTTGAAGAGCCATTACTTATAAGGTTATGGATTGAGAGACAAACATGAAGGGTCAAATGACCTCCTTTACATGAATGTCTTTGATGGGATGCAAGCAGAAGCCTCCACGTGGTGCATCCCGGGCAATGCTGACGACAGGAACTATACCACAGTGACTGACTGAAGTAGCCAATTCTGCAACCACCGACCGTCAACCGTCACTGACCGACCGGAAAGACGTGATATGGCCGGACACGAGGAAGAAGAATGTCTATGATTCTCTGAAACATAGCCCCAATTACTGCAAGGTTTCCAGTGGCAACTAGTTTCAATCCCTTTGATTTCTTGTATTGCCTGAGAAACAACTTAAGAGAACAGCTTCAGGATAACATGTGCAATGCCAATGCCTGCATGTCTTCCCCACTGCCTTTGGTGAGAATGGTTTGGGAAGATATGCGATCCAGAGAGCTTTGATAAAAAACAGTTCACAAGTCAAAGTGCAGAGAGTCAAGGGCAGCACAGATTCTGAATTTTCCAAACTGAAAAAGTCATCACTCGTCCCCTTTTGTCATTGTTTCCTTCTTAGTAACTGGGTGTGAAGAGAACTTTAATTTGCCATTTTGCATCAGCAGGATTGGAAATCATAGCCATAGGATCACAAGCCACAATATTAACTCACACATTAATATCACATCAAAGCAGCAGAGACATTATAAATGCAACAATCAACATGATAGATAATTTGGAGTGACTTGTCCACAGAAGACTGATGAACAGAAAATCATAGGCAGCATCAAAGGACATTTATGGGTTCCTAAGTACCAGTGCTTCGTTGGAAGTCCTGCTGATCTATGCGAACGTCAAACTTTAACCAGGCTTGAAAGATTTGTTTAATACTATGCTTCATTCCAAGAGTTTGCAAGGTGCGAGTGCAAATATCATCTCTCCAGAAAATGGCCATGAGTCTCATTCCTGTCAGTACCTTCCCATTGAGGAAGCTTCACACCTCAGTGTTAATACAAAAGAAGGACTCAGAAGTGGTCCTATGAGATAGGATGGGAGTCACAAATCCAGGTAACTCTGACTATGCACTCATCCCACTCAAACAGGGTTCTTGCAGGAAGCAAAATAGAAATGCTGGTAGAATTCAGCAAGCCAAGCAGCATCTATGGAAAGATATTCAAGAAGGAACTGCAGATGCTGGAAAATCGAAGGTAGACAAAAATGCTGGAGAAACTCAACTGGTGAGGCAGCATCTATGGAGCGAAGGAAATAGGCAATGTTTCTATGGAATCTATGGAAAGATAACGAGTTAACATTTGAGACCAGACACCCTTCCTCAGAACCACAGGAAGAATCTTTGAAGCAAAGTTGGGAGGTAAGAGTTAGATAGAAGACTATATAGAGACACAAGAAACTGTAAATGCCGGATTCCTAAGTAAAAAAAGTGTTTGTTGGAACTCAATGGCTCAGGCAGCATCCAATAAGGATCAATAAGGATCAACCAATAAGGATCATTAGCAAGACAGTTTATAGAAACAAAGTCAAGTGTGATGACGGGAGAGCAGTTTACCGTAAACGTAATAAATGCAATGATCATGCCCAGACACAAGATAAGATATTGTTCTTCTAGTTTACGTTGGGCCTCACTGTGGCATTGGGGAGGCTGCAGAAAGATAAATCTGAACGGGAATGGGATTGAGAATTAACATACCATGCAACAAGAAGCTTAGGATCAGGCCCTGTGGACAGAAGGCAGGTGCTCTTCCAATCTTTGTTTAAGAAAGAACTGCAGATGCTGGAAAAATCGAAAGTAGACAAAAATGCTGGAGAAACTCAACTGGTGAGGCAGCATCTATGGAGCGAAGGAACAGATGACGTTTCGGGTCGAGACCCTTCTTCAGACTGAAGAAGGGTCTCGACCCGAAACGTCACCTATTCCTTCGCTCCATAAATGTTGCCTCACCCGCTGAGTTTCTCCAGCATTTTTGTCTACTTTCCAATCTTTGTTTGATTCCTTTGCTCAGTGTATTTGGGCAGCTTATGTACTCTCAAAGCACTCTAGTCTAGGTCTTATTTCAGGACTGTCTGGAGCATCAAAACCACAAAGTAACATTTTTGATTTGAGGGAATTGACCTCGACTCGGTCCTAATTGAAAACTATGTAATAATCTCAATATAGTGGGCTTTCTGTGGACAGAAATCAGGTTTGTAATGTTTCAATTCTGGTAGCTCAAAATAAGCATAAAGTGCTCTAAAGCCCTTTGTATGGGTTGAGACTCTTTTAGCCTCAAAGGAGGTTGTGTTAGCAAGCAGGCCCTGACTGAACAAGCCTAAAATGCAGTCCAGCCTGAAATGCAGTCCAGGAATGAAGTGCATTGTACTGTATCTAACAAGTTTCCTCCCAGAGGAACATTCTGACTGTCACATTTGTTATGGTTGGTTTGAAACACAATGCTCTCTGAAGCGTATGTAGGGCAGCTCCAGGCTTGGGGCTGTACTTACATAAAGGAAAAGCTTGTAACGTCAGCCCTTATGTAACTTGCATTTTAGTGCCACAGCTGGCCACAGGTTCTTGTACATATTAGACCGAAGAGCATGTCAAACCAAACTGCTGAACGTGACAGTAACTATGGGACGGTGAGCTGTGTCTACTAGCAGAACAGACATTCCTAATCCCACAGTCAATTATTTTAATGAGTTCATTTTTGTGATTTTTGCTTTTGATGTAATTGTTAAGATCCTGGCACCAACACATCTGATCTTTGTTTGTTCATTATTATAATTCAAGCTTGGACGTTATTGGAATTGTGTGTTTGGCCAGTTCAGGGGAAAGTGAAGTATTTGAATTAACTTATTTTTATACGTATTCAATTCTCCAGCCAAATTGAATTCAGCAATGATGGCATAGAAACAGAAAATAAGTGCAGGAGTAGGCCATTCAGCCCCTAGAGCCAGCACCGCCATTCAATATGATCATGGCTCATCATCCAAAATCAGTAACCCGTTCTGGATTTTCCCCCATTTCACTTGATTCCCTTCGCCATAAGAGCTAAATCTAACTCTCTCATGAAAACATCCAGTGAACTGGCCTCGACTGCCTTCTGAGGCAAAAAAATCCACAGATTCACAACTCTCTGGGTGAAAAAGTTTATCTTCATCTCAGTCTTAAATGGCCTATGCCTTATTCTTAAACTGTGACACCAGTCTTAGAATAAAGGGGCGGTAATTTAAGACTGAGGTGAGAAACCAGAGTTGTGAATTTATGGAATTCCCTGCCATGGAATTAGATAGAGCTCTAGGGGCTAGTGGAGTCAAGGGATATGTGGAGAAGGCAGGCACGGGTTATTGATAGGGGGCGATCAGCCATGATCACAATGAATGGCGGTGCTGGCTCGAAGGGCCGAATGGCCTCCTCCTGCACCTATTTTCTATGTTTCTATGGTTCTGGACTCCCCCAACATCGGGAACATTTTTCCTGCATCTACCCTGTCCAATCCTCTAAGAATGTTATATGTTTCTATAAGATCCCCTTTCATTCTTCTAAATTCCAGTGAATACAAGCCCAGTCGACCCATTCTTTCATCATTCGTCAGTCCCTCCAATTAACCTGGTGAAGCTACGCTGTATTCTCTCAATAGCAATAATGTCCTTCCTCAAATTAGGAGACCAAAATTGCACACAATACTCCAGGTGCAGTCTCACCAGGGCCCTGTACAACTGCAGTAGCATCTTTATTCAGACATGAGAACACCATAACGAAGAGCATGTTTGAATCGGCTGTTGAGGTGTGAATGGCTTGTCTCACAATTTCGAGCTGGACTTCCATTGAAAATAACACATAGAAATGAGCAAATGTATATCTCTTCATTGTCCATGAACGCCCATCTCTTACTGTGATGTACCAGTGGTAGCAGGGGAAGCCCCTGCTCATTAGACTCACCCCCCATTGATACTACATCCATTCTCCACATTTTGACCATTATATTTTGAAGCATTCGTAAACACTGTTGAAAAAATATGTAAATCCAGGATACAACATACAGGAAGCTAAAGTGCTCAGATCTGAACAAGTTGATGCACTACACCATTGGTACGCCCTAAAATCACAATTGTTCGGACACACAGGTCTGAGAGTCCTTATTGCAGATGACGTCAAACACTTCTTGAGCTTGCAATTTGCTGTTAAAACAATGACTTTAAGTGATTTATTGCAGTGAGACCTTCCACTGGACCTCACCAACAATCTCTCACTTATCAAGTCCACATGAAAGACCCTTATTGTGCCACTGATCCCATTGAGAAGCTGTATCAATCATTCACTTTCTCAGCTGTTTCCCTGGTTTTCCCCCTCCATCTGCACAGAATACCACAAAGGGCCATGTTACGTGGGTATCGGTCCAGTATACATTTTGTTGCAGATTGTTTGCTTGGGTCCTTGTCTCCTCGTCTGTCACGGTTTCAGCTGCTTGTTGGAGAGTCCCTTTTCACGGTCATCCTCCTAACACTATAGGAAGACAGACCAACCCCCATCGTGGCAAGGAGCAGCGCAGAAAGGTTGATGAGTCGGTCAGTACTGTGGACCACGGCCTCACCTGCAAGCTGCATCTGTGCAAATCAAAAACACACCAGTGAATACAATTGACTTCAATTCCTTATTAATCCCTCACCCCCTTCCTGACCTGAATAGCTCACCATTTTTTAAAGATAAGTGTGGTTGGATCCTCTCCGACTTTCCTCTCCATAAAAGTCTCTCAGTATTCTCGTCTGCTGAACCTTTTTCAACTTTTAGCACATACATTTTTTCTATAAACATTTTCCGGTGAAATTTATGTTCCCGTCGTGCCCCCCCCCCCCCCCCCACTCTCCACCCATCATAAAGTATGAAAATATAGCACAGAAGGAATCTATTTGACACACTTTATGTGTATGCTGGCCAAAACATAACCATTTGGGCTAAATCTCACTCTTCAACTCTCAATCCATTTCCGTCTAAAATCTGGCTTTACAAATGCCTGTCAAATTACCTTTAAAACGTGATTGGAACTATGGCCTACTCTTTGAGGCATTGAGTTGTAAACCTTTACCACAGTCTTCTTCCACAATTTCTCTCTGATCCTCATACCAATTATCTTAAATTTGTGTCTCTTAGTTTGTTGACTGACTCAGTGAGTTAACTGGGGTTTTCCAGCCCACTTATATAGGCCACACTTAATCTTATAGATTTATTAAATCTCCCCATGCCTCTTTGTCCCAGAGACAAACCTAGTGGAGCCAATCTCACCTAATAACTAAATGCTTCACCATAGTAACATTGGATGGGTATCCTCTGGTGCTCTAGCATCTTCTCATATTGTGATGACCACACAGAGTACTCTAGCTATGGCCTGGCGGTGATTTAAGGAGTTCCAGTATGACTTCTCTGCTGCAATATTCAGGCCAATCATACAGAGGAAAGATTCTTAAACCAAGTATCCTTGAACCAAAATATTGACTTTATCTTTCCTACTAATGCTGCCTGACCTGCTGAGAGCTTCCAGCATTTCTGATTTTGTCAAGAGAATGTAACTTTATTTTCCCTTCAAGCATAAAATAATTCCTTTTTCCTTTTGACTTTCCTGTTAATCTTCCTTTTAACTGATCACAGTTTTTAATACTATCCCCCGTCTGTGTTAAAGCCTCATATTTAAAATCTGCTCCTTGTTATGAATGGATATAGTTTTTGCAAATGTTGTGTACACATCCTGTGTTGTAAATAAATACCTCCCATCCTTCACCTATGTTTGACCTGCACCTTTCTGCTGGTCTGATTCCCCTATAATCTCAGAACCAGTATTGATTCTGCTATCGATAATAACACCTTTGTCACTAATGGTTCTGAGACAACGGTAAAGGGTCCTAATTAGTTAAGGGCCTGTCCCACTGTACGAGGTAATCCCGAGTTTCCCCGATTCGAACTCGGAGAATGTCCGTAGCGGGTCCGTAGGAGTTTGTGGATGTCTCGTAGCGGCTCGTAGGTACTCGGGAAATCCGGTAAACTTGTGACGTTTTTTCAACACTGTGAAAAATGTCCACGAGTAAAAAAAATACTCGTCAACAGAGATGCTGCCTGTCCCGCTGAGTTACTCCAGTTTTTTGTGCCTATCTTCGGTTTAAACGAGCTGCAAAATGTGTTTTTCTGTCAACTCTCTGTGATGGAATTTCCTACTTCTCTGGTATAAATATTTTCAAATTGTACTCGGAGAAGACTTATTTTGTTCACCATCGTGTAGAGCATACCTCAAATACCCTAAAACAAGCAATATCTACATTTTGACAACATTGTCAGTTGCTTCCTTTTGTCAAATTAGGGCAGCATAGCCAGCCTGCTCTCCTGCACTCATGTATTGGGATCCAGCATAGTTATTAATTTGAATGATCACGGACCCTTCTGGTTTCTGGTCCTCACTCTCAACTGGAAATTATAAGACAACAGAGCTCTGGGTTGATTTGATTCTGGGGCCATTTTGCTCCGTATCTAAGTGTTAAAGAAGGAACTGCAGATGCTGGAGAATCGAGGGTTACACAAAAAGCTGGAGAAACTCAGCGGGTGCAGCAGCATCTAAGGAGCGAAGGAGATAGGCGACGTTTCGGGTCGAGACCCTTCTTCAGGGTCTCGACCCGAAACGTCGCCTATCTCCTTCGCTCCTTAGATGCTGCTGCACCCGCTGAGTTTCTCCAGCTTTTTGTGTAACCCTTGCTCCGTATCTAACTGTGTGTTGCAGGAGGTAAATGAATCTTGTGCTGGTTCTGCTGAGCCTACATCTCATACAACATAGATTGTGACACTTCAATCATATCTCATTTAGCAGTAACATAGGGTATTCATGCAGTATTCATGCACCTAACACAGTGAAGGCTATTCTCGTAGCTTGATAGTGAATGGGAATGGAGGGAATGGCCAGCTCACGTATATGTAGAGATTAGATTAGTTTAGAGATACAGCATGGAAGAAGGCTGTTCGGCCTGGTGAATTCATGCCGACCATCAAATACCCGTTCACTCAAGTTCTATATAATTCCACTTTCACAGCCACTTCCTGCACATTGGGGGAAATTTTAGAGACCAATTAACATACAAACCAGCACATCTTTGGGATGTGGGAGAAAACCGGGACACCCAACGGAAACCCACGATTACATTATGGACCATTAGATGCTACATTCTCCGATGTCCTAATATATTCACTGGAACCTTGGTAGGAATAATAACAAACATTGAGCTGAGCAGCAAAAGAGTTAAAACTCAGCAGAGCACTGGTGCAGTTTATGGCTTTGGTTTCAATATTTAATTCTGCCTCTTACATAAGACCTGCTGATTCTAATCCACCCAGAGTAGGAATGTGAATGAAAGGACAAAAACATCCAGCTGTCACTTCAGAGTGGTCAAAGAATCTTGATAATGAACTTCTCTTCCGTCCTTCCCTCTGTGTTCCCCACACATCATCTCCATTCCACCCCCTGCATCCTGCCAAAGTCCGTCTTCCTATGCAATCCCACCTTAAATTTAGATAGTCCATATTTCCTCACCATTCACCCCGCCCCCACTCTGACCTGAGCTGGGTGCAGTACCATGGGAGATACAAATAAACCAGACAGTGTATCATTTCAGTGTCCATTCTTCACGTGGGAGAGGCTGGCAAACGTACATCTCAAACTTGTTCCTGCGGAATGTTTTTAAATTTGAAGAGGAACTTTGCAAGTGGACTGTTGTAAGTACAATGACCAAGATGCCCTCTATTTATGATTCAATTCCTTGTCTCGGATGATCTGGCATATCGCAAAAAGGATCACAATAATGTTATTGGTGTTAGCCTCAATGTCCAAAGGTGGGGACCGTAAGTTGTCGCTGCCTCTGGTCTTGTACCAGATGCAGACAACATCAGGAGGGGCTGTGCTGTTCCATTCAGTGGATTGGCTTCCGCAAAGTTGTCCCCGTGTGAAGGTTGAGTACTTGCATAGTGCTGCCATACAAACACTCCCCAGTTTCATCAGCAATGCACAATAGTCTAAGGAAAGTCCATCCAATCTTACTTTTAAATGATTGAAATGGAGAGAAAATGTAATTCTTATCCCCAAGAGGATCTCATCAGTTAATACAAATTAATCTGTGAATAATGACCATTATATCAGTCAAATCACCAGCTGCACATCTGCCTGCAATAAAGATCATTTAGCCCAACTAGTGTAAGCTGGTGTTTTGGTCCACACTGGCCTGCCCTCACCCCATCTCACATTATCAGTTTACTCTTCCATTCTTTTCTCCCATTACCACTTGACATTTTATGCCAATCTCCTCAACATCTAACGTGGTGGCAAGTTCCCCTTTTGAACAGATTGAGTAAAATTCTTCTGGATTACTTATTGCGCTTAATAGCTGCCATAAGTTCAAAACCCATAGGTTTGGTTGGAAACTTTTTTCTATATTTTGTCCTCCCAAAGATTTCATTATATAAATTATCTCTATTGGGGCACCTTTTAGATTTTTCTTTTCTTAAAAAAAAGCACCAGCCATTTAAATCATTTCAGATATTATAATCTGTAATTTCTAGTATTACGTTTACAACTCTTTTTGTACTCTTTCCAATGTCTCTAAACAGTTTTTAATATTAACATCAGAACATTGCATCGTGAGATTTAGCCAACATTTAACATAACTATGCTGTTCCTTTTCTAGAAATGTACTAACAGTTCAAGTGATTCATTATTAATAGATTGTTAACTTGCTGAGCATAGTGAATTGCTACAGTTCCCTCAATTCCTCTACTCCATTTGAATATACATTTTCCAAATAAACAAATGTTCCTTTCATTCTACCTACCAAATGTACTACAAAATCATTGAAATTCGAATGCTAATTCCATGCTCAAATTTATTAATGTCAACCTTATGCATGCGCTGACTTCTTTACTATTAGCTAAAAGCAAAATATAATATGATCTGTAAATTTTGAAATTCTACTTCTTATTTCAGAATCTAAATAATTTCTATAAATTAAGGACATGAATGATCCCGCCACCAATCTTTGTGGACAAATACCAGGTAATAGTTGGCTACAAAACTGTTAAGAGTTAGATATTAAGGTAGTTTTTCAGACTGGTACAACATGTTAAAACAGAGCTTCATAACCAGTTTACCATTCGTTCTGCTATTTGTCGGAATCTCACGCTCTGAATTTAATCAGCGTCTACAATGCACTAGCATAGTCAATGACATTTGCAATACAAATACATTATATCCACTGCATTCTCCTCATTATCTCTTTCTGCAACTTTACATGTTACTGTACAAATGAGGTTTACTCCATTGATTCTTTGCATACTGATCTAAATTTGACCAAGCGCTCTCTTGCTTCCTCCCCTGCACATTCCCAATTTTAATTAAGTTTTACTCACCTGTAATAATCGGAAGTAACTAGGAGTTAATCTGTTCAGTCGAATAATCATGTCCAGCATGGAGAAAGAATTATACTTGCTTCAAACAAGGGCAGCGTGCAATTCGAAATGTTCTTCCCAAGAATACGACGCAATGACTTTACATTATTGGCGGAATATCCCAATGCCGTCCTGCACGATGATGTGGAATTCAGCACAAGCTCTGGTCTACCGGATGTTTGGCTGTACACGGCCTTTTATACTAAGCTTTTTGCTCTAAGTGATGTCACTGAGTTATTGTACCATCTGTCAAAGAGCATCAGCATTGTGCATTCAGGATCAAGGCAGACGCTCTACAGAGGAACAGACATAAACACATCAGTTCTCTCCACGATCACTGTACCGACAGGACTCAAGGGTCCTGGCTCAGGCTTAACCAAACAACAACACGATTACGTCCACAATCCACCGGATAACTGGTGATTTTGAGCTGGCCTATTGTTTGCCTTTCACTCACTTTACCTCTCCTTTCTCAGTTACCAGCATTCACATCCATTCCATGGGGTTTGAGTTACAAGTATTCATCCCTATCTGTCTATTATCAACACTCGTCTCTGCACTCCCAGTCTCCTCAACACCGACATTGTACAACCATTGCACTGAGCGGATCACATCAGAGAGGCATGATTAAGATGTGCGTTTCAGAGAGCTGTGGAAATCACTCTGTGGGCAATAAATTCCGCCTCACATCCCAACCAGCCGACCTCAATTTGCGAGGACAGACGAGACAATATTCTCTGAGACGCCAGACTGAGCGACCCTGAACCCATGAATGGCACCAGTAATCACGGTAAACGCTGCCTACCAGCTCCTTTGCTAACCTTTGTCTGTCCTGAACTGGGAAGACCCTATCAGAGGGTGGTAAATCTGTGGACTTCTTTGCCACAGAAGGCTGTGGAGGCCAATTCAACGGATATTTTAAAGGCAGAGATAGACAGATTCTTGATTCATACAAGTGTCAGGGTGATGGGGAGAAGGCAGGTGAATGGGGTTAGGAGGGAGAGATAGATCAGCCATGAATGAATGGCAGAGACAGTAATCTTAGAATAATTTTCCAGTGGCTCTACCTCTCATCAATTGCCCACATTTTGGACTAGTTTGCTACATGACTCTGGTCTTCTCCTAAAAATTGGCTTTTTTTCCCTGAGAGTCATGCCTTACACTGAATGTAGTGCGAGTCAGTGAGTAATGCAGGTTATTCATCAACGAGACAAGCTAATGCTTCATGTGATACTATGCACGCCAGCAGGAGTCACCACAGGCACCAGACATTCTGTTTAATTTGTCCTGAGCTGCCATGGCCAAGTGATGGATGCTAATTCAGCACAGACTGGATGGAATTTGTACCTCTCAACTTTGTGTGTTATAAATCATTGTCATCAATGGACTCATTCCCTGTTTCCTCGATAGATACCTTCCTAACTGCAACACCACACTTGGGAAACTGCAGGTGTGAGGCAGCCCCATGCTCTTGAAGATAGCAAGAGGCAAAATCACCAGGACAGTCAAAGGATCTTCTCGAGCAAAATCCAAGGAATTCAGGGAATAATATCCCGGCTGTTCATCCAGTGATTTAACGCCATGGCCAAAGTACATAGGTTTAAGGGGAAAAGATTTAAGAGGAATCTGAGGGAGTAACTCTTTCACACAAAGGGTGGTGGGTGTATGGAACAAGCTGCCAGAGGAGGTAGTTGAGGCAGGGACTATCCCAACTGTTAAGAAACTGTTGGACTCGTACATGGATAAGACAGGTTTAGGGATATGGACCAAACGCCGGCAGGTTGTGTAGATGAACTAGATGAACTAGTGTAGATGGGACATGTGAGGGCAAATTGGGCCGAAGTGTCAATTTCCACGGTGTATCACTCCATGACTTATCACAAATGAATTTTCAAACACCTGCTGCATACTGCAAGTCAGCAGGAAAACAAGGTGTTGCCCTCATGCCTATCACACTGCCCGAGGGGAAGGTGGAGACAATTCACAATTTGACAGGTTATTTGGCCAATCATTTTGTTTGCCTCAAACAAATCATTGTGCATAACGTGCAAGCCAGACAGATTATTAGCAGTCAATTACATTCTGTAATAACTTTCACATGCCAGAGGCCAGATTCTAGATTAATACTGGAATCATTGTGTTTGGAACCTGCCACAAATTATTTTCCTCCGACTAAACCGTGTATGCCTGACTTCCCTTGCTCTAATACTAGTGGCCAAGCCTTCTGATGCCTAGGCTCTGGAATCCCTTCTGAAGCTATCTACTTTCCCCACCCCAAGCAGTCCCTAAACCCATATTGCAGGGCTGAATGTCTCTTTTTACCCCCATGTGGAATGAATGCCTTTAATTAAAGATCGTTTACCATCATGGCCTATTTTCTACATTTAATATGCTATAAAAATGCAAATTGCCATAGGTGCTCATAATATTGGATTTTGAAGCTGTGAATCAAACACCAAGTTCTCCGCCTTATTGCATGGGCCATCAATCCTCAGCTTAATAATTTACAACGAATTTGGTATGAATATTTCAACCCTTTAAGTCTGGAGCACCTTAATTAAGGCATGGAAGCAGAAACCCAATTAAATGCACAAAGGGTCCCGACATGAAATGTCTCCTATCCATACTCTCCAAAGATGCTGCTGAGTTCTTCCAGCACTTTGTGGTTGCTCAAGATTCAACCACCTGCATTTTCTTATGTCTCTAGCTAAAATGCCGTATCTCTTCAACACATAGATTCCCTTCCCCACCTTAAGATTCGTTAACCTGCATATTCCCTTACCCACCCAGAGGGCAGGGTAACCTTAACTGACTCTCAACGTCTTATCCCGTCCCCATCTATCCCAAATCTTAAACCCACCTTGTCCAATGTCTTAACACCAAGTCAATCAAACTTTACCTGTGAAGTTAACAATGGCAGAACTATATTAAGCACAGTGGGCAACACCTGTATTCTTTAGTATTGGAGGCATTTAGCGCAATAATCCAGTAGTTGTGAAACCATTGTGATACATTTTGGAGATTTTAGTTCAATATTCATGGGATGTCACGTGAAAATGTGGCAATGAGATACAATCTTGAACCACTACATTCTTATAAGTAGTCAATGTTCCATCAGATAACAAGAATTTGACCCAGAATCAATGATTTACAGTGCAGATGGGATGTGCTTGGAAAGGGAACTTTCTGATGTTGAATGCTTACAAGAGTTTTAACACGGGACTAGTGAGGCTTTCTTGGACCTCCAAAAATACGTTCCTTCAACTAAGACCGACAGCATTGTTCTACATGGATTCAATAGCTCAGCTGGGTCCCTCCAAAGTAACGATAGTATCATTCTGTTCAACATGCTTTATGTAACGTGAATCAGGGTAGAATTTGTAATTGTATGACGTAAATCACATAAGCGAGACAGGATGTTCGTTTCAGACTAAACGTCAGTCCTCGAGTTTAATTTTCAAATTGCCGATCAGAGGTTCTTTCATTCCGTCTCTTTTTCCCACCGAGATCCGTCCGCTGAGCGGAAAGTGACCCGCGAAGCCGCTTGTCCTTAACTAGTTCAGGCACGCAAAACTCCAACAAAGCACGAAAAAAAAGACCCGAGAACTTACCGTGCGAGGTGGTAAATGGACACAAGAATAACCGAGACCCCAACAGTACATGACAGCGAGCGGAGAATGGCAACTATAAACAGTTCCGCCCCACGGGTAACGCCTCTGAATCCAGCCCGCTGGGAGCGGCTCCAAGTTCGTCTCAGCCTAATACCTGAGGAGACTGCTGGCATTCAAAGATCCTACAGCGCTCGCTATAGGATCTTTGCTGGCATTCGCTGCTCAGGTGAATTATATCCTCCCACTGATTTTCGAGGTTCCCCGCCGGGAATCAAGTATCAGGATCAGGGATTAATCGTCCTCTCCGCTTTCTTTCTTTGGTCATTGAAGACGCGCCAGCAGCAGTTCTTACCACGGACAGGTCAGGTAGTGACATTTGGAGACGATTTTGAAACAGTTTAATGTTGGTAGATGATGATTCACTGTGAGACTGGGTTGCAGGGATTTGATCAGCACGGACAAGTTGAGCCGAAGGGCCTGTTTCCATGCTGCACAGCTGTGTGACTATCAATGGTATTTCTGTGCGGTAACCATAGCTAAATGAGCATACTTTATCCTAGGTAATATTGACTTCTACAAATTCTTAATTTCAGCAACTGTAATCCACGTTCTGCCATTTCCCATTGCAGTGTTGGGCTCCTCATGAATAATTCATGCTGCGTTTATATAAGTAAAAACAAGTGTTCCTTCATATTAGTTGCTGTTCAGATTCCTGCAATAATGCCAGGGCCTGGAGCTGTAAATCCTGATGTGGAAAGCTTGAAAACTGACCAAATAATTCCCCAATGCCTGCGTCTGACTCAACATGACTTGGTTTCAGAAAGAGGCCCAGGGCTGAAACGACGGAATTTCAGCACGCCATACGCAATGAGATTTCAGCAAAGGAAACGTGATGAAATTTCAGCACGGGAAAGGTGACGAAAATTAAAAACGTGAAACGTGATTCAGGATGAGAAAAGCGCCGAAATTTCAGGATACATAAAGCGACGAAAATTCATCACGCAAAATACGACGAACCTTCAGCATGCAAAGAGTAACGAAACTTCAGTATGGAAAAAGCGACGAAAATTCATCACGCAAAAGGAGACTACATTTTAGGACGCAAAATGCGATTAAATTTCAGCAGGCAAAAACATAGAAATTAGGTGCAGGAGTAGGCCATTCGGCCCTACGAGCCTGCACCGCCATTCAATATGATCATGGCTGATCATCCAACTCAGTATCCCGTACCTGCCTTCTCTCCATACCCTCTGATCCCCTAGCCACAAGGGCCACATCTAACTCCCTCTTAAATATAGCAAAAAGATTTTGTTGTGTGTGCGCTAAAAGCATGCAAATACCTATCTCCCCATTAACACGCTAAAACTCACATAAACATATATAACTTTCAATTGAAGATTTCAACAGAATGGTGGACTGACAACAAACTAAATGCAGGAGGCAATGAGCCACACGTGATAGCAGGAGCAAGAAACTGGAAAATAGGAAATATTTTTCCTGCTTGTACAGTAGCTACAAAAGGGGCTTGACTTCCTTA
The DNA here is from genome assembly GCA_963514005.1 of Raja brachyura. The sequence goes on along the minus strand of OY740809.1, from coordinate 26,866,471 downwards.
ATTTCAGCTGCAAGACAGATTAAATTCAATTGCCCTCTGGCATGTTATACTGAGATTACGATTGTGGAGCTAGGCTACAATTCTTCAACTCGAGGTGTTTGCACAGTAATCAACCAGAACCAGAACTCCAATGCAAATATGTAGAGTTAGGAGATTGAGGTGGTGCAGCTAACAAGTTGAAGGGGTTCATAAGTCATAGCACACTTAGGTAATTTCCCATGGAATCAAGTCCACCATTCAATCATGGCCGATCTTTTTCCTTCTCAATTCCATTCGCTTGCCTACTCCCCAAGTTGATACCCTTACTAATCTGAAATCTTTCAATCTCCATCTTAGAAATACCCAGGGCAACACTCCAGTATGCTGCAGGGTACAAGTTTATGGCTCACCTTCTGTGCTCTTTCTGGAGCATTGGCCATCACTGTCTCTACTTAAAAGCCTGCATTTTCAAGCATCCTGATGTTAAACTAAGATGTGAACTGCACCTTCTGGGGAAGGGGTGTAAAAGAAACCTCATTGTGAACAGGAGAGATGGTCTTCATTTCTCTCATTAAAAAAAAACAAGAAATTCTGGGTAATCCACAGCACTGCGTGCCAGAATGAATTGCAAGTGATTGACAGGCGAGTCAAGAGCTACAATGATCAAAACATTTAACTCCGGCCGAGGAAGAATGGAAGTAAAAATGTGTTCTATTACAAAAGCATCTGAGCCGTGCGTTGCACATACGGTCAAGATTAGATTACATTCATCATCCAACTGAAATTCTGAATAGGCTGCAGAACCATAAATAGCCACCATTATTGGAAGCTGTGCCCCTTGGATATAATGGAGAGACACGTGACAAAGCAAAACAATATCCAACTTTATTTAAGTAGCAAATTTAAAACTTCATGGAAACTCAGCAAAATAGGACTGACTTTAAAAACTCCATTTGAACCAGAAGAGATTCTAAAGAATATTTCCACTTTCAAACAGTAATTTTTTTTTAAAAATGGTATTTTTTAAATTTAAATTGCCAAATTTGAAAATAATTATGATTTCACTGGTGCTTCAGAAAACACCATTAACAGGAACAGACATTACAAACATTGCTTCTGACAGGACAGATAGAAAATGGTCAAATTTTGGGGATATAGGAAGGAGCAAAAAGGAGTTTAATTTCAAGCATTTCAACATGCAATCAGTATACAAAGTTTCCAAAATAAAACAATGCAAGCACCCACAACATTTGCCCACTCAAAGTAAAAAAAAAAATGTTGCCTTTATAAAAACTGATTAAAATGTTCCTTTCAACTGCACAAGTTGCAGGAGATTCATAAGCCTTCCAGACACTGTTGAGACTGTTGCCTATCCACAACTTTGCTTCTCAAGCCTGCAAAAAAAGGACATAATTAAGGTTAGTTTCATATTCCTGAGGTAGGTTTATTTAGAGAGTAACGGGTTCCTTGATGATATAGAGATGGTGGGGACACAAAATGAGATCATGGGAGAACGAAGATTGATCATCCGGCTTAATTCGCCATTCTCACACATGCTCCCCAACAATAGCCATTGTGAAATAACCATTAGTTAGTTTCCAATTGCAAAGTTTAGAATCCCCACTTATTCTTGTCAAGAGCTCTTAACTGGCCAGACATGTTGAAGTTTACACAACACATGTACAGTGCCCTCAATAATGTTTAGGGGAAGACTCATAATTTATTTATACATAGTCCCATTTCAGGGCACCATAATGTTTGGGACACAGCAATGTCATGCAAATCAAAGTAGTCATGTTTGGTATTTTGTTGCATATCCTTTGCATGTAATGACCTTTTGAAGTCTGCGATTCATGGACATCACCAGTTGCTGGGTGTCTTCTCTGGTGATGCTCTGCCAGGCCTGTATTGCAGCCATCTTTAGCTTATGCTTGTTTTGGGGGATAGTCCCCTTCAGTTTTCTCTTCAGCATATAAAGGGCATGCTCAATTGGGTTCAGATCAGGTGATTGACTTGGCCACTCAAGTACATTTTTTAACTTTAAAAAACTACTTTGTTGCTTTAGCACTATGTTTGAGATCATTGGCTTGCTGTAGAATGAACCACTGCCAATGAGTTTTGAGGCATTTGCTTGAACTTGAGCAGATAGGATGTGTCTATACACTTCAGAATTGCTACCATCAGCAGATGTATCATCAATGAAGATATGTGAGCCAGTACCTTCAGCAGGCCATAACACCCCCATTACCGTGTTTCACAGACGAGGTGAAATGCTTTGGATCTTGGGCAGTTCCTTCTCTCCTCCATACTTTGCTCTTGCCATCACTCTCATCATTCACAAGACCTTTTTCCAGAACTGTGGTTGCTCTTTTAAGTACATATTTTCAAACTAACCTGGCCATCCTATTTTTGCAGCTAACGAGTGGTTAGCATCTTGCAATGAAGTCTTTGTATTTCTGTTCATGAAGTCTTCTGCGGACAGTGGTAATTGACAAATCCACACCTGACTGCTGAAGAGTGTTTCTGATCTGTCAGACACGTGTTTGGGGATTTTTCCTAATTACAGAGAGAATTCTTCTGTCATCGGCTGTGGAGGCCTTCCTTGGCCTGCCAGTCCCTTTGCGAGTAGTAAGCTCACCAGTGCTCTCTTTCTTCTTAATGATGTTCCAAACAGTAGATTTTGATAAGCCTAAGGCTTTAACAGTTTGATGTCTTTAACAATTTTATTATCGTTTCCCAGTCTCATAATGGTTTTGTTGACTTTCATTGGCACAACTTTGGTCCTCATGTTGATTAACAGTAATAAAAGTTTCCAAAGGAGATGGAAAGACTGGAGTAAAGACTAGGTGCTGAGAGCCCTCTTATCCCTGCATTAACAAGGCAATTAAACACACGATGTATAAACACAGCTGTAATTTCTATAGTGAAACAAAAATGTATAAAAATACTCTTTAATAAAATCTGACAATGTGCACTGTAACCACATGATTTTTTTTTCCATTACAAATTATGGAGTAGAGGCAAATAAATAAATGATGTTTTTTTTGTCCCAAACATCATGGAGGGCACTGTAATTGTTTGATGAAGCGTACAGAATCAATTTTATGGGTGATTGGGGACTGCCACAGGCGTCCAGGTGGGCTAGTGACTAATTCGCCAGCCTACAATCATAAAAGTAAAATAATCACAGGTTCTCAGATCAAAAACCTCTATTTGCCATGAGAAAACTGTCCAATGGCCAATGCAGCTAAAAACTCACAAGAGGACAAAAGTATGGAACTCTAACCAATTAAAAATGAAAATTCTGGCAAGTTCTTGGCTCACAGACATAACCAAGGCAGTACACAGGGACTGTATGATTTTACCTCTTTATTTTCTCCATTTTGAGCTGGAGTAGCACTGGGTTCCTGGTTTGAATCATTTGCTTTGCCTTTGGCGACCTTTGATTTCTTAGATTTCGCAATAGGTTTCTGCAAGGCAAAAACAAAACACTCAAAACGAAGTAGCATTAAACCAGAACTGTCGTGTCATTTGGTGTACGGTCCATTCAGTCCAACCGCAGATTCTCAGTGACAGCACGGTTTGGCAGGAAGGCTTGTTCATCATCCTCTTTCAGCAAACTGCATCAGTTTATTTTTGCTTTTGAATCGTTGCCATACAGTAGTTTCTTCCACCATCCTCAGAATCGCCCAACAAAACTTACAATATATGCGATTCCAAGACATAACTTTCCCCCTCCTAACCAGCTGAAGACCCGAATCACTTTCCCCCATCTATACCCAAATCATCCATTTTACCCAATGCTACGATCGATGAGAATTCCCACCATAATCTTTTGCGATCCGTATCTTTGTGCCCCTCGTCATTTCCAATTAGTTTGGACCATCCACAAAATGCTCCACTTTCTGTGAATCTGGTTTACCAAAAAAATGTCCTTTTGTTCAGATCCCCAGGATGGACTCAAGAGATATAACTGAAGGATTCAATGTCACAGAGAGAAACTAAATCATGTGATAATGGAGTGCAGAGCAAGAGTGTATAATAAAATTAGTTCAGAAAAGGTAAAATACAAAATGGTCAGTGGAAATTTTAGAGAAATGAAATACACAAAACTTAAAATATTAGCGTGTGTCCAGTTGAAATATTTTACCCAAATCCGAGCATGATGTTGCAGTAAGACGTGAAAGAATTGGTAATTGATATAGTATAGGTTACTAAAACAGGCCTATGAGTGAAGAATTTCAGTTGCAAGGATAAATTCACCCTGGAAATCATTGAAAATGGAAAAATAAATAATTTCCAATGGCAGGAAGGGGCAATAACTAAACATACTTATTTAATGAAATTATCAAAAAGGACCAATGTAAGGATATTTTAAAGGCAATATTGTTACAGCGTGGAGGATCCAGATTGAAAATCAGTTCTTAAGGAGTAAATCGAGAGAATAAACTGTAAGGATGTCAGAAAGCGTGGAGGAAATGGACTAATTGTCCTTTGAAAATACAAGTGCAGATTTGATGCAGTAAATGGTTTCCTGTAGATCAAGACTTCTGAAAACAAAGTTGAGTAACTGACATAAAAAACATAATTTAACTGAACGTTGATTTTAACTTCAGGGGTTGAACAACATCTTCCCATACCTAAACTCCATTACAAAACAACTTAAATGATGCCTGCAGGTGTCACATTCCCCCTGGATGAAATACTGAAGACCAGTGCCGATTTAATCACCCCAGGCTGATTCACCATAACTATCTCATTTATAATAAGCAGGCCAAATCCAAAGTTCGCTAAATACGGTTCAAGTAATGGATGGGCTCCTACTTCCTGATCACCGATCCTCAATTGGGCTCCATTTTAACCAGTATTGGGTTTTATGAAAACTTGAATTAAAACATTGCCATAAAAGAAAGCGAAAAGTGATCTTAACTTTCCTCAATGTTACAACAAATAAACACCTAGGACAACAAAAGCCAGAGCATGTCAGAGACCGTTGAATTTCGAGTGAGAAATTCAAAGAAGATCGGAGGAAAACGTTTTTCCACTTGGAAAGAGGTGCAGATGACAGCGGTGGAGACAAATACAATGTTTAATCGGAATTTGGACAGGTACTTGGACTGGAAAGGCAGGTAAATGGTATGGGTGTAGAGACATCAGTTGGCATGCTTGTGTAGGGTCAAAAGGGTCTGAATCTCTGCTGCATGTTTCTATGCTCATGGCGCACGTATTGGGCCTGTCCCACTTAGGCGATTTTTGAAGGCAACTACAGGCAACTAGTTTGTCGCCACATGTTCGCTGGGAGTAGTCTCCTCAGTCGCACAAAAAGTCGCAGCGTCTTTCTGGTCGCTGCCAAATTTTCAACATTTTTTTGGCTACAGTCGATTTGACGCCAATGAGCATAGCTTGACTTCTCCTGACATAGGTGATATCGTAGGTTGTCGCCAGTTTTTCAGCGACCTGCTACGAGTAGGAAGTCGCTAGCAGTTGCCTTAAAATTAACATATATATATATTTTTAAATCGCCCAATAATCACCATCTATCCACTTAAAGATCCACTATAATCCGGAAAGCTGCAACAATGTAATTAAAAACACAGAATGCACCTAATTGACTGTTCAGTGGATAGAGTAATTCATCATCATATATAACAGCTTTAGAACATTTAGGCTCATGACCACTTCAGAGCCAGCAAGAGGCTGCAGAAATAAATGAAGTTTTTCTAACCGATGCCAAAGATTAATTCTGATATCACTCAACCTGCAGTGGGACTCATTAGAAAACACGATCAGGAAATATTCTGATTCCCCTCCCCCTAGCGAGTACAAGGTGATTTGCACCCATTGCCTGACTGACCTTAGCAGAACAGTGTCGGTTGACAATGAGAACTTTCTACGGCGTGAAGAACTTACCTTCACTGCTGCTGGCTTCTTGGCTGGAACCACCGGCTGTTTTTTGTCCTGCAGTGAATCAGTGGATAGAGTTAGAAATATCTTCCAGACAATAATGAGGTACATTTTGGTATAACTATGAGATCAGTCATAACTTTCATGGGTTGACCACAGTAACATGCTAATTATTTACACTTGTGCTTCCTTTTGAATCTCTATTTTGAACATCCAGGAGGATTTTAACTCCCAGAGATTTGACACATATTAGAGATGCAGCCAGTCCTGCAAGGAGGCTTTACTCTACTCTGTATGTATGTAATGATGGACATGAAAACTTAAAAGCCAGCTGATGTGGTATCATAGGTATAAAAGAAAACCTACCACTATTCTTCGTGTCGATCTTCTCAGTTCCTGTAAAACAAAACAAGAGTTTAAAGACAGGAAATCAGTTTTAAACATGGATAACTGTGTAACCGATAATAATACTTACATCAGGGGTTAGAGTTTCGCGCTAGAGTAAGAGAGATAAGCATTAGTATTTCATTGCAAATGAGGAAAAAAAACATTCCTGCAACAAAAACAGCTATATGACTGATTTGAGATAGACAGCAAGTAAATAGGAAGCACATATTAAGGCAAGAAAAATTAGGCTGGACTGTTAACATTTTTTGTGGAGGAAAGCTAATATCACTTTTATTTTACTCTTCCGTCAATTATGTAATCAAAACTTTCATAAAACCTCGATACCGATTAAAATGGAGCTCAAACAAAATTGATTGCACTCTTTTTAGGCCCTCAGCTTTAAACAATTTATAAATTCAAAATCTGTTTGCTCCAGACTTTTGATTGTTTTAAAATAATGAACACATCCTTAGAACGAGTCGACAGAAAATCATTACAAAAATTGGTTCAAAGGGCTGCTACAAAATGGTTACTAACTTCCTGTAATTTCACACGTTCCAATTAATGAGCGGCATTTCACTTTCTGAAAGTAGCGAGCCGTTTATTTAGAGCAATTGTAGTTTCCATTCAATGCAAATCAAAATTCAAACCATCCCACGTGCAGAAGCTATCACCCAATTACAATTATGCCCAGCCCCAATTTTGCATTTCTATATAAACATTCAAGTTAAGTCTTCAGTAGATTGTCAGGACATAGAAAAAAACATGTCTATCCCCTTCATGTACCAGATAACAAGGGAGAAATTCATACAACTCAAGATTCCCAATACTCTCACGGATTAACCAAGTGCTTGAACTAGAATAGTGCCATATGTTATGGTATAATATTTAACTCAAAAAACTGGGAGTCCTCGTTTGACTTGAATTTCAACAATATAACTGAATGTAGCAACCAGATTACACAGAAGAATCAGAAAAGCCAGCTTTCAACTGCAAATAGATTAGTCCTTACAATGGAATCCAGCAATTTCAAAATTAAACATCGCCATTACCGTTTTTCATGCCAATATAACAGCTGGCAATAAATATACCTTCTGCGTTAATTGCGCCAGATCAGTCGCCTAGATTCATGCCTATTTCTGAACAATCCTTGGGAGACAAAGGCTTGAAAAAAATTTGCAGCACGCAGTGGAATTAAAAATGTAATAACCTACTGTCAATGGAATCAAAAGCCCTACGCACCTTGGAGACGCGAAAACAGTGAGAAGCAGAACATTGTGAATACACAAAGAGCAACAAACGGAATCTTAAAGTCCATATTTTCGTCCGCCGGGTGGGGGAGAGAGAGGGGGGGGGGGCGAAAACGAGGGCCGCCCGGGGAGAAGGACGGGTTGCCCGGGGGGGGGGAGAAGAGAGGCGGTGGAGACCTGGACCCGCCGGGGGAGGGGAGGGAGGAGAAGGGGGGCGGGTCTGGCGGTTCCGCGGGGGGTAAAGAGAGGGGAGGGGGGGGGGAAGGCTGGGACCCGCCAGGGAGAGCGGGATTGCCGCAGGAGGGAGAGGGAGGGGGGGTCCCGGGCGATTACCGGGTGGGAAGACGGGGACCGGTGCACGCAGCTGGAAAAAAAAATCTGTTGATGATGGCGACGATGAGCTGACGCGAAGCCGCCGCCTCCCTCGTGGGCGCCAAACCGAGCCCGCGGCCGCCTCAGCCCGCCATCCCGCGCAAACTGGGCGGCGGAGCTCGGGATGGCGGCACTCACCTTCCTGCGGGGGGGCATCTTGGCTGCTGGCGGGTTGGGTTGGGTGCGCGGCGCTGATCGGGTTGGTGGGTGGGTGGCCGCTCGGGTGTCGTGTCCGGTCCTGTCCGTTCGCCGCTCCTCAGCACCGTCGCTGTTGACTGGCCGCGCCGCCGCAACCGGTTCCAACCAGATGCCCCAGCCCGCGCCCCATTGGCCAGCGCCGTCACGTGGCGGCGGGCGGGCGGGCTGGGGGTGAGAGGTGATAGGCGGAGGGTGATGGGGGGGGGGGGAGCGGCGGAGTGATAGATCAGCCCTGATTGAATGGCAGGGTAGGCCGAATGGCCTCATTCTGCTTCTATCACATGACCTTATGAGAGAAAATTGGGGGGGGGAGAGAGGGAATGAGGGGGGGGAGAGAGGGAATGAGGGGGGGGAGAGAGGGAATGAGGGGGGGGAGAGAGGGAATGAGGGGGGGGGAGAGAGGGAATGAGGGGGGGGGGAGAGAGGGAATGAGGGGGGGGAGAGAGGGAATGAGGGGGGGGTGAGAGGGAATGAGGGGGGTGAGAGGGAATGAGGGGGGGGAGAGGGAATGAGGGGGGGGGAGAGGGAATGAGGGGGGGGGGAGAGGGAATGAGGGGGGTGAGAGGGAATGGGGAGAGGGAATGAGGGGGTGAGGGAATGGGGGGTGAGAGGGAATGAGGGGGGTGAGGGAATGGGGAGAGGGAATGAGGGGGTGAGGGAATGAGGGGTGAGAGGGAATGAGGGGGGTGAGAGGTGAGGGGGGTGAGAGGGGAGGGAAGGGGGGGTGAGAGGGAACGAGGGGGGGTGAGAGGGAACGAGGGGGGGGGGAATATGGGAGTGGGGGAGAGGGAATGGAGGTGGGAGGTTAGTGACAGTGCGGGAGGGACAGAATTGGGATGGAGGGAGAGTACAGAGGGAAGGAATGAGGTGAGAAGTGCAGAGGAGAATAAATGGGTGAGGAGAGGGAAAAAGGTGGGAGTGCAAGGAGGGAAGGAATGACGGTGATTGCAGATAAGGAAGAAATTAGGGATATGGTGGGGGTGTGCAGTGAGGGAATAGGAAATGACGAAGGAAATTTGAATGCAGGTTAGGATTGCGGAGGGGATGTCTCAGTTGAAGGACTGTGATGAGAAGGGGGTTGTGGGGGGCAAGTGAGAAGGGTGAGTCAGTTGCCAGGATCACAGGCTGATGTGGTTATGCAGCCACATTGTGGCTTGTCCAATTGAATACTAGTTCATGACATGGAGTGCTGATGAAAATATAGCAAGGAGGCACAATTCTTCTCATAGAACTTTGAAAAGTATAGCACAGTAACAGATGCTTTGGTCCACATTGTGCCGAACATGATGCCAAAATAAACTAATCTCAACAATCTACACATGATCCATAGCCCTTCATCTCCATGTGTCTATCTTAAAAGCCTCTTAATCAACATTCTTCATTTGTGTGAGATATGACTCCTATCAATGTCGTGTTTGCTGATTAATGCTCATTCCCCAAGGCCCCTTTAATGCCAAAAGCTGTCACGCACACCGCATCCCTGAATTCCACATGCTTTGTTGGTATTTGAATCATGGATGCAATCTGCGGCTGAGTTGCACTACCCAAACACAATGTGAACATCAGTGACAGCATTGTTAATGACACCTTTCATCATTGTCACTTTGAGAGTAGGCTACGCAATAATTAGCTAGATTGTCTTCAATTTTTTAATAGTCAGGACTGACTTGAGCATATTTCTATATTGCATACATGCCAGGGTTGCAAGTGTACAGGTATATCTTGGGTAGAGAGGCAGCTAGTTGAGTAATGCTGCTGGGATATTTATATAGTGTACTAAACATTCCAGTATTCACATAATTTTTAGGCGAGAAATAAAATCCAAGAGTAAGACCCTTTATAGGTCATTAACTAAATACATTCAAGATAGTATCAAAATGAAAAATGCATGTAATCGTGAAAATGTATGGAAGATCCTAGGCACATATATCACGAGCGAACAGCTTAACCAGACTTTCCTCATCACCAGTGATGGAACATTCAGGTTATGTCCTTGTGAATCTCTTCAGCATCTTCTCCAGCAAACAATGTCCTTGGGAAGAGACTGAAAGATATTGCAGATCGGAGAGACTGGATTGTCCTTGGCAATATGAACTTTAAATTTTTTACAGCAAGCAAGTCATTTGATCATTATTGCTTGAGAATGTTATTACAAGACTAGGAATGTCTGGCACCATTAACATAGGACTCTGGTGGGAGCACATCTTGCATATTGTGCCCCTACGCAAGTTAGGGTGTGTGGCATAGGCTCACTACATTGATTCCTCGGACGGCTGGTCGTTCATTGGAAGGATTAAGCAAACTAAGATCAAGTTCAAAATAATGCAAAATGATCTTATTGAAATGAACAACGTTCTTATGGAGCTCAGCAGGGTAGATATAGGGAAATGTTTCCCAAAGCTGAAATGTTCAGGATAAAGATGAGAGGCAAAGACTTCACCCAGAGTATAGTACATTTTGGAATTCTCTATCCAAGTAGTTGTGGAGACTCAGTCATTGAGAATATTCAAGACGGGATAGATATTAAAAGAGCTTTAGGTATTATGGCCTCTGGAGTTAGTAGAAGAAAGTGGCACCGAAGTAAAGGGTCAACTATTATCTTTTTTACTTTAAAATGGTAAAGGAGGCAAGAAGGGCTGTGTCATATTAGTGTACAGCCATTTTGGAATTGCAGACGCGCCTGGATTTAACCTTTCCCTTTGCTACTGCGAAATCAATTTAAGGACTTATATTCAGTTGTCCATCACACATTAATACATCTAATCTCTGGTGAAAATAAATACTTAACACGCAATTGATTTTAATATTATTTTGGCATAATTTTTAATCTCGGAATAGGCAGAAACTGCATGCAAAGTCCATTCTGTGACCGGAGAAGACAATGCTTGGAGCAGACCGTAAAATGATACTGATTCATGCAAAGGAGAAACACTTTTTGTAATAATGCACTTCACATAGGATCTGTACAAATATTTTGCATCACATTTATAAAATATTCAAGTTATTACCGGAAAAAGTAATTCACTGAAATGGGAACCGCAAGATTACTCATGACTTGCATCTCCCAGTAGTGCACGATTTTGATGAGATTCATTTGCCACTGATTGCAATTTGAGTTCCAGTTCTAATGTGCAGGTTACAGAACATGCTATTGTCTGTACACAAACACCATTCAACCATTGTGATCACAGGGTGTCACAAGATTGCTGCTCTAACCAGTTGGGGGGGGGGGGGGGAAGACGGCAGCTATTTTGTGGATCAAACAGGCACCACGATCATCTTGAAGATGGTGGTGTAAGGGTGGCAAGTTTTACTAATGGGGGGAAAGAGACATTGATAACAGATTATTTCAAATAATTGCTGAGGTAAGGATAGAGGACCAACACCAGCGCTGGGATGGTTGCTGTAGTTCAAATTGCAAACAATTGGTGGGTACAACAGTGGGAGGGAGTCAGAATGTCAGATATGGTAAGAGCACCATAACATTTTATCTTTAGCACCAGGTTGGCACAAAGGTCTAGCTATTACATATTTCCATTCCACCAGATACTAGGAAATAAAAAAATATTCAACCTCCATGTCAGGATATGATATCTCGCAACATAGTGTGGCTGCAGGATTTTAGCCATTTGCAGTTCCGTTGGGAGCCATCCGAGCCATCACTTTTTCTTAATGTTACATACATAAAGAGGCAGCGAGATGAGATCCCGCATTCAGCACTCGTGCTTAATGGATAGTGGAGCCAACTGGGTCAACAACATCAGTCCCACCACAGATACATGATTTTTCACCAACTTACATAATGGGTATTCTTTCTATTGTCTTATGTGTGATGCTAACAAGACCTAAACACGTAGAAATGGTGTGGAGCCCTTAACAAGGTCTGTGAGAAATGTTTTCCTTTTGTTCTCTAGCTCCAGTAGAAAGTTGGAGACTCTTTCCTCCCGCTCCCTGGTATACTTTAGGATTAGTTCCTGTTTGCAGTCTGTGCCTCCCATCTCCTCTGCCATGTCAGGCTGTGTCTGCTCCAGTACACAGGTATGGTCTACGTCCAACTGCTGCTGCTGATATGCTGCCTCCTGCAACATTTTTGCTTTCTGAAAAATAAAGTTAATTTATCTCACATGCAAAACTTAAATTTGGCAGACGTCTATACATTTATTGTTGAACGATTCTGTGTTTAGTTTAGAGATGCAGCGCAGAAACAGGCCCTTCGGCCCACCGTGTCCATGCTGACCAGCGATCCCCACACATTAACTCTATCCTAAACACACTAGGAACAATTTACATTGAAACCAAGCCAATTAACCTACAAACCCGTACATCTGGATTGTGGAAGGAAACTGAAGATCTCTACAAACCATGTGGAATCGGGGAAAATATACAAACTCCGTACAGACAGCACCCGTTAGGATCAAACCAGGGTCTCTAGCGCTGCAAGTCCTGTAAGGCAGCAACTCTACCATTGTGCCCATGTGTATGTTACTAAAAGACCAACTTACAATATCCATATGGTAGGCAGTTATGTCTAAATAACAATTGTAATCCCTACAAAAACTAGACGGCATACATTACAGACTAATTCTACCAATTCCTGGAAGTACTCAGCTGGTCAGGCAGCATCCGTGAAGGGAATGAACAGGTGAAGATAGACATAAAAAGTTGGAGTAACTCAGCGGGACAGGCAGCATCTCTGGAGAGAAGGAATGGATGATGTTTCGGGTCGAGGCCCTTCTTCAGACTGAGAGTCGGGTGCAGAACTCTCATCAGAGAGAGTAGGAGAACTTCTTCAAAGTAGGCATATCTTGAGGAGATTTTGCGGTGGAGCAGATGAAATGTATGGGATGGAACTGAAGATTCTGGTTCAAACCGAAGATCAACACAAAATGCTGGAGTAACTCAGCAGGACAGGCAGCATCTCTGGAGAAAAGGAATGGGCGACGTTTTGGGTCGAAACCTTTCCTCAGACTGAGAGTCAGCCACGAGACCCCGAGAGACCCGTGACGATTTGGGTTGGGACTCTTAATCTCATTCATTCATAAAGTATCATTCATTCATTGAAGATGGGTGCTGACCCAAACCATCACCTGTTCATCTGCAGTTCCTTGTGTCTACAAACCAACTGTGCACAGCTTAAATTGGGCAAGAGAGACGCCATGAATCCTCATCTGATAGTTGAATTTACCAGCGATGGTTTCTAGAGCCATGCCGAATTTGTTTAAAAAGTCAATAAGGTCCTTCCTGCTGAAGAATGGGACCTTAGTGACTTTTAAATAAATTCAATAAGGCTATTGAAACCTTCACATATAATTCATCCATCTGAAGAGCATTAATGGTGCCGGTAAACTCCGGGATGGAACTATTTGAGCTGTGTACAATTGGTTTGGAGACACAAGGAACTGCAGATATATGAATCTTCAACAAAACCCAAAGTGCTGGAGGAACTCAGCGTGTCAAGCAGCGCCTGGGGAGGGTATAAACATGCAACGTTTTGGATCAGGATCCTTCTTCAGACCCGACCCGAAATGTTGCCTGTAAATTCCCTCCCAGATACTGCCTGACCCACTGAGTTCCTCCAGCACTCCGTGCTTTTGCTCAAGCTTCATGCATCCGCAGTTTCTTGTGGCTCCATGTGCAGATTGATTGCTCAACTGAGGACGCTTTGTTTGTTTGGTTTCAGTGCATCTTGCAGGACCAAGGTAACAAAGAAACCTCATTTTCTTGTTCCTCTTTCCGTATCCACTACACTTCAATGCCCTCCTTCCCATCCCAACAAATGTTAAGAGGGAAGAGCACTCACCTGAAGGGCGGGATAGTTGACCTGATACTGCAATATGGCCTGACACAGATTCCAGAAAGAATATTCTGGCCACAACACAGGCTGGAACACCAAGCATGAATGAGAGGTCTGTAACGGCAAACAATCATTATTCAATTAATGATCGGAAATAATGAATAAAACATTGAAAGGCAAAAATGGAGTGCACTGCCCAAAAGGATGGTGGATAAAAATTTGGCATTGCCCTGCGGAGGAGTTGGAGTAAGCTGAAGGAGAAATCTAGTGAATGGAATAACCCGATTGCTTTTTCAACTAATCAATGTGGACCTCGAGTAAATTGGACTTGAATCTTCGCAGGTAAACAATCAGTAATGAGCGGTCTGTACAGTGGAGATGCTTTAGTTGCAGTGTGGGGCCATTCCCATGAGGAGGTTGGGTAAGGTGAAGGAAGAAAAATTAAAGCCAAATTCTTTGGAGGACTAAAAAGGACAGGAGGAAAAAAAAGGCATATGATATATTCTAGGGAACCAGGGCAATTGCAGGAAGTGTAGGGCAGAGGGGGAAAAAAAGACAAAGGGTAACACAAGAGGAAAAAAAATTGGCAGCAAACATAAAAGGGAATCCAACTTGAATTGTTTTGAGTAGCATCAAATAAGGACAAGACCATACATATTATTCATGAGCAAACAGATTTTTTTTAGTCCTTTATATTGCTGGAGCAAGGCTACCCTTTACGTGCTGATCCCAGAGGAGGATCTACTATCATCCAAGACAATCATTTTACTAAGTAACTATTGTACTTGTGTTTGGCCTGATTGTATTTATGTACAGTGTTATCTGATTTGACTGGAGACTGTACAAAAACACTGCTTTTCACTGTAACATGTGACAATAATAAACCTAAACCACAAGAGATTAATAGCTAAAGATGACACATAGAAATGATGGCAAGTTGTTGTACTACGGCCCTTCCCAGGTTGTGATAGTGTTCGATTCCTAAGAATTGTTCATAATTTGAACAATTCGCAACTCGTAAATGTGGCCGCTAACCAATTTCCCACAAGCAGAGGATATCTGCAGCCCACCAGCAGTGACAAAGCCATCCCGCAGGTCTCCCAAACTGGATAGTATGTACGTCTGTACATAACTCGGGCTTTCGTAAAACTGAGGAGGACCTGTTATTTGGAAACCGATTAATTCTAATGAAAGGTATTTACTCTAAAGCACCAGCTGTTTTTCCATTCACAGATGCTGCCTGACCAGCAGTGTATTTTGTGCATTTGCTGATTTTATTTCAAATTTCCAGTTATTTTGCTTTTGTCATAAATAGGTTGAACAGCAAAAGGAACAACTGGGATGATAGGAGTTTACTCCAGTTGACTAAAGTGACCAGTGGCATTTATATTGTTGTCGCACCTATTCACTAAATTATTAATGACTTGCGTGACAGAATAGTGAACAGTTTATCCAAATTCCTCGTAATAAAAGTTTGGTTGGAGAATCTGTGACTGGGAGACATGTTAAAATTTAGAGCCAGATCCATTAGGTGTAATCCTAGGATAAAAAATACAAGTTGAAACTCTGGTCCTCCATTTTGTGGTCTGGCAGCTCCCTTGTTTTGAATCTGTAGTACAGATCTGTGTTGATTAACTAATTCTAACCAAGATCCAACCTCGAACCAAGACCTAAAATTAGCAGATCTATACTAATCTGTGCAAGGTTTGCAATCTGAGATGATAACTATTTCAGCCAATTTACAGAAATGTTGGGTTACAGGCAGTTCTTGCAACCCTAGCATAGCCCCGGGGCAGTGTTAATACTTAAAAACTGTTCTGTTTCGAGGCAGATGCTGGATTGGGAGCACACAATTTCCATTGTCAGGTCCCAAGGGTGCATCAAAAGAACAAAAGAAAGTTTCAGCCTGTAATTCCAAAGTGAGATAAAACTATGGAATTTACTTTTGGAAGTGGCATTCAATGTTGGTTCATCAGTTAATTAAAAAACTCAGAATGATACATTTTTTCAGCCGAAGATATTAAGGGATATGTAGTTAGGTCATAGCAGTAATGATTTCACTGAATTTTACTGACAAATTTAAGGGATTAATTGAAAATCAAAACCCTGCAGATGCTGGAAATTGAAAGCTAAAACAGAAAATATTGGAAATACTCAGCAGGTCAGGCTACATTGTCAGACGAAGAGTCCCCGACATCAAATGTTCACTCCGTTTCTCTTCGCTCAGATGCTGCCTAAACTGCTGAGTATTTCCAGCATTTTCTGTTTTTATTTGAGGGGTTAATTGATTTTACGTGTTCACCTGTCTTGTTTCACTATTTACAAACAAACCAGTTCCATTGCTATTTTAAAAATAACAAAAAGTATTAAATTTTACGAATAAAATGAAAGAGATGGTGTTTAATGCATTCTCCAACACAGTAAAAAAAAAAATGGGTTTGCATTTTCTAATTGCAATGCTTTCTGCTTTGGTGATTAGAGTTTAGCCTAAAATGGATTATTTTTTGCATGTTTCACAGACATCTGGAATATGAGAATTTTCAATCCTTGTGATCCCTTACAGATTGCCTTGTGCATTTAGTTATTAAAATCTTGGATAGAGGCTCAAAATGCACGATTTTGGAAACGCAGAATGCATGTTCATCAAAAATTAGCAGAATGGGCCAACTGATGGTGAGAATTTGTAAACAAATGAATAAAACGATGTTCCCATGTAATATCCTTACCTGCCACAACAGAAAGTCACTGAGACGAACCTCTCCAGATGTCCGAATTAGTAGGTCTGGGTCTGGGGAATTGCTCGAGTACAGGCACTTGCCCAGCAAAGTCTCAGAAAGGTCACTGGGACACAAAATATCAGAGATTATTGCCCTGAAATGGTGCAAGAAACACTGGTGCAACATCCTAGAAGTGCACCATCATTAACACAACCACCAGTCAAGATGAATTGTCCTCTTCATCTCCCAAACTATCCTTCCCTCTGCCAGACACCACAACCAGAACTTTCTAATCAACACCTCCCGCACCACTACATGGCACTCTTCCCTCATCTCCTCTATACTTAATATTGCCCAGTCTCTGCTCCCACCAATATCCCCACTGTTCATTCCCATCCTCACACCTCCCATTAGTACTATCCACCAACTCCACAGGATCCACAATGTTTAGTTCCGATCTTCCTTAGCTCAACTACTGACCCTGTCTACCACAGAGTGGGGGAGACTTAACCCCTCTCTGTTTCCATGTGCACCTGGTGAAGGGATATTACCTGGGTCTTAGTAACCCGTCCTCAACTCCCAGCGCCATTTCACTGACAGCATTGGTGATCTCATGCCGAGAGGTGTAGGCAAAGCACACGTTCAGGAAACATCTGAAATAAAGCCAAACCATTAATGGAACTACATCCATTCCTGCTAGAGTGCTTGGAAGACAGTTGTACAATAAACCCTTGCTTTTACAGACCTCATTATAACGTTTTTCGCTTGTAGCAATTGAAATCTGTTGTAACTGAGGTGTCCTTTAGTATTGGGCAGGTCATGAAAGGTTGGTATTTTATAAGGGTACGAAAACTTCAGGATTGGAAATAGTTAAATGGCTTCATAAAATGGAGATTTACTGTGTGCCTGATAAACCTCTGCCAGTAGAATGTCTTCCCTGGAGAAGGAAGTGACAGAGAAACGCCATTAATTCTGCGGTCTGGGGCTTAATAAGTTAGAAGACTTGTCTATCTGTGGGGCGACACAGCAGAGCAGTGGTTAGAGCTGATGCATTCCAGCGCCAGAGACCCGGATGTGATCCTGACCTCGGGTGCTGTCTGTGTGCTGCTGTGGTTTCTTCCCACATCCCAAACACGTTCGAGTCATTTTGGTAATTAGACTCTGTGTCCAGAGACTACTTATCTAGTGTGTCGGGAGTGCATGCAAAAGTGGGGTAACAGAACTACGGTAGTGTGAACGGGTGATCGATGGTTGGCAAGGACTCAATGGACCAAAGGGCCTGTTACCATTACTGTGTCTCTAAACTAAGCTTAATCTGATAACACAACTTTCTCTCCCGTTTCTGCCTCGAGCGCCAGTTTTGAGGATCTTTGCAGACCTTCCAAAGTCACCCCTTGGATTACTTGGTTATGGTGGACAATCGGCAATAATGGACAAGTTATATGCACAAGGATACAGAGTAGATATCCTTACTTGTTATAACTCTGTGTTGCTAGCATTGCCTGTGCAATCAGCTCCTGAATATCACCCGGCAACAAGCTCAGGTTTCCTAGGACTCTGATACGAACACTGTGCTTCTTCAAATTCTCCCTTGTGAACAAAAATTAAAGCCGTTCATTTATTATTAATATATACTACAGGAACATTTACACTTCTTATCTAGGAGAAACAGTGGGTTAATGCAAATTCTATTGTGATTTTCCATTCCAGCTTCTATGTACTAAAAATAAAGTATCTTTTAATTAATTAAAATGTAAAAGGAAAATTTAGCAGTTCTATTCTTTAGGTGTTAGAAGGGATAATCTCCTCAGTCACTGGTACTTTTAGTGGCGTTAAAGCACACATGGATATGAGCAGACTCAAGGAGAATGTCCAGAGGTGGATCAATATGGATGAGATGCATGAACTGTAACTCAGCGATAAGATAAGATTAAGAGCTGGAGACACCAGGACCACTGCTGCTCTTTACCTTGTCACTCCTGAGTAAGGGATCAGGGTTAACCTTTGAAGAAGAATTGGACAGAGCGTATGGACTCCAATCTAAAGATAGCGGAGTCAGGGGATACGGCGAGAAGGCAGCAATGGGGTACCGATTGTGGGTAATCAGCCATGATCATATTGAATGGCGGTGCAGGCTCGAAGGGCCGAATGGCCTACTCCTGCACCTATTGTCCATAATGACAGGAATTGTTGCTAAGGTTCAGGACCTTTGCCAAAATACTATTAAAAGTAGTAGTAAAATAATGTTCTGGCTATGGCATGGAGTGCAACCTGTTATTTAGTTCAGTTTAGTTTATTGTCACAGGTACGAAGATACAGTGAAAAGCTTTTGTTGCGTGCTAACTAGTCGGCAATTGTGCATAGTTATTCAATGTGGTGTAATTTCCTGAAAACTTACTGTTCTTCAAGGAGTCTTGTGAACTTCTGCCGTGCAAGTTCCATCAACCCATCCACTTCCTCTTTGGAGCGTTTGAAATTCTCAATACTGAAAGCGTAAACGGTCACCTCTCGTATATTCAGATTCAAACACCACCGAAGGGTCTACAGTGGAACAACAACTTGGTATAAAGCTTAGTGCAATAGCTCACAGCACTCAAATCCTGTCAAAACCTCCCAGTGTTTCTCCACTTTAACTTAAAATTTTATTAGATCTCTAAATATCATGATTTGGAGTATTTTCAATCTGTCAGATCCAAATAATCAATTCAAAAGTCTGATATTTATCAGGAAGGAAGTTAATATGCTTCTCCTGGAACACTGAAGTCCTGGTATTTTGTTTGCTGAACTAAAAAATTTAACTTTTCAAAGATAAACTATATATTAAAAACAGAATTTCAAGAGGTCAGACAATATTCTCAAATAAACTTGCTGTTCCAATAAAAGAATTTAAAAAACAGAAAAAAAATTAAATTCAGACGCTCCCAAGATACTTCCATACCACCAGATTATAAAGAACAGGTGGCCTTATGCACTAATGCCACAAATAAGTATTTGACACATGAAGCTGATGCAGCCTGTTACCTCAGCCAGTTTCTCAAAACCCTGGGAGTGGCCCTGTGCTCTCTCCATTCGACACTTCTGGGCAAATCGTCTATTCCCATCCATGATGAAGGCCACGTGCTTAGGCATTGGACCAACCTGCAGAATAGAAATAAAATGTTTCTTCCCTGTAAAACAACTAATTATTCAGGTAAAGACACAAATTGCTGGAGTAATTCAGCGGTTCTGGCAGCGTCTCTGGAGAACATGGATTGGTGACGTTCCAGGGTCGAGACCCTTCTTCAGTACGCAGAATGGTCCTGACTCGAAATGCATTTTGTGTCTTTTTTTGGAGACTTCCATCTGCAGTTCCTTGTTTCCGCTAATTATTCAGGTACTTTTAATGTGGGATAATACACTGAGAAACCAATCACTGAAATCCCAAAATTAGCTCAATGCATTATCCTATAACAGTGAACAATCCTCTCTATGAAATGCAAGATTGGATAGGACTATGACCTGCAAAACGCAACTAGATTTCCCAATCCCTGAGAAAACTGTTAAGAACTGACGCTAAATCATGTGGATGCTGGAAATCTGAAATACTTGGGAAGGGCAGACAGGATCCATGGAAAGACTTTGAAGTTCTGAGTCCAGATCCTAAGTTTCTGATCTCACTGTCTGTGGCCTTCCACACTGTTACAACGAGGCCCAATGTTGGCTCGTGGGACCACACCTCAGTTTTCACTCAGATACATTGAGCCTACAGGTTTCAATACTGAATTCTCCAACTTCAGATACCTTACTTTCTTTGACCAATTCTACTTGTCCCATGGGCCAGTCAATTCAACATTACCCTGATTTCCCAACATTGGTAACATATTACTCAGAGAAGCTCAAATGGCCATTCAATTAGACATTACCACAATTTCATCCCATTACTGACATGCACTTTGTTCTACCTAATACCCTCCCGCACTTCCTGTTACTCAAGAGTAACTCGTGTTCACTTTCTCAGCTCGGATGAAGGTTCTCCTAACTGAAAGATTAACTATGTTCACTCTCCACAGATGCTGCTGGGCTGGCTGAGATCTTTCAGCATTTGTTTGTAGTCTCTTGGAGATCAGTTCAGTAGAGAACCTATTATACCACCATAGGTCACATGAGCAGTATTTATTCTCAATTATGTATGCAGTGAGTCTACACCAACAACACATGACAACAGTGATGCCTATCACATGCAACGACTACACTTTCAGGGAGAGATTCTGCCACAGCTATTCTTTAGTGGATTCATTGCTGCAATCCAAATGAACAGAGGAGCTGTGCCTCAGCAACTCTAGCTACTCAAGCAGAGGGCTGAAATGGAAAATAAATGCACAAAAAAATGTAATTAGAAAAATTAAGTGATTAATTTTCATGCTTAGTGGAATCCCTTGACTTTTCATCTCCTTAAAAATAAATTAATACATTTACCTTTAGAACGGATGCACACAACCTCTCTACAAAGTTCAGCTCTGCCTCCTGGATCCAAGCCATACTGTGCTGAATGGCTTTCACTGCAGAATCAGTGGTATTCCATAAATTGGGAGACAAGTTGATTACGATACGCCACAAAGGATCAGGTGGTGCACTCCTTCGCAACGGAGCTTCCTGACCTCCTGCAGGATGCTAGCATTCAGGCTAGAGGGAAGCTAATTATTCACAAAAGGGAAGACCAGAAATATCACGATTATTAAAATAGTCAATTCAGTTCCCCCAATCTCCACAAGGATTTATATTATTGTTTACAATTTAAACACAATTCTGACTATTGTACTTTAAGATGGAGGCAATGCCTTAATGAGAGTAAATCTCAGCCAAGGTGAAATGAGGAATAAAGTCAGAGAAGATTAAGAGGAATTTTAATTAATACGTTTAATGTGTAAGGTTCTGCAAAGAGCAAATATGAGGAAACTGTTTCCTCTGTCAATGGAGAAATATCTTGAGATCACACATTTAAAACCGTTAGAGGAAGAACCAGATGTGAAAGATATGATGATTTGGATGCACAGCCTGGATTGATGGCAGCAGCAGATTGCTTAGGAACTTTCAAAAGATAATTCAAAATGTATTTCAAAAGGATTAATCTGAAGACTCCTCCTGAAAATTTAAATAGACAACCTTTCCAAAAGGCAGCATAAGCATAATAAGGTGATAACGCCTTCCTGCAACAATACCATCTCAGAATCTGAAGATTTGGAAGACAAGTCCCAAATACCTGAACATAAAAATGCTTACCTCACACTTTCAATCCAGTATTGAGGAAGAGTTACACTGTCGTCTGTCAAATTGGACCTTAAAATAGGACCCCCATGTGTTTTTTTTTTAGATGGTCATGAAAGATCTCACAGCACTATTTCAAAGAGCAGGGTTGTTATACTCAGCATCCTGACCACTAACACTAAAAATATACTATTCCTGGTATTTTTGGAAACTTACCATGAACAAATTGGCCGCTATTCTTTCTATTACAATAACAACTATCTTTTAACAGTCCTTCACTAGCTGTGTAAAGTCTCAGTACATCCTGAAGGGCACTACAGTTTAGAATTGCAAGACTCTCTTTTTTTACCATATGATTCTGTCATGAACAGCACAGAAAAAGGCGTTCAGGTCAATAGCTCTACACTTGTTTTTATGCTGCACACACGCCTCCTCCTTCATTTCATCCTATCATTACAACTTTCTACGCATGTGTCTGTGTAGTTTCCTCTAAATACATTCATGCTGTTTGTTTCAACTAACACTTGAGGTTGGTTGCATGCTCCATATTCCAATCACTCTCTAAGTAGTTACTAATGATACTGTTCTTGAAATTTTCCCACTAATAGTACAATTTCTATATCTAACTAAAACTGGTCATCTGGTCATTATCATTCTGCTGCTTTGTGGACTTTGCTATGCACATTGTGGGTGCCATAGTTTCTACTTTAGACCGTTAATTAACTTTAAAAGTTATTTGGTGTCTGTGAAGAATTTTCTGACATATTGAAACGCAGAAGGCAGGACTTTTCTTTCTCTGCCACGGCAAAGATCTCTATCAGGACTCCTTTCAGCCCTTTCTGATTGATTCTAAAGATATGGGGTGTTGCAACTAGAAGAAATTGAATATAATTGGATAATATTCACTAAAATGTGCAAGAATGACAACCAATCTCATTGAGCCCTGCAAGATACCAAAAGAGAGCACTAACAGGACGGATGCTAAGAAACTGTTTCATAGTTTCCAAACTGGAGAGCAGATCACCAAGAAGGTACCAAGTATTATGGTTAAAAGTAGACACAGTTGTTAAAAAATGATAATGATATCACACTCATAATTAGAGGAGACCGAGTGATAGATCCAAAGAAGTCTTTCAAGTTGGGCACCAGGATAAAATGTTTTGAAATGTTTGCAGCCTGTTGATATTGAACAAGGAAACACTTTAGATTGAGAGGTAAGCCATTTAAGTTTGCAGATGACACCAAGATGGGTGGAGTTGCAAACTGTGAGGAAGGAGACAATGGGATAGAGATCAGATTTAAAATTAGACAAAGAAATGGCAAATGGAGTTTAATCCGAGCAAGTATGAGGTGTTGCACTTTGGAAGGCTGAATGCAAAGAGAAACCGTACAGTTAATGGCCAAACCCTTAACAGCATTGATGTACATACAGAGGGATCTGAGGATCCTGGTCCATAGGTCCCTACGAGTGGTAAATGAGGTAGCTGGAGTGGCTAAGAAAGCATTTGGTATGTTTGCCTTCATTGATCAGGGTATTGAGTGTAAGAGTCCAGAAGTCATGACGCAACTTTACATTAATTTGGTTAGGTCGCGTTTGGAATATTGTGTGTAGTTCTGGTCGCCACAACAGACTTTGTTGTTTTCAAGTTGTGGAAAGACCTGTTGGGAGTATATAAAATTATGAGGGGAATAAAGTCAGAATCTTTATGCTAAGGTGGAAATGTTAAAGAAATGTTAGAGGGCATAACCTTATGGTGAAAGGAGCTAAAGGTGATGTGTGGGGCAAGTTTTAATTACAGAGGATGGTGGGTACCATGGTCGCACTGCCAGTGGTGGTAGCTTTGAGATAGGAGCAAGGATAAGCAGAGAATGGAGATATGTGGATCATGTGCAGACAGATAAGATTAGTTTATATTGCCATCATATATGGCACAGACATGGTGGACCGAACAGGCTGTTCCTCCGCTCTACTGATCTATGTGTAGGAAGGAACTGCAGATGCTAGTTTACACTGAAGATAGATACAAAAAGCTGGATTAACCCAGCGGGTCAGGCAACATCTCTGGAGAAAAGGAATAGGTAATGTTTCGGGTCGAACTCATCAAACTTCTTCAAACTCATACACTGTTCTATGTTCCGCAAGGATCAGTGGGTCCCAAGATATTATACATTCAAAACTGAGAATAACCAAAGGAAAATGAAGGACAAGACACATGTTGAACCATTACCCTGTGCAACAGGAAGCAGACTCCCAAAGACACACATTTACCCTTCCATATCTCTAGTCTCGCTCTCCCCAGAATCTCAGTCTGAAATGAGTCCTAGAGGCATACTGCATTGAAACAGGCCCTTCGAACAAACATGCCCGCACCGACCAATATGTCCCTGCTACACTTGTCCCACCTGCTTGTGTTTGGCCTACCTCCCTCCAAACCTGTCCTATCCATGTACCTGTCAAACTGTTTCTTAAGGTTGCGATAGACCCTGCCTCAACAACCTCCTCTGGCAGCTCTATCCATAAACCTACCACCCTTTGTGTGAAAAAGTTACGCACCAGCGTCCTATTAAATGTTTTCCACTTCACCAAAAAAATGTCCTCTGCTCCTCAGTTCCCCTATTCTGGGCAAGAGACTCAGTGCATCTACCTGATCTATTCCTCTTATGATTTGATACAATTTGATAAGATCACCAGTCATCCACCTGCGCTCCAAGGCATTGAGTCCCAGCCTACTCAACCTATCACTATGGCTCAGACCGTCGAATCCTGGCAACATCTTCGTAAATCTTCTCTGTACACTTTCCAGCTTGACAACCTCTTTTTTATAGCACGGTGCCCAAAACTGAACACAATACGCTATAAACGTTGTATATAACTGCAACAAGATCTTCCAACATCTATACTCAATATGTGTAGGAAGTAACTGCAGATGCTCAGGGCCGGCCTTAAGCCGATTGGACCGATTTCTCCCAATTGGGTCCCGTGCCTAAGGGGGTCCCCGCGCTAGAGTAATCCAAAGCTCCGCTCTAGGATCTTTGGAGTAATCTACTCTCAGCTCGGGTAGATCTACCCGGGGGGAGAGGGGGGTGGAGAGAGAGTAGAGGGGTGGAGGGGGAAGAAAGGGGTAGACGGGGAGGGGGGTGTGAGGGGGAATGGAGAAGGGGAAAGGGGTCGTTCCCTCACGCTCCCGCCCCTCCAGTCGCCGTGCTTCACGCACACAGCCCCGGCTCCACCCCTCTCTCTCCCCAGGGAGACGCAGTGAACAGTACTGTGAGGGTCAGGCCGGGGTTTGGAGCAACGTTTACAAACCTCGGTGTCAGCTCACACCCGTTCGCCCGGACCCCGGCATCCGCTCCTGCCGCCGGCCCTCTCCCTCCTCTCCTTCCCTCCCTTCTCTCCTTCCCCTCTCTCTCCTTCCCTCCCTCCCTTCTCTTCTTCCTCTCTCTCTTTTCCCTTCTCTACTTCCCTCACTCCCTTCTCTCCTTCCCTCACACACACATCACACACAGACAACTAACACACACACATCACGCACAGGCAATTAACATACACACTCACACAACTATGTTAGGATGGGGTAGAAGCCCAAAGGGTAGCATGGGGCTGAAGCCCAAAATGTAATGCCTGGACTGGTTTTTCGCCATTAGCTATATTGGTTTTCCAGGATCTAGTTACATTTTTTTTTCATTTCACAGTCACTAAAACAAGTGGTATTGTAACTATGTACTTTTCAGAGGTGATCTACACATTTTGTTTGTTACTTGTAGGCTTTCATGTATGCAATTTTACATTAAAATGTAGCTTAGATCTGTTTGGTCCATTAACTCGCAGGCACTTTTTAAGCACACATGTTCATTACTTTCCATTCTACCATAGAGATATAAAGTCTATAATAGACTTTATTTGTATTTCTAAGATTCTACAGACCTTGGCTGGGAACCAGGGGCTCACTAAAATTGTTCCCAATTGGGCCTCGCACCTCCTAAGGCCGGCCCGCCCTACAGATGCTGGTTTGCACCAAAGATAAGACACAAAATGCTGGAGTAACTCAGCGGAACAGTTCTCGACCCGAAACGTCACCCATTCCTTCTATCCAGACAGACACAAAAATACTGGAGTAACTCAATGGGACAGGCAGCATCTCTGGAGAGAACGAATGGGTGACCCATCTTCAGGCTGAACGTTACGGGATAGCTATTCTATCCAGATGCTGCCTGTTCCGCTGAGTTACTCCAGCATTTTGTGTCTATCTTTGGTGTAAACCAGCACCTGCAGTGCCTTCATACACAGTGGACTTTCCACCAAAGTTCCAGCATCTTTGCTTTCCACCTTGCTGTGATCCCGCCCACATCCCACGCTCGGAGCCAAACACCGATCGGCCTCCGCTGCTGATTGACCGTGGCTGAGCCCAATGGGGGACAGCAACGTCTGCCAACGAGCTCAGGCCGCCAGTACTCGCCGCTGAGGTCAGCGGCTGCCGGTTGTTTTACTCCGCTGCCTCCTCTCTCCATGTCCCGGTAAGCGATCGCCTTACTTCACCGCCTCCCGTTTCCCAGGCCTCACTTACGGAGCTGCCGGTACCCGCGCTCCAGGCGCTGCCTGCGTGATGACCTCAGCCTCACGCCTGCGTCAAACCGTCTCACCGCCTTCCTGATGTCACTCCGCAGTCTACAATTATTATTCAATTTTCAGAGCATTGAACAAGATCAGTTATTGAATCAGCCATTGGTTGAATGATGTGAAACTTCTACCTTCTGTTAACGCTATCCTTCATATCGAAGCACTTTCTGCTGTGGGGGGGATGTTCATGTTTAATCCTATGGTGTATTGTCTTTTTTATTTTTCTGTATGTATGGTAATCTAATTTTTTTAATTCTCTCTGTAGAGCACTTTGGCTTCAACGTGATTTGATTTAAAATTGCTATATAAATAAAAATGACTTACTTAGTCGTGGGCCTATTTGCTCAGGGAGCTCGGTTCACAGATGTAAACCGGTCAACACAGAATGGATGGATGGATGATGGTGGAAGTGGGATGGATGAACATTTATAATAATACAACACATGGGGTGTTAATATTGTACACAGACCACATTTAATTACAACGTCCTTGTTCCAGCACATACTTCATAACATTTATTACAGAAAAATATTAACTGATAATAGATTTGTGGCATTGAAGGCTAATTATTGCCCCGTTTAAACAAATTGGCTGAATGCTAGTGGAAAGAACAGGTATTCAATTGGCACACAGCTCGTCCATTTTTTAAATGATTGAAAGGAAGGCGTAAATGGCCAATGATTCTAAGTTTAATAATACAACATTAGGTAATGCTGATGGTCGAGATGTCTCTCGGGGCCAAGGTTTTATATTCACTCCCCTTCTTAATAGCAAAGATACTTGAGTGCGCAATTCTTTTAATATGGGACGGTTTTTACACACCTGCGATAATTAGTCTGACAAAATGACAGTTTGATCCAGACACAAAATGCTGGAGTAACTCAGCCGAACAGGCGGTATAGTATCTCTAGTCTAGAGGGGTGAAGGAAAGAGCATTCACGTTGCGGCCCTGTTTCCACCAATCTTTCCACCGCCACACACAAGCGCAAGACAGACACCATTGTATGCAGATGCCTACAAGTGTATTCAGCTCTGGCCGAACAACTTCTAATCTCGTATGTGGACTCGATAAGAAGTCTAGATAGAAGGAATGGGTGATGTCCAGAGATCCAGATCTTCTCCAGAAATGCTGCCTGTTCCGCTGAGTTACTCCAGCATTTTATGTCTATCTTTGGTGTAAACCAGCATCTGCACTCCTTCCAACACTCTTGATCCAAACACATGATGGTCCAAGAAGACTGGTTACAAGGCTTGTCGGCAGATTTAATGCATCTTTTTAATTTCAAAAATAAACTTTATTAATAGAAATAGACAAAGATGTGCAAAAACTCAATATTCTTAGTGTCTACGCATTAAATATTGCTAGTGTGCTAGCACCTGTCCTTACATGAAACACCCTCGCTACTCATGTGGCTGCCTCAGGTTATATCCCTTCCCACCTGTCCGCCAGCCAAGATCTTGGTTCTTGCTGGTGAGTTCCAACGATGTCCAACGATGGGACGTTTCGCCAGACAAACTGGACGCAGGGAACCACCCCACATGATCCATCAATTTCCTGTCCCACAGACCCAGCAGGATGTTCCGTGCTAACCACTGCCCGATGGACATGTAGTCAAAGATGTTGCTCTGGAAGAACCTTGCCATTAAGAACAGGTGATGTGGCAATGTCCAGCTGACTAGCGCATTGCACCAGCGCACACACACCAGGACTCAAAAAACGTTGACCATACCCTTTCATCACTCTGCCTAATCCCTCCCTGGTCCACATCTTCCATCACTCTCTGTAATCACCCCCCTGTTCCGCAGTCCCTTCCATCGCTCTCTAATCCCCTCACCAAAGTGCCTCCCTCAGTTATCCATTAAATAAGAACTCTCCTATTTTCCTCCACACGGACTGCAGTCTAGAAGACAGAGATTAATTCTCTTGAGATAAAAGGAATGGCACTTCACTGCGAGATGTTCCCGGTGGGGGGAACAAGAGTTGGTCAATACCATCACATCCAAGCACATGAAGAGTTTACCATGAAACAGATGCTGCTGCCTCTCCCTTTCCCTGATGACACCATCCAGTCCATGCAATGGATCTAGAAAATTTTAGGCTGGAGGTGAACTGTGTTTATGTGAACCAGAGTACACAGCATTCCCTCGTGTTCCTTTGTTTAAACAATCTTGCTTGTACATCCTCAATCTTATTTTCGATGGACTGCACGTTGGCCACGAGGATACTGCCAAGGGGGGGGGGTTGTCGTAAGCTCAACTCTTCTTACTTGATGGCCTGATGCATAATGCTGCCCCAAAATCCTTACGTTTCTTTCATCTTGAGGTTTCTTAAGCCCCATTTTTTCAAGAAGGCTTTGACCATGTCTTTGAATATTTTTCTCTTTGCATGACAGTTTGGAATTAAAATAGGAGGGTTTGCAGTCTACATCCCGGCCTGATCATATGTTCACGCAGCACTTGAACTACACACAGTTGACATATAGTGACGTCTTCTCCATCATTGCCAGAGACTAGCTTGAAAATACTTCCAAATTACCATGTCTCCTGCAGCAAAGGATCATACAATCGCAATCAATGCTACTTCATCATCAGACACGCATATCACCTGATCTCCAACATGGAAAATCACGCCAGCCTGCTGAATTCATTCAACCTGCATAAATGTATAGGCAGCAACTGATGAGCACAGCTCCAGTGAAAATTGTACAGGACTGGTCAGGGGAGCGACTTCCTGACTGTTTGGACTTGGTAGACCGGGCACCATTCAATGACTCGATAATGGACCTGAATGAGTACACATAGTTGTCACTGACTTCATAAATAAATGTGTGGAAGAGTGCATTCCTACCAAGACCATCTTATTATTCCCTAGTCAGAACCAGAAGGTCTGGAATCTCCAGTCTACAAATCCAGGTACGACCTTGTGAACGCCATCATAAGCGGAAAGAGAGACTTCAGGACTAAATTGGAGGCACAATTGCTCAGAGCCTGCGCAGCGTTTGCATGCCATCATGTCTTGCACAGGGAAACAGAGTAGCTCAAATGACCGTGACATCACTGCCATAAAAAGATCAACGTTTTCTATGCACACTTCAAATGCACACCTATCCCTCTTTCTCACCCCAGCATACAGACCTCTTATCATGAAAACAAAGCCCAGAGTGAGAAACATAAAGACTTGGCCTGAGGACGCTGCCGCTCAACTTCAGGATTGCTTTGAGCGCACCCAGTGGGATCTTTTTGCAAATCAGGACATAACAGACTACACATCCACAGTCATGTTCTACATACAGAACTGCATCAATAACGTCACTGTCGACAGAGAGATTAGGTGTTATCCAAATAGCAAACCATGGATGACCAGTGAGGTCAGAAAGCTGCTGAGGGAACGCAACTCAGCCTTTGGATCTCGCAATGATGAACTGTACAGCACTGCCAGATCCAAACTGAAGAGAGCCATCAAAGAGGCACAGGCAGCCTATGGAAGAAGACTAGAGGGACACTTTAACGAGAGGGACCCCCGGCGTGTTTGGCAAGGTATCCAGCAACTTACCAACTACAAGGGCAACAGGGGGTCAACCACCAGCAGCAGTAGTAACTTGCTGGCTGAGGAGCTTAACCACTTTTTCGCCCGTTTTGAGCTGAGTAAGGCGGAGCCTGTGCCTGCAGCCGCGTCCAGCACTGACGACCTGGCATTCACTGTGAGCACAGAGGATGTCAGGAGAGTACTCCGCAGCGTCAACCCCAGGAAAGCTGCTGGCCCAGATGGCATCCCAGGGAGAGTACTGCGGGATTGTGCAGACCAGCTGGCGGAGGTATTCAGCGACATCTTTAACCTCTCTCTGTCAACATGCACTGTCCCTAAATGCTTCAAGACTGCCACCATTGTGCCTGTTCCGAAAAAAACATCTATCACCAGCTTGAACGACTACAGACCTGTTGCTCTCACTTCAACTGTGATGAAGTGCTTTGAGAGACTGGTCCTGGCCCACATTAAATCCTCACTCCCACCCACCCTGGATCAACATCAGTTTGCATACAGAGCCAACAGGTCAACAGAAGACGCCATCAACATGGCTCTACATTCTGCACTGACTCACCTGGAGCGCCCAGGCTCATATGTGAGGATGTTGTTTGTAGATTTTAGTTCTGCATTCAATACCATCATCCCCAGCAGAATGGTGGACAAACTGTTTGACCTGGTGTAAATGCCAATACATGCAGATGGATCAAGGACTTCTTAACAGATCGCCCACAGACTGTCAGGATGGGGTCCAATCACTCCCCAGTCCTGACGCTCAGCACAGGGGCGCCACAAGGCTGTGTGCTGAGTCCTATTCTCTACACAGTCTACACTCATGACTGCACACCGACACACAGCACAAACCGGATCATTAAGTTTGCAGATGACACGACTGTGGTGGGGCTGATAAATAACAACGACGAGTCTGCCTACAGAGATGAAGTCCAAAAACTGACTGTTAAAGAAGGAACTGCAGATGCTGGAGAATCGAGGGTTACACAAAAAGCTGGAGAAACTCAGCGGGTGCAGCAGCATCTAAGGAGTGAAGGAGATAGGCGACGTTTCGGGTCGAGACCCTTCTTCAGACTGAAGGGTCTCGACCCGAAACGTCGCCTATCTCCTTCACTCCTTAGATGCTGCTGCACCCGCTGAGTTTCTCCAGCTTTTTGTGTAACCCTCCAAAAACTGACTGTCTGGTGCACTAACAATAACCTGGCACTCAACTCAACCAAAACAAAAAAACTGGTTATTGACTTCAGGAGGAGGAGACAAGAACCTGCTCCTCTTAACATCAAAGGAGACATGGTGGAGAGAGTCACTGACTTTAAGTTTCTGGGCACATACATCTCCCAGGACCTTACATGGGCAGTGAACACCATCACTCTTGTAAAGAAGTCACAGCAGCGGCTATATTTCCTGAGGACTCTGCGGAGAGCAAACGTCTCACAGCAGCTGCTGCTGTCCTTCTACCGGTGCGCCATGGAAAGCATCCCCTCCTATGGCATCCTGGTGTGGTTTGCTAGCTGCACTGTGGCTGGAAGGAAGGCACTACAGAGGGTTATTAAAACAGCACAGAGCATCATAAACACTCAACTACCCTCCCTGGAAGACATTTACAAGGCCCGATGTTTACGCCGGGCGACAAACATCACACAGGACTCATTCCACCCTGCCAACCACCTTTTCACTCTGCTGCCCTCTGGGAGGCGATACGGGTCTTTGAAGGCCCGCACTTGCAGACTAACTAACAGTTTCTACCCACGTGCCATTAGAGAACTTAACTCAAACAGATAACTCTACGGGCAACACTACACAATTCGGGGTGCAAATAAAAATTTGTCTGCTAGAATGTGCAATATAATGTGCATTTTTTAATTATCTATTACTTATTTTATGCATTGATCTTGTAGTAACTGTAAATGTGAGAGTAAATGGTTGTTTGTGTTATTGTGTTTTGTTCTTTTTTTAATCTTTTTATCCTGTGTCTTTTATTGTTTACCATTGAAGGGGATGCACATGAAATTTCGTTGTACAGTTGATGTGCAATGACAAATAAACGTATTTGATTTGATTTGATTTTGAAAAATGAGACAAGATGTACCTTCAGAAGACCCCTGTGTCTCCGGGGCTGACCTGTATAGATCCTTCATGATAGTGAACTCTCGGAGAACATCCAGCCTTAATGGTGTACCTGGCTGCATTCTCAAAACCCACGAGGACCAACTGTATGGAGTTTTGCCAGCCATCTTCAATCTCTCACTACTAAAGCTCTAGATCCCCATCTGCTTTATAAGGACATCCATAATAGAAGAGCACTCAGCAATCATAACAGGCCTCAACAATCAAATCCTGTGCCAATAACGTTTATCAGCCATTGTTTTCCAGAATTGTCATCAATTAATTTGAGATACGGGCCAACAGTAATTACACTTTACCAATTGGTCTCAAGAGGACCAATTAACCTACCAACCCAAACATTTTTAGGATGTACTTGTGGTTACAAGGAAAATGTACCAGCTCCATACAGGCAGCATCGGAGATCATGGTGGAGCCTGGGTCACTGAGGCAGCAGTTATCCTAGTTATGCTATGATGCCACTCACATTAGACAGGACAGAAGACAACAAATATTCTTGCAGTTGCCAGCACCTCTGACGCAAGTGAAATCTTCTACATTGATGTCACTACAAGACCGTTGACTTCATTATTAATCTGTAAAAAAACTACTGCTACGTTACTAGTCTGGAGGAGCAGAATGTACTGAAACTAAATATCTTTATTCAATACATTAGAAAAAAAGGATCAAATTCACAAAATATATATATTTTTAAATCATGCTGCTTGATGCAGGGTTGGGTAAAAATGATCAGCAAGTGATCGTAAGGTTCAATTGCAGCAAAGCTGAGAACAACAGCTCCTGTCGCACCTGGAAACATGCTGCGAGATCCCATCTGAGCCACTGAGTCTCTCATAGTAGGAGTGGGCTCCGCTACAGTCAGTGAGTGGATTCACACTGTGTGGAATGTTGCACATCGGTGAAAAACTGCCTCAAATCCTCCTCCACACCCTCTTCAATTGATCCTGTATATTTCTCCTGGGCCTCCATAGACCTATTTATAGCTAAGGAAACACACCTAGGAAATTTGGCAATTATACCGATATAAACAAGTGTATAAACAATATAATTAATAAACACACATTAATAATTTACAGAATTATGGAGGACAAGGGCAGGAAGTGTAAGTGGGAAAGGGTAGAGGTTGCCATGGTGTACCTGTAAATCACTGGCCTGATAATCAACAATGTAGAGTAAATTGGCTTTGCAAAGGATATTTGTTGAAATGGAAATCTGCTCCCACTGCTGTGGACATCATGGCCTCCAATGTTCTCTGCTCCGAGTTCCCAAAACAATATCCATTTGCTTTATCAACAGCCTTAATCACATACTTCATTGTTTCTTTATCCTAGGAGAGAAGCCAGGCATATTCTTCAAAATCTTTCAAACGGTAAGGCAAGCTGGGTAACTAATGACCTTAAAGAAACTTCTGATTATATCCCCAAGCTGAAACGCTCTCCATGGGCCCAAAACCTCATCCACCTCTGAGTAACACTCCCTCAGCAGTAGTTAATACCCTCTTCATCCCTTCTCTGTGCTTCTCTTAATACCCTGTACAACTGCACAAGCACACATCTGTGGATTAGATTCTAAATAGAACTAAAAGCATTGGAAAAATATGTAACCAGGTCAGGTGACAATTGACACAATTCCAATGTACGGTCACAGACACAAAAAAATTAGTTAATGTATAGATATCACATCATATGCTGAATATTTCCTGCATTTTCAGTTTTAATTACAGCATGTTCCATATTTCCACATTTCCCATGACTTGAAACCCCTCATAATCATATCAACGTGTCCTTTTGCATTCCAATACATATCACACATATTCACTCTATGAATCCTGACACTTTTCTCACTCAATTTCTTCAATAATCAGAGTACCGCACTGTTTACTCACCATTCTGCAATGTTCTCAAATAATAGTCAACCTTTTGATGCTGCTGAAAAGCTATTCATGGATAGCCACTCACCTGCACATTCAGAGGGATAAAGGAGACCAGACTGTAATCTTGAATCACTTCTATAAGTTTCTTGTTCAATCGTTGAAAGTTTTTGAAAAAAGGGTCTTTGGCCAAGTGATCCAGAAGGTAGGACAGATCCAATACCTCAGTGTAATATTCCAGGTTAAATGCTTAAAAAAAAACACAGGTACAATGAATACCCACAAATCAGTTAACCCATTGCTTCTGTGAAGTCTCCTTCTCTGTCAAAGCTCCAATCACATTTGCGAATAATTATTTTGATATGATTAGTGAATGAACAGAACCAAAATATTTCCAATTGTCAATTATCAAATTCAAAAATTCAAGACTGAATTTTGGACCAAAGGTTAAAATTGAGAAGCAATTTATGGTTTAATATTAACTCCAGACCTCCTCCCAGTTCTTACCGGCAGACCCAGAGACCAAATAGCCATACCTAGTTTCCCAAACTTTTCAATCAGATCCATTTTGGAGAGAATATTAACATGTGGCAGCTCCATGTGCAGCATTGTAGACAAGGATGTGCAGAGTACAGAGATGAACTTTGCTGGATCGGTGCAGTAATGAGAATCCACCAAGTGAACAGCTGTTAACTACAGGACGACATAAATCAGATTTACAGAAGGTCAATATACTGTTTCCTTACTGGGCTCAGTACGCATTCCTTTACTCCAGGCTTAAAGCATATTGCTCAGCGATGGCAGTACTTTCCTGATTTGTGGGATCTTTTGGTCACATCTGCAGTTTAAAGAATACATCAAGTGCTTGGAATCATCTGACAATGCTTGGAATCATCCAAATCCACTGACTTCACGAGTGAGTGGATCCACAACCTTGTGAAGCTTCTGTATAACCAAGTGTTGTTATAGATATAGGATGTTCCTCCAGAAACCCCTCCACTCGTGTTTGGTGACCCTGACTGCCATGAGGTGGATTGCTTTTCATATCTTGTACTGACAAGTATTAACATGACCAGTCAGTGTGCAGGTGGGATCCCAGTGTGCAGACAGGGTTGTGGACACCAAACGTCAGAAACATGGACAGATTTGCAGCCAGAGATAGGGTCCTGACTAATTGCATGTTTTACAAGCTGAAAGATTTTATAGCCATGGAGAGGTTGTCAATCCTCTGTCATTGCAGCGTGAGTGTCGTTCCCAATAGCCTTTATGGCATCTGGATTTGTTTAATAATTAAACGTTCTGATACATGCGCCTAACCCTCACAAATAATGGACTTTGCGTAAAGTATTCAGGCCTGGACCATATTATTGTCCCTTTCCTCGTAGGGCAACTTATACTGGATATGAAGCAGTGAACCCTCACAATAATGGGGAGGGGGGTGGGGGTGTATGTTATTGCTGGTTGTCTACTATAACCGAGTGAGGGCGGGTGGGGGTTAAAGTTTAACCCAAGGCTGGGAGGGAGAAAACACAGTGTTCGGCAGAAACAAGCAAGAATGTGAAAATTAACAGACCAGTGAGCCACAGGTCCCCGCCCCACACGCCATGAATGGGACTGGTATTCATGCTGCTTGCTCTCTCTGCTCCCGCAACCAGAAGCACATTGTGTGAAGCCAACCCAATAGGTAACCTGGTGGAAGTGGGGGGCCGTACAAAGGGAGCCTTGGGTCTGCTATAATTGGAATCCGTTATATAGAGGTCTGTATTGTGAGAGTTTACTGTATTTGTAAAGATATATGAAATTGTGTTGTCTGTGCATGATTTCAGACAATGCAGTAACATTGTAATGATAAATTATCTAAACTTCACTACTCCCTTGAGATACAATCTGTTAATTTGTCTTTAACATTCCGTCTAGCCTCTAAAGCTGCACAATAAAGAGGGTGGTTAGCTTAATTAACTGGGGTACAGAAAGTAAATGCAGGGAGGTCTTGGTATCATTTTATAAAACATTGGTGCGACCACAGCTGAAATTGTGTCCAATTATGGTTACTATGCTGTAGGAAAGATATGATTACACTGGAGAGGGTTCAGAATAGATTCACCAGGCTAGATTGAATATTTCAGTTATGAGGAAATACTGGATAGGGTGGATTTGTTTACCTTGGAGCAGAGAAGGCTGAGGGTATACCTGATGTTGGTATACAAATTAAAAATTATGTGATTGCTCAGAAACGTTTCTCCAGAGTAGATGCATCTAAGACCAGGGAGTGTAGGTTTACGGTGGGGAGTAAATGATTTTGAGGGACAGAGGAAGAATGTTGTCACCCAGAAGGTGGCTGCAATCACAGCGCCTGAGAAAGTGGTGGAGGTGGGCACACGCACAACTTTTCAGAAACAACTCAACCAGCAGTTGAATTGCCAAGGAATAGTAGGCCACAGACAAAGTGCTGCTAAATTAAGTTAGGTAGATAGGTACTTGATGGTCGCTATTGACATGGTGGGCTGGAGACTGTGTTTCTGTGCTGTGTGCCTGCATAAGAACCCTGGAAATTGACTGAAGACTGTAGGATCTATAACATGAGCGTAAACCAGGATCCAGAACCTAGGATCCTAGCCTTTAAGCCGCAATGCTGTATCAAGTCAGCTGCAATCTAACCAGCAGCTGGGAAGGGAATACGGAAGGTGGGGGGCCCATCAAAGTGAGCAGCAAGCAAGTAATACTTCACCCTGCTATAGGAAGAATTTTGTTAAGCTAGAAAGAGCAGGAGGCTGAGGGGTGATCTTGTAGCGAGGTGTATATGATCGTGATGGGAATAGATAGGGTAAATCGGCTTGTACTCGCTGGAATTTAGAAGATTGAGGGGGGATCTTATAGAAACTTACAAAATTCTTAAGGGGTTGGACAAGCTAGATGCTGGAAGATTGTTCCCGATGTTGGGGGAGTCCAGAACAAGGGGTCACAGTCTAAGGATAAGGGGGAATTCCTTTAGGACCGAGATGAGGAAAACATTCTTTACACAGAGAGTGGTGAGTCTCTGGAATTCTCTGCCACAGAAGGTAGTTGAGGCCAGTTCATTGGCTATATTAAAGAGGGGGTTAGATGTGGCATTTGTGGCTAAAGGGATCAGGGGGTATGGAGAGAAGGCAAGTACGGGATACTGAGTTGGATGATCAGCCATTATCACATTGAATGGCGGTGCAGGCTCGAAGGGCCGAATGGCCTACTCCTGCACCTATTTTTCTATGTTTCTATGTTTCTAAATGCACTGAGTATTTTACCCAGGGTAGGGGAATCAAGAACCGGAGAATATAAGTTTAAGGTGAAAGTTGAAAGATCTAATAGTAGGTATGTTACAAAAGTTACCTTCAGCGGGGCTGCAGTTCTGCCCTGCCCATGTGCACGACTTTGGCACCTTTGAGAGGGGGGCGGGTTTAAAATGTAGTTTTCTCCAGACTATTCAAATTGATTTTTCTCAAGGTGTTTAGTCGCCGAAGACAAATCGCTCCGACATTTGTTTTATGAAGTTATTTTTAAACTACGCTGGATAATTTAGTAGGAGTAAATTAAAAATCATCTTGTAAAGCCGTGAACGCCGACAACGGAACGGATCTCACATACGGGACAAAGCAAGGTACGGCGTTTATTTTTACATATAAACATGCTTCTTAGGATGCCGTTAATCAAAATTTCATGTTGCGAAAAGGTGACTTGGAAAAGATACGAACCCGCAGAATTTTTCCTGCCGACGGGTTTAAATTCACTGCAACCGCAACGTTCCAATCGATCGCGTTCCACAAAAACCCACTCGCAAGATGATTAAAATGGCCATTAATTTACGGGAATTAAACACTAAATTCCTTCCATTTGGCCTATGTTAATGACAATGAGATTTAAAAATCATGTTATATTGTGAATTCTTGTGTGAATGTTATTTAGACACTTAGGCTATTTAAAAATGTTAATCGTGTCTTAAGAAATGGATAGATGTTTAGATCTAGTAATTGAATTTTGTAATTAGCTACAATTGGGTAACTAATTATATGCTTTAATTTCAGGTCATCCAAGTAAGATTGTTTCATATTTGTTTCAGAATACTTCAATCTATAATAACTGAAAATTTAAGTTCTCTTAATTTTTAAGAAAGTTATGGGCTTTTGACTGTCCTTGATCACAGCTTTTGTGTTAAGTCAATGGAAAGCAATAGGGAACAGAATAGGGACAATGTAGCCATTCAATAGTTATATTTGAAGGGAAATAGGGCTAATTTCCGAGTATGAAAATAGCCATAACTTTTTTAATACTGAAGATATGAAAGTGAATTAGGTGTCAAATTAAACTTCTTTTTATGCTTTATCTGATGGGATAAATTGCAGACTTGATTTTTTAAATCTCAAAATTTTGTAACATTGATACTAATAGGAACCCGAGAGACAACTTTTTGACTCGGAGGGTGGCGAGTATCTGGAACGAGATGCCAGGGGAGGTAGTTGAGGCAGGTACTACAACAACATTTAAAATACATGTGGACAGCTACATGAATAGGAAAGATTTAGGTTATTGGTGAAACATGGGCAGGTGTGACATGTGTAGATAGGGCATCTTGGTTGGCATGGGCAGAGAGTCATACAGAACATGCCCAAAGTGCCTTTTCCGTGCTGTATGAGTATGACCATGACTTAAAATATAACTTTCATCGTCACCTCTGAAGCATTGGGTGTTTCCTCTGCAAATGTTAACTGACCAACTATGTCCCTCAATCTGTCATGTACAAATGTGAACTCACCCTGAAATTCCATTTGGCTAATTGTGCAAGGATGTTTCGTATGGAACAATTGTGAGTGTACAGTTCCACCTGACCAGGACAATCAAATAGGAAATAATAGTCCTTGAACTGTTTCATCTTCTCCTGCAGCCAGTCTAGGTTTGCCTCTAGGTATTCCATGCAGTAAATAAGTCCTCCATTGGGCCCCAGACCAAGACCATCCATAACATCATCAAGCTTCACCAGTTCCGCAATGTCCACACGACATTGGTAAGGAATGAGGTCATTGGCAGGGTCCAGGTTCACTACTGCAACTTTGCGGCCCAGTTTAGAAAGGAATTCTTGCATCCCTGCACAGTAGGTGGTCTTCCCCGAGCCAGGTGGCCCAATAACCACCTGGCCAAAAGTTACCATGGCACGCCTGGTCTCTTCTGCCATCCTAATCGTATCTACAGGTGCTCATTATAGCTCCACAGGCCTGGAACACAGAAAAGTCACACAACCAGTGGGAATTGCTGGCAGTGAGGTAAACAATGACGTGGCTGTTAGTGGACACAAATTCAAATTGTTAATGAACACAAATTCAAATTTCATTGTGACAATTTGATCATTTATACCAGAGGGTATGATGTCAATTGCTGAGATCTGGAATGCACTGACTAAAGGGACAATGTAGCCACATTCAATAGTTATATTTGAAGGGAAATGTATAAATAATTAAGGATAAAGTTTTTTGGGATCTGGAAATAAAATACACAGGTCTTGCACAAACCTGGCTTTGTTTTATCTCCTAATGTTTCAAAATTCTGTGTTACCTTTTCCCCAACAAGATCAAACGTTTTATTCACAAAATTTCAGAACAATTTTGCAATTTAAAAATGTCAGAAGTACTCAGCAAATAATGCACAGAAAAACAGTTGACTTTTTAGATCACTAATAAGATAGAAATAAAATTAATTTATGTTATTGGAGACACAAGGAACCGCAGTTGCTGGGATCTTGAGCAAAACACAAAATACTGGAGGAATGCAGCAGGTTAGGCTGCATCTGTCGAGGGAATGGACAGGTGATGTTTCAGGTTTAAATGAAGTGGGAGAAGCTGAATGAGACGTAAAATCAAAGGTAGGCAAAAAATGCTGGAGTAAGTCAGCGGGTGACGCAGCATCTATGGAGAGAAGGAAATTGTGACGTTTCGGGTTCTTCAGACTTTAGAAGAAGGGTCTCGACCCAAAATGTTACCTTTTGTCACACCTTTGATTGGAATGGTCACTACTCTTTTGAATTCGCTTTGCCAAACAGTTGTGAAGACAGGTCATTAACTATATTCCAGGCAAGTCACCAAACATTTGAACTACCTACATGAGTGGCAAGGAGCCCGCGAGGAAGCTAAAACTGGAGGAGCCATGATCTTGGGTACACAAAAGGCTGGAGAAACTCAGCGGGTGCAGCAGCATCTAAGGAGCGAAGGAGATAGGCGACGTTTCGGGCCAAAACCGGAGCAATGATCTTGTTGAGCAAGCTCTCAGGGATAATTAGACGTTATGTTACTCCAGCATTTTGTGTCTATCTTTGGTGATGTTTCAGGCCAGGACCCTTTGACACATGTTTAAGAAAGAACTGCAGATCCTGGTAAAATCAAAGGTAGGCAAAAAATGCTGGAGTAAGTCAGCGGGTGACGCAGCATCTATGGAGAGAAGGAAATTGTGACGTTTCGGGTTCTTCAGACTTTAGAAGAAGGGTCTCGACCCAAAATGTTACCTTTTGTCACACCTTTGATTGGAATGGTCACTACTCTTTTGAATTCGCTTTGCCAAACAGTTGTGAAGACAGGTCATTAACTATATTCTAGGCAAGTCACCAAACATTTGAACTACCTACATGAGTGGCAAGGAGCCCGCGAGGAAGCTAAAACTGGAGGAGCCATGATCTTGGGTACACAAAAGGCTGGAGAAACTCAGCGGGTGCAGCAGCATCTAAGGAGCGAAGGAGATAGGCGACGTTTCGGGCCAAAACCGGAGCAATGATCTTGTTGAGCAAGCTCTTAGGGATAATTATTCCTGCTCCAATTTGTATGTTACCTACTTGTAACATTCACTCTCAGTCCTCATAACTACTGCAAGTGCTGAGTTTAGTTTAGAGATACAGAATGGAAACAGGCTTTCAGCCCACGCCACCCATCAATTACCCTAGTTCTATGTTATCCCTCCAGTTCTACGTTATCATAAAACAATAAGTTCTATGTTAAGCTGCAGATGCTGGAGAATCGAAGGTAGACAAAAGTGCTGGAGAAACTCAGCGGGCGAGGTTCACATCTACACACTAGGGGCAATTTTACAGAGACCAATTATCCTGCCTATGTCGCATACAAAGTATGTAATATAATTTTAATATATTAAAAAACATGTATTTATTATATTTCCGATAGTTTCTGGTTTTGCACTGGAGTTGCAGACCCATGGCCGGATACTGCACAGATTCGCTGTCATTGTTCCGTTTGGGGATTTACAACAATAAAACACTTATTGACTCTCTTGATTCCCGAAGGTTCCTCGCTGCCCCACAATAGCTACCGGTCGCCCTGGTACCTGCTGTAACCCCGGACCTCCGCCTCAGCTTGTTGTGGGTTCCCGCTTTACACAGCCAGCAACCCGTGCTGAATAGCTTGCGAGAGCGCGCACCTACCGACGGAAAGCCACCTCTCGCTCTCGCTGCCGCCGCCTCCCCGAGCAGCATCCGTTGCCGCTCCTCACGGCCAGGGCCCAGGCCGCGCTGGCGCCATTGAGCATGCGTGCCCCCCGCGCGTGCGCCGCGTGCCACCTCCACGGGCAGAGTGTGGAAGAAGGAACTGTTTGTCGGTTTGCAGATATTGCTTTACACCGAAGGCACACACAAAATGCCGGAGTAATTCTGCATCCCTGGAGAGAATGAATGGGTCGAGACCCTTCTTCAGCCCACAGCCGGAGTGGGTTCAGTGCGGCCTCAGTTGGCGCCCATCAATCACCCTACTTCCATGTTATCATTAAACAACTAGTTCTGTTATTCCCACACATCTCATCTAGTCCCTCGAGCAGGGGTTCCCAACATTTTTCGTTCCGTTTACCCCAGGCAACTTTATAGCACATAACAATGTTATTTCACTTATTTATGAACAACTAATGATGCTGGTATACCAGAACCAAACACAGCAAGTCAATGAGAAAACATATGTACAAATCGAGAATCAATAAATTTACCCCCTGGGTAGGCGAGATTCACCCTCTGGGGGTAAATTTACCCCAGGTTGGGAACCCTTGCCCTAGAGAGTGTTAGATTTAGGTCTTAAGGCTAATGGAATAAAGTGAGAGGTGGAAAAAGCATGACCAGGGTACTGATTTTGGATGATTAGCCATGGGCTCGAAGGGCTGAATGGCCTACTCCTGCATCTATTTTCTATGTTTATACACTAGGGGCAATTTTATAGAGGCCAATCGCTGTGGCCACTAGACATAAATGTGTAGGAATCAACTGCAGATGCTGGTTTGCATCGAAGATAGACACAAAATGTTGGAGTAACCCAGCGGGACAGGCAGCACCTGGAGAGAAGATGAATGCTGAAAGAAAAGTCTGGCATTGTTCAAAATTTGAAAATACTACCAGCATTTATGGAACACTGTTATTCGCTGATTCCTGCTCTTCCACACTTAAAGTGTGTATAAAATCAAGAGTGTTTTATTGTCATATGTCTCAAATGGGAACCACAGCAATCTTACCCACAGTAGCACAACCGATATGTAATAATCATAGACACAAAAAGCTGAAGTAACAGCGGGACAGGCAGCATCTCTGGAGAGAAGTAATGGGTGATTTTTCGGGTCGAGACCCTTCTTCAGAATCGACCCGAAAAGTCACCCATTCCTCTCCCGAGATGCTGCCTGTCCCACTAAGTTGCTCCAGGTCTGCCTTTGGTTTAAACCAGCATCTGCAGTTCCTTCCTACTCGTAACAATAGTACTCAGTTGACACCATAATAAACAAGAGGAAGTGCAATATATAAAAACAAACAATATAGTGCAAACAATTTTACACTTCACTCCTCTACTTACCTGACACCCCTTTGGCTCCTTTTCATCTCTACTCTTTGTTCACCCATCTGCCAATCAAATCCCCCACACGCGTGTCCACCTATCAATTGCCCCACCTCTTTTCCAACTTTCTCTCCCTTACTACAATCAGTCTGAAGAACGGTCCTGACCTGAGACGTTACCTATGCATTCCTTTCACGGATGCTGCCTGACCAGCTTAGTTACTCCAGCACTTTGTACTTCAGCATCTGCAGTTTCTTATGTCTCATTTTATTAATTATTTTTAAATTTTCGTATTGAAATGTTCAACTACATTTTTCCATGTTATACAGCATATGCCATATATTTGCCTACTCCTTGAACTAGTCTAATAACTTGATACTACTTCCAAAACTCTCAGTCCTACCGTTTCATCTTTTTGGGAATTTAGGATTATTACACTTTGTTTTCTTACCAAATTTATTGATGTATATTTCTAAATAACTTCCCTGCAGTACATGATCAGTCACCCCTGCCACTCTGAGAACGCCCTGTTTCTTCCTATTCTTTGTTTCCTGTCTGTCAAACCAATTAACAATTACATATGTTATCCCACATCTCAGGTGCTTTAGCTTTGCACATTAAACTCTTATACGGGACTTCTTCACGGATTTTATATTTAATTTGTTAACGATGGTTATCTTAGAAACATAGAATATAGGTGCAGGAGGAGGCCATTCGGCCCTTCGACCCAGCACCGCCATTCATTGCGATCATGGCTGATCGTCCCCAATCAATAACCCGTGCCCCTTGCTCCCTCTTCCTTCGCTCCTTCTTTCACTCCTTCTCTCTCTCTTTCTCTTATTCTCTCAGTCACACCTCCCCTCCTTCCCCCCCATTCTCCTCTGTCCTCCTTCACCTTCTCCCCTTCCCTTCTACTCTCTCTCTTCTCCTCCTTATCCTTCTCTTGATCTCTCCACCCCTTCCTCTTTCCCCTTTTCTCTTCTCCCTTCACCTCCCTTCATCTTATTGTAGTTTGAGGCATAGATAGGCGTGACAGCCAGAATAATTTCTCAGGGGGAAATATCAAAGACTAGAGGGCATAGCTTTAGGTGAGGTTC
Organism: Raja brachyura; assembly: GCA_963514005.1. Next base: position 26,822,554 of record OY740809.1, on the reverse strand, counting down.
AAAGGAGATGTGCAGGGCTACTTTTTACACACGGTCATGGTGTAATGTAAAATATCTTGCAATGCAGACTGCAACATTCTATTGATTATTTGACACTAATGGTTCCAATGTTTCTATTAGAGTTAAATAAATATTTATTTAATAAAAAGTGTACAAAATATCTTTCTCTTCAAGTAAACAATATATAAAGTTCGTATTTATATAAAGTTTATAATTACAATACTATAGTAAGAATGGATGGACACTTGGTTCTAAGGTTTCTAAGGTTCTAAGGTTTCTCCCCATCATACAAAACAATGTACATGATCCATTTTAGAGTAATGAAATACTTAACATATATATATATATATATATATCAGGTCTGAAAGATGAGCTCACATGTACAGGTTAGATATATGAAAGTGACCCTATTCTGATTCATATTGGCCACTTGAATTGACTCTGGAGAATTGGTTGATTAGTGAGGTAAGAAAGAGTGGCTGGAGAGCAGCTCATACCGTACGCTGCTAGTCTGTGAGCTTTCCTCAGATTGTGAGCACATTTGCTGGTTTTGTCTTGGGGGAAGTGCAAGGCCTGCAAATAACACTTTGTACTAAACTTTCCAGCAAAATGAAGGAGAGTTTCGCCCATAATTAGAGGAAATGTAGGAAACAAAAGATTTTAAAGTGAAAAGGGCATTTTTTGTCGATGGTTCAGGTTATGTGGAAAGAGAAACAGAAAATGCTGGCCCCCACAGGGAGATCATGCATTTAGGACACATACAAACAGTCAAGGGACTATTGCTGTGTGTTCAAACTGATTTAAAAATCAGACCAGATCAGGTGCCAATTACCAAGTAAAGGAACGCGTTCTGCCTGCTCTGTTCGAAACCTTAATTTAACGGTAATCCCACACAAGGCAGCAATGACATTGACCCCTGTAAATGCTATCAGTAAAAGTAGAATTATCTAGAAGGTAGTGAAATTAAATCAAAGGTGCCATTTTATGGGACATGCCATGCATACTTCTGTGAAATATTTAGCATTAGAAAGGATGTGCTACTTGAGCTATCATCCTCAGTCCTCCAGTAAAGTGGATGAGATTAATTGAATTGTGAAAGTTAGGAGAACATAATCACAAAATTACACAAGGTGCTTCCCCTAGCCCCAATACAAATAACTATTAGGTGGGGGAAACATAGCAAACAACAAGGTGTTCCCCGCATTAAACAGTTCACTGAGAGACACACAGGAACACCTGTACATTTGTTAATGCCCACATTTATGAAAGGTGAACCAAGATAATTTACGAAGGATTTGCGGAAAGCCTTAAAGGCACATGCAACGAGACAGAAATAATGAAAATGGATTACTTACATTTCTCCACACACCCTGTAAATTTGAGTTCAGGCAATTGTATGAAATTATGTGCTAGTACAATTCTCAGACCCTTATGCAAGGATCCTCATAACATTGTTGAGGTGGCCAGTCCTATAGTACATGCTGTTTAATTATGCAAGAAAATGGCAACACTTTAATCAAATCAAACTGTTCAGACTGAGGACAAAGAAAACTGGAAGAAACCATCTGGCATTTGAACCCAAAATGTCATCCCTTCTTATGGGATATTGAAATAGTATCAGTAGTCCTTGGAACCACATTACCTAGTCAACCACTATTGGTAATGCAGGGGTTCCCCAGGTTACAGAAGACCTTGTAGTCAAAGAGAGATCTGTATGAAACCGGTTCTTCAGCCCATTGAGTCTACATCAACCTTACATTTTCACATATCCTACATAAATCCCATTTTGTTGCTCTGTCCACATTTTCTTCAACACACCTTAGATTTTCCCAATCACCTGCACACTGGGTGCAATTTACAGTGACCAATTAATCTACAAACCGCACATCTTTGGGCTGTGGGAGAAAATCAGACTGTCGGGGTGGAAACCCCTGCTGTCACAAAAATCATAGGCAAACTCCACAGGCAGCATCCAAAGTCAGAATTGGACCTGGGTCTCTACCACTGTGAGACAGTGGCTACACATGCTCTTTGCTACATCATCGAAAGGTTAAAAAACAGAATCTACCATCATCATTCACAAAACTAGCTTCCAGCTAGGATGCACCAGAAGATGTAAAACGCCACTGAGTTAATGTTTGCGGTCTTTTGCTTTAACAAACTTTACGTCCTCTCTGTACTTCATGCTGGTCACTGGCTGTCTTCGGAGCAGGGTGTCACCCTGGTCTATCTCCTCCGGTTGGTCATACACAGTTGAAATCTGGTGTCGTGGCTGTCGACAAAATTTCTTAATCGGCAGAAAGTTCTGAATTCTTTCTCCATGATACCTGCACAGGGTGTCAAAGCAGCACAAAAACATAAGAGGACATTTAAATGAATCATAGATGTAAAAGTTCACATTTCTGATTAGCAACAGTAACTTCAGGTGATACCATAGCAGCATCTCTGTGTTGGACTAAACTTCTGTCACAGCACATTTTGCGTCTACCCTGCTCAACCTGCTGAGTATTTCCAGTATTCTGTTTTAATTTCAGATTTCCAGCTTCTGTAGAATTATAGTTTGGAACACAAAGCAACAAATCCTTACTGACCATTTAATAGGAAAGCACAGTGACAATCTGTTGCCGACTGCACACTGAAACAATGGCACTTTATTAATTGATACTTCTGTAGAATGAAGACTGTCATCTGTATCAGGCTCTTTGTAACCAATCCTTCAGAGACATTACCCCCACCCCCACCATGGTGACACAAAAGGCCATTGGTATCACTTACCCGAATCCTCGCTTGCATTTTGGATTCTGGCCATCGTTGTCAAGAGCATCAGCTAATCCGGAGCTGCTGGAGCCAAGGCCTTGACCATCCTTCCATCCCTGCTTTTCCATCACTTTCCTGCCAATTCCCTGAGAAAGGGATAGAAAGAGCACATTGGTCCATGCAATACATCCAAAGAAAGGAAGCCAAGATGATCAGATCAGATTATGTAACCATGTTTTATTTTTCCTGTCAAAATACAAGTAGTACTAAACTAGGCAGGAATCTGTGACAGGGAGCTGAATGATCTGATGCAGCAACACCAATCTCAACATCACTTCATGCTTAAACTATGCTTTACAGGAACTCAGTTCAATAGTTTGTAAGCAGCACCATGTTGACTTCTAATGTATATAGAAGGGGTAAGCCGGGAGCAAGATGTATTTTTCCGTTGCAGAATGAATGAAGTAACTGTCAACATTCCACTTCTGAGGAGGCATACACATGAGACCCCAAGGCGGTTTTCTGAAAATTAGCGCAAAACTTTCAAAAATATCCTGACCAACGTTCATCCATGAACCAAAATCATTGCTCCAAATGAATGGGATATCTATCTCCTTTCATGGTTGTGGGGCTGATGTTACTTCAAAAAGCATAACACTTGATACGAGTTGGATAGTGGGTTGAATGACAGCCTCTTCTTCCTTTTCATATGGTGCATGTGAGAAACAACATTTTAAGGGAAATAGCTATTGTAACACTGCTGTAGCAAAGATTCTGAGTAGGTTTATTTGGTTTGTAATGTATTTGAAACAAGCATTGAAAAATGTAGCTGGTCTTGTGGTTCATGGCAACAGAATGATGCTCTGGAATAACTAGCTTTTATTGCTGATACAGAATAAAAGTTCCATAAAACATGAGAATCTGTTACCATTACGTATAGTTTTGAATCATCCAATGCAGCTGATATGCTTACCCTAGTGTATTGCTCAAAGCCTCCAATACGAGGAGACTGCACAGATATGGTCTCAAGACCCTCCCTCAGTCGTTGCTCCAGCCTCATCTGCACATAATCTTGGGAATCCTTATCACCTCCATCTATGAAAAATACAAAAGGAATTTACTTCACAGTTGTTTTTTTCCCCCATCAGAAATCCACCAAGACCAAATCCTTTGAACAGTTGCAATGTAGCTGAGACATGGAGTCTCCAATCTATGACACAGCCAGTAGAGCTGCTGCCTCACAGCCCCAGAGATACGTTTCATCGTGTTCTTGGGTGCTGTCTTTGTGGTGTTTACATGTTCTCCCTGTGACCATGTGGGTTCCTTCCAAATGCTCTGGTTTCCTCCCACAGCCCTCCGTCTGGCTTTACATTTCACACTTCTCTCCTTATTTGATACCTTTTTGTCTCCTTTTCATCTCCAGCCTTTGTCACACACCACCCCCCATCTTATACCACCCACCCAATCAGTTTGAAGAAGTGTCCCGAACTGAAACATTACCTATCCATTCCCTCCACAGATGCTGCCTGACCCGCTGCGTTACTCCAGCACTTTGTCTTTTGTCCGAATCCCCATGCACCAGGTACAAGATATCTAGCAGGATGTAAGGTTCAATAATGCCATACAGGGCAGAGATTTTAAGCTCTGCTTCCTTCCTGCCCTTTCCTCTTCCCCTCGGGTCTCTTTAATTAGTTGCAGGTTCGTTCTCTCTCACATATTGTATTTCTAATATAATTTGCTAGATGCTCTGTATTTATACTCAATGCTTTTTTTCATTAACCTAGATGTTTGCCTTACAATTAAATTTGATGGATATTTCTTTGTTCTGTTACATTTCTAAAGGACTGCAAAAAGAATCAGGATTATGCAATGCCATATTGCTATCACAATTTATAAATTTATAATTTACAAATTACCATGTTCTCCTGATCGTCCTTTGTTGTAGTAAACACTCATATCGACATCCCAGTCATCTGCTGTCTCCTCATCAAAATCTGAAAGATAGAGCATGTCAATCTTAAGCAAACCAATTTGCCCGAATCTACAATCTCCTGCCCACATCATATCCTGATCTCAACCATCCCAAGTCTCTGATCAAAAAAACACTGTGCCACGTCCTACCTTTTTTCTCTTGCCAATACTGTGCATCTGTGTAAAACACAAGGCCAGAACCTCCTTTCTCCCATTTCAGCTCAATCTCTTCCTCATATAGTCGTTCTTTTGCCCGATCCTGGGTCGTAACATCCTCATAGAATGCTTCATGTCTCTCCCATTCCTCACATTCATCATTGTCCTGGAAATAACCAAAGAAATATTATTGTTAGATGAGAACCTGGCATTTAGTTCAGAGATACTAAAAAATAGGCCCTTCGATCCACCAAGTACATGCCGACCATCGATCACCCATTCACATTCGATCTACATTATCACACTCCCAACACGTTAGGGGCAATTTACAGAGTAAAGTTGGAACAACATAACCTCCCCATGATAGAAGGCCAAAAGTCATGAAATATTCCCACAGCCGAGGCCCTGTAATCATGAACCACCATCAGTGCTCCATTACAATGAAATGGAAGGCTCTGTTTAGTGTCCTGCTCTGCCATGGTAATCAGTGGTGACAGATTCCTCAAACTAAGTGGCAGCAAGGGATTAACTCCATCTTCCCCAAGGATCTCCCTTTGGGATCATCAGGGTGCAATGCTCTTCCTTTACTATGGGTCCTCAACACACTAATGACATGAAAATGTTGCTTACATTCTCTGACTCCTCTTCCTCTTCCTCTCTCTCTGGAGATTCTTCATGTCCTGCCTCTTGCTTCATTTTGAACTCTGGTAAATCAGCAGCTGAATCTTGCTGTGGGTACTCTTCTGTTACTTCCATCTCAATCCTTCTTTTAATGTGCACCGAGGTTGAACTCTGGTACTGGAAAGGAACATTCCCATAACGCCGACTTGAGCTGGTCTTGGGGAACTTCAAGCAGAGCTTGGTGATGATGCGGGGAGGCAAGCGACATGCCTGGATCAATTCCAGGAAGACTTTCAGTGGAGTTCCCACATTCCCATTGGGCATCACTGCTGGAGGGTTTAATTCTGGCAATCGGGACAGATCTTCAATGGTGAAAGTTTCACTTGGTGCTCTCCGACACCGAAGCTCCTTTCTTGTTTTGTATGAAAACTCCGAATCTGTTTTACAAATAAAAGTAACCAAAGATCTTTCACAGAAAACTGTAATAGCATGAAAACCCACACATGTAAATATACCCAGCCATTCAATCCACCCTCTCCCATTCCATTTTGACCATCACCTGTCAGTTTAATTCACCAGGTAGGTCTGAAGAAGGGTTTCAGCCCAAAACGTTGCCTATGTCTTTCGCTCCATAGATGCTGCTGCACCTGCTGAGTTTCTCCAGCACTTTTATGACTTTTCCAACATCTGCAGTTCCTTCTTAAACAGTTTAATTCCCCATCCCACTCTCAATTTGACTTTGTCCTCAGTCTCCCACACCAATCCTATTTCGTCAGGTTACCTTACTCTTATTTTTCACAATCATCCCAACTACCCTTCAATATCTGTCCATTCAGATATTAAATGGCAGATAACTGCTGTCCATTCCCTCCACAGATGCTGCTTGGCCCGAGGAGTACCTCCTGCATTCTGTGTATTGCTCACGACCGCAGCATCTGTAGTCTTTAATCCATTTATCTGTCCAAATGCTGTAGATTCGAGCAGCTACGGCAGCATCACCGAAGGGGATAGCTGAGATAACTTTTCACATAGATCATATTTTATACTTTCACAAACATTCCCTTTTGTTTTTTCCCTCCACCTCAGTATGTAGGTCTCTCACATGCGCTCCCGGACCTCGGAGTATTTTAAGCACTTTTCCACTGCTCTCCCCACAGCCCCGATTCCCAATCACTCCCCGACTGCGGGCCTCACCGGCCATCTCCCCGGCTTTGACCATTCGGATGCAACAGCGTCCCCGCTGCCAATCCCCGGCTTTGTCCACCCACTGGCTGCCGTCGTACATCCGCGGGAACTGCGGGGCCCGCTCGGCCGAAAGCCTCACCACACAGCAGCAGGTCGGACTCGGGCTCCCGTCCGCCCCTTGACCTGTGCCTTGGTGCTGCTGCCGCTCGGGTCGATGGCGGTAGTGGAAGCAGCTGAAGCCACCGGTCTCCGTGAACTGTGAGAAAAAATGCCGGAGATCAGCGGAGCGGAATCCATGCGGAATGTTCCTGACAACAGCGTAAACACAGGCCGCGGCCGCCATCTTAGTAAGGGGCAAGCCAGAGCACACGCATGCGCATATTGGAATAAAGAGTTCGCCATGTTTGATATTGACAATAGATCAAAATGCTGGAGTAACTCAGTGACACAAGATACAGTTATTTGTCACATGTGCCAGATGGCACAGTGAAATGTGATCACCATACAGCCATACACTAAAATAAAGAACACAACACACAACAGATTTAAACATAAAACATCCCCACACAGCAGAATCAAAAGTTTCCCACTGTGAGGGAAGGCACCAAAGTCAGGCAGGCAGCATCTCTGAAGAGAAGGAATGGGAGACGTTTCGGGTCGAGACCCTCTTCGGAGTTGCTGCCTGCTGGATTTGATGAGGGAACTCAAGGTAAAGGAGCCATTAGGAGGTAGTGACCATAATATGGTGTTTTAATCTACAATTTGAGAGGGACAAGGGGAAATCAGAAGTGTCAGTATTATAGTTGAGAAAAGGGGACTATGGAGGCCTGAGGGAAAAAGCTGGCCAAAGTTGACTGCAAAGAGACCCTAGAAGGGATGACAATGGAACAACATTGGCAGGTATTTCTGGGAATAATACAGAAGGTGCAGGATCAGTTCATTCCAAAGAGGAAAAAAGATTCTAAGGGATGTAAGAGGCGACAGTGGCTGACAAGGGAAGTCAAGGACAGTATAAAAATAAAAGAGAGGAAGAATAACAGCAAAAATGAGCAGGAAGCCAGAGGATTGGGAAGCTTTTAAAGAGCAACAGAAGATAACTAAAAAGGCAATATGGGGAGAAAAGATGTTACTCTAGCCAAGAATACAAAGGAGGATAGTAAAAGCTTCTTTAGGTATGTGAAGAGGAAAACATTAGTTAAGACAAATGTGGGTCCCTTGAAGACATAAACAGGTGAATTTATTTTGGGGAACAAGGAAATGGCTGACGAGTTGAACAGGTATTTTGGATCTGTCTGTACTAAGGAAGACACAAACAATCTCCCAGATGTACTAGTGGCCATAGGACCCACGGTGACGGAGGAACTGAAGGAAATTCATATTAGGCCAGAAATGGTGTTGGATAGACTGATGGGACTGAAGGCTGATAAATCCCCAGGGCCTGGTGGTCTGCATCCCGGGGTACTTAAGGAAGTGGCTCTAGAAATCGTGGACGCATTAGTGATTATTTTCCAGTGTTCTATAGATTCAGGATCAGTTCCTGCGGATTGGAGGGTAGCTAATGTTATCCCACTTTTTAAGAAAGGAGGGAGAGAGGAAACAGGAAATTATAGACCAGTTAGCCTGACACCGGTGGTGGGGAAGATGCTGGAGTCAATTATAAAAGATGAAATAGTGGCACATTTGGATAGCAGTAACAGGATTGGTCTGAGTCAGCATGGATTTAGGTCCCACCCACATTGATCAGGTCCCACATAGCAGATTAGTGGGCAAAATTAGAGCTCACGGCATTGGGGGTAGGGTACTGACATGGGTAGAAAATTGGTTGGCAGACAGGAAACACCCCTTTCAGAATGGCAAGCAGTGACTAGTGGGGTATCGCAAGGCTCGGTGCTGGGACCGCAACTTAAACTTAAAGCATACGGCATTGGGGGTTCAGTATTGATGTGGATAGAGAACTGGCTGGCAAAAAGGAAGCAAAGAGTAGGAGTAAACGGGTCCTTTTCACAATGGCAGGCAGTGACTAGTGGGTTACCACAAGGCTCAGTGCTGGGACCCCCAGTTATTTACAATATACATTAATGATCCGGATGAGGGAATTGAAGGCAATATCTCCAAGTTTGCGGATGACACTAAGCTGGGGGGCAGTGTTAGCTGTGAGGAGGATGCTAGGAGACTGCAAGGTGACTTGGATAGGCTGGGTGAGTGGGCAAATGTTTGGCAGATGCAGTATAATGTGGATAAATGTGAGGTTATCCACTTTGTTGGCAAAAATAGGAAAGCAGACTATTATCTAAATGGTGGCCGATTAGGAAAAGGGGAGATGCAGCTCGACCTGGGTGTCATGGTACACCAGTCATTGAAAGGAGGCATGCAGGTGCAGCAGGCAGTGAAGAAAGCAAATGGTATGTTAGCTTTCATAGCAAAAGGATTTGAGTATAGGAGCAGGGAAGTTCTACTTCAGTTGTATACGGTCTTGGTGAGACCACACCTGGAGTATTGCATACAGTTCTGGTCTCCAAATCTGAGGAAGGACATTATTGCCATAGAGGGAGTGCAGAGAAGGTTCACCAGACTGATTCCTGGGATGTCAGGACTGTCTTATGAAGAAAGACTGGATAGACTCGGTTTATACTCTCTAGAATTTAGGAGATTGAGAGGGGATCTTATAGAAACGTACAAAATTCTTAAGGGGTTGGATAGGCTAGATGCAGGAAGATTGTTCCCGATGTTGGGGAGGTCCAGGACAAGGGGTCACAGCTTAAGGATAAGGGGGAAATCCTTTAGGACCAAGATGAGAAGGACTTTTTTCACACAGAGAGTGGTGGGTCTCTGGAACTCTCTGCCACAGAGGGTAGTTGAGGCCAGTTCATTGGCTATATTTAAGAGGGAGTTAGATGTTGCCCTTGTGGCTAAGGGGATCAGAGGGTATGGAGAAAAGGCAGGTACGGGATACTGAGTTGGATGATCAGCCATGATAATATTGAATGGCGGTGCAGGCTCGAAGGGCCGAATGGCCTATTCCTGCACCTATTTTTCTATGTTTCTATGTTTCTAACTATTTACAATATACATTCATGATTTAGATGAAGGGATTAAAAGTAACATTAGCAAATTTTCAGATGTCACAAAGCTGGGTGGCAGTGTGAACTGTGAGGAGGATGCTATGAGGATGTAGGATAACTTGGACAGGTTGAGTGAGTGGGCAAATGAATGGCAGATACAGTTTTACGTGGATACATGTGAGGTTATCCACTTTGGTGGCAAGTACAGGAAGGCAGATTATTATCTGATTGGTGTCAAAGTGGAAAAGGGGAAGTACAACGAGATCCGGGTGTCCTTGTTCATCAGTCACTGCAAGTAAGCATGCAAGTACAGCAGGCAGTGAAAAAAGCTAATGGCATGTTGGCAAGAGGAGTTGGGTATAGGAGCAAAGAGGTCCTTCTGCAGTTGTACAGGTCCTTCGTGAGATCAAACCTGGAGTATTGTGTGCAGTTTTGGTCTCCAAATTTGAGGAAGGACATTCTTGCTATTGAGGAAGTGCAGCTTAGGTTCACGAGGTTAATTTCCGGGATGGCGGGACTGTCATATGATGAAAGAATGGAGCGACTGTGCTTGTATACACTGGAATTTAGAAGGATGAGAGGAGATCTTATCAAAACATATTATTAAGGTATTGGACACGCTAGAGGCAGGAAACATGTTCCAGATGTTGGGGGAGTCCAGAACCAGGGGCCACTGTTTAAGAATAAGGGGTTGGCCATTTAGAACGGAGATGAGGAAAAACGTTTTTCACCCAGAGAATGGTGAATCTGGAATTCGATGCCTCAGAAGGCAGTGGAGGGCAATTCTCCGGATGGTTTCAAGGGAGAGTTAGATGGAGCTCTTAAAGATAGTGGTCGAGGGATATGGGGAGAAGGCAGGAACGGGGTACTGATTGTGGATGATCAGCCATGATCACAGTGAATAGCGGTGCTGGCTCAGAGGGCTTAATGGCCTACTCCTACACCTATTGTCTATTGTCTGTCCCGCCGAGTTACTCCAGCTTTTTGTGTCAATGAAATGTAGAATGGTTCATTGTTAACTGAGGGGAAGGTGACAAAGAGGCATACAGTCAGTAAAATTAATCAGAAGGACAGTGAAACTACTCGAGGATGGGGGAGGGACGGAGAGGGAATGTTACTTGAAGTTAGAGAAGTCAATGTTCACACAGCTGGGTTGCAAACTGCCCAAGGGAAATATGAGGTGCTGTTCCTCCAATTTGCATTGGGCCTCACTCTGGCAGTGGAGGATATTGGCAACTTCGGTGGAATGATTCAACATTTCAACATCCTTCAGCATCCTTATTTTCATCCATGCATGTTGTAGTTTAAACATATATCAAGTTTACCGGATATGCAGTACCCGCCATAATGTTTGGGACAGACCTATCATTTATTTATTTGCCTCTGTACTCCACAATTTGAGATTTGTAATAGAAAAAAAATCACACATGGTTAAAGTGCACATTGTCAGATTGTAATAAAGTCCATTTTTATACATTTGGTTTCACCATGTAGAAATTAGAGCAATGTTTATACATAGTCCCCCCATTTCAGGGCAACTTGTTTGGGACACAGCAATATCATGTAAATGAAAGTAGTCATGTTTAGTATTTTGTTGCATTTCCTTTGCATGCAATGACTGCTTGAAGTCTGCGATTCATGGACATCTTTAGTGATGCTCTGCCAGGCCTGTATTGCAGCCATTTTTATCTTATGCTTGTTTTGGAGGCTAGTCCTCTTCAGTTTTCTCTTCAGCATATAAAAGGCATGTTCAATTGGGTTCAGATCGGGTGATTGACTTGGCCACTCAAGAATTGAACGTTTTTTTAGTTTTGAAAAACTGCTTTGTTGCTTTAACAGTATGTTTGGGATCATTGTCTTGCTGTAGAATGAACCGCCAGCCAATGAGTTTTCAGGCATTTGTTTCAACTTGAGCAGATAGGATGTGTCTATACACTTCAGAATTCATTATGCTACTACCATCAGCAGTTGTACCATCAATGAAGATAAGTGAGCCAGTACCTTCAGCAGCCATACATGCCCAGGCCACAACACCTCCACCACCATGTTGTACAGATGCGGTGGTATGCTTCGGATCTTGGGCAGTTCCTTCTCTCCTCCATACTTTGCTGATATGTTAATCTTTGTCTCCGGTCCACAAGACCTTTTTCCAGAACTGTGGTTGCTCTTAAAGTACTTCTTGGCAAACTAACCCGGCCATCCTATTTTTGCGGCTACCTTGTGGTTTGCATCTTGCAGTGTAGCCTCTGTATTTCTGTTCTTGAAGTCTTCTGCAGACAGTGGTCATTGACAAATCCACACCTGACTCTTGAAGAGTGTTTCTGATGTGTCGGACAGTTGTTGGGGTATTTTCTTTATTATAGAGAGAATTCTTCCGTCATCAGCAGTGGAGGTCTTCCTTGGCTTGCCAGTCTCTTTGCGATTAGTAGAGGGGATCTTATTGAAACATATTATTTCCCAGAGGGAAGTGATTGAAAGAGTTTGTGGCCAGGGTGAGAGGGGTCAGAGAGGATCCTGCCCATTCGCTTCCTGGCCCTTGCAGTGTACAGTTCATCAATGGCGGGACGGTTGCATCCAACCTTCTCTGCTGATTGGACGATTCGCTGCAGCCTCCAGGTGTGGTGCTTGGTGGCTGAGCCAAACCAGACCATGATGGGGAAGGTGAGAACAGACTCTATGATGGCCGTGTAGAATTGAACCATCATTGCCTGTGGCAGATTGTGCTTCCTCAGCTGCCGTAGGAAGTACATCCACTGTTGTGCCTTTTTGACTGTGGAGACGATGGTAGCCCCCCACTTAAGGTCCTTGGAGAAGATGATTCCCAGGAACTTAAAAGACTCCACAGATGTGACTATGGTGTTGTTGATGGTGAATGGGGTGAGAGGAGGGGGAGCTCTCCTAAAGTCTACAATCAATTCCACTGTCTTAAGAGCATTGAGCTCTAGGTTGTTGCTATGGCACCAGGACGCCAGCTGTGACACTTCCTGTCTGTAGTCAGATTCCTCCCCATCCTGGATCAGTCCAATCAGGGTTGTGTCGTCCACAAACTTGAGAAGCTTGACAGAGGAGTCTGTGGAGGTGCAGTCGTTGGTGTAGAGAGAGTAGAGGAGAGGAGAGAGTACGCAGCCTTGCGGTGCTCCTATGCCGAGCATTTGCGGGTCTGAGATGTCCTATCCCAGCCTCACATGCTGCTTCCTGTCTGTCAGGAAGTTGGTGATCCACTGACAGAGGGGTTCAGGCACAGTCAACTCGGAAAGTTTGGAGTGTAGTAGCTCTGACACAATGGTGTTGAATGAAGGGCTAAAATCAACAAACAGGATCCTCGCATAGGTCCCCAAGGTGCTGTAGGATGAGGTGCAGGCCCAGGTCCATAGATCTATTGGCCCGATATGCAAACTGCACAGGGTCCAACAGGGAGTTTGTGATATTTTTCAGCTTGGCCAGCACAAGCCTTTCGAGTGTCGTCATGACTACAGAGGTCAGTGCGACAGGCCTGTAGTCATTAAGACAAGTAATCCTTGTCTTTTTGGGTACAAGGACAATAATGGACACTTTGAAGCAGGCAGGGACAGTACATGTTTGCAGGGACTGGTTAAAAATGTCTGTAGAGACTGGTGCCATCTGTTTGGCACAGAGGTTAAGAGTAGAGGGGGAAACAATGTCAGATCTTTGAGATTTCCGGCTCTTTTGTCCTGAAAAGCCTCTCCACCTCCTCTATTTTTATTGTTGATATTGGATAAGCTATGTTGTGCTGCACAGAGGGTGTGGGTGATTGGGTGCGAAGTGGTGATTGGAGGGAGGTGGGTGTAGAAAGGCCCAGTCTTTGCCGACTGAGGTCAGGCTGTGACCAAACAACTGATTTTGGTAAGCCTAAGGTTTGGCTGATGTCTCTAACAGTTTTATTCTTGTTTCTCAGTCTCATAATGGCTTATTTGACTTTCATCGGCACAACTTTGGTCCTTATGTTGATAAACACCAATAAAAGTTTCCAAAGGTGATGGAAAGACTGGAGGAAAGACTAGGTGCTGAGAGCTCTCTTGTACCTGTATTAAGGAGGCAATTAAACACACCTGAGCAATTACAAACACCTGTGAAGCCATGTGTCCCAAACATTATGGTTCTCTGAAATGGGGGGGGGGGGGGACTATGTATAAACACAGCTGTAATTTCTACATGGTGAAACCAAAATGTATAAAAATGGCCTTTATTAAAATCTGACAATGTTCGCTTTAACCACATGTGATTTTTTTTCTATTAAAAATCTCAAATTGTGGAATACAGAGGCAAATAAATAAATGATGGGTCTTTGTCCCAAACATTGTGGAGGGCACTGTGAACAGTTGCCCTATGTGGGTGTTTAAGCTTCAGATGCCTCCTACCTTGGAATGTGGCAAAATGGTGGCTGAAACTAGTCACTACAAGAGTTGCCGGAATAAAAATCAGAATTTAATAGATTGACATGAAGTCCTTGGCTTGGCATCTTGCTCTTTTTCTTTAACTCCTTGTGACCTTTGATATTAATGCTCCTCTAATTCTATCCTTTTTTACATCCCTATTTCAATGTTCTGACGACAGTACATATGACAATTAAACACTCTTGACTAATTTTAATTACACCACCACTGGCAGTGCCATCAGCCATCAAGACCCTGGTCTGACAATTTAATTTCTTGAATCTCTCTAGCTCTTCATTTTTCTCCCTTTGTTTAAAATGCTCTTTAAAACCAAGTACCTCTGACCAAGTTCTAATATTTCTGAAGTAGGGTCTTGACTCGAAATGTCATCTATCTACATTCACCAGCGATGTTGCCTGACCTACTGAGATGCTCCAGCACTTTGTGTCTTTTTTCTGATAAATATTATTATGGTTCATTATTAAATTTAGTTTAACAACTCTCTTGTGAAGTGCCATGGGATGTTTTGTAACCTCAAAAGTCGCTGTAGAAATACAACATTTATAGATTCTAATATTACAATGCTTTATGCTATCTATATTCCTAGATGGTAAGCAGTCGCTGCCTCAAAAAGGCTGGCAGCATCATCAAGGATCCACACCACCCTGGCCACACACTCATCTCCCTGCTACCTTCGGGTAGAAGGTACAGGAGCCTGAGGACTGCAACAACCCAGTTTAGGAATAGCTACTTCCCCACAGCCATCAGGCTATTAAACTTGGCTCGGAACTCTGAACATTAATATCCCTCCATCTGTTATATGCACTTTATTAATTTATTCATTCATGGGTGTATTTACGTATATAATTGTAGTCAATGCCTTCTATGTTCTGTTGTGCTATGCAAAGAAAGATTTTCATTGTCCTGTCAGGGACACATAACAATAAACTCTTTTGACTTTGACTTTTTGACTTGACTAATCTAATTAGTATTTAGATGACAGACTGCACTGGAGCACAGGGTACGAGACTTCCTGAAGAAGGCCTGTGTGCTTCCAGGTCACACTACCCACAAGTTAGTTATGATGTAAAACACTGCCACAAAGCACTAGAGATAGACACATAGAAGGTAGGTGCAGGAGTAGACCTTTCGGCCCTTCGAGCCAGCACCACCATTCAATATGATCATGGCTGATCATCCAGAATCAGTACCCTGTTCCTGCTTTTTTCCCATATCCCTTGATTCCGTTAGCCCAAATTCCATTCGACCTGGGTTCAATCCTGCTGTCAGGTGCTGTCTGTGGGGAACTTACGCATTCTTTCTAACTGCGTGGGTTTGATTTGGATGCTCCAGTTTCCCCCCTCATCTCAAAGACATGTAGGTTGTTAGGACAATTGACCACTGTAAATTTCCCCTACTGTAAGTGAATAGGAGAACCTGAGGGGGTGGGGGCAAGTTGATAAGAGTGTGGGGAAAATTGAATTGACCTAGGATTAGTGCAAAATGTATGGTTGATGGTCAGCACAGACTTAGAGGGCCAAAGGGCTGTTTCCATGCTGTATCTCTCTGTGACTTTGTGACGCTGAAACATTGCATCTTGCCAGCAGTTTGTTGCTTTTATTCTGTTGGTGGAAATATGCATTCTAGTATATTCTGGGTCTGCTGAACAGTAATGTAAACAAGTGGGTTTTCAACATTCTTTCTAATCTTTGAACAGCTGACCAGAAGAAAGCAGACTGCACTGTGCACATTTGATCAGTAGGGAGCAGTAACGATCAACCAACATAACTTCCGTACAAAGGTTTGGGAAATGTATAGAATCATAGAAAAATAGGTGCCGGAGTAGGCCATTCAGCCCCTCAAGCCAGCGCCGCCATTCAATATGATCATGGCTGATCATCTAAAATCAGTACCCAGTTCCTGCTTTTTCCCCATATCCCTTGATTCCTTTACCTCTAGGAGCTAAATTTTACTCTCTCTTGAAAGCATCCAGTGAATTGGCCTCCACTGTCTTCTGCGGCAGAGAATTCCACAGATTCACAACTCTCTGGTTGAAAAGGTTTTTCCTCATCTCAGTCCTAAATAGCCTGCCCCTTATTCTTAAAATGTGACGGTAGATAAAATTGCTGGAGAAACTCAGCGGGTGCGGCAGCATCTATGGAGCGAAGGAAATGGGCAATGTTTCGGGCCAAAACCCGTCTTAAAATGTGAGGACTGGTTCTGGAGTCCCCCAACATCGGGAACATTTTTCCTGCATCGAGCCTGTCCAATCCTTTAAGAATTTTATATGTTTCTATAAGATTAAAATATTAAAGTATTAAAATCCAATAAACTGCAGATGCTGGATATCTAAAATAAAAGCAGATAATGCTGGAAATACTAATGGATAAGGCAGGTCAGGTAATAATCGTGGAAAAAATAGATTTATCATTTGAGGGTGAAAATCCATCATCAGAACTGAAAGGAAAGAAAATAAGTTTGCTTAGTTGCAGGGAGGGTGGAGAAAGGATTAGGTCTCTGATAAGATATAAATCAGGGTAACCATAGGGATAAGAAGTCAACAAGGTTATCAGGTGAGTGAATGAACTTGAGCAGTTAAATTGTGAGGACATAGACAAACTAATGTAGAGAAAAGAGCATGGGAATTGTGAAATGCAGAGCAGGAGGACATCCTTTGCAGGTCAGTCTGGGTATGTCCTTTACTCCCAGAGAAACAAAGATGATAAAACAAGCCAAGCCAACATCATAGATGGACAACAGATACACCAAGAGACACATCTTCCTCTCTCCTTTCAGCATTGCATAGAGACCATTCCCTTCGTAACTCACCTATCTACTTGCCACACTCTCACTTGCCACACCCCGTTCTAAGCTAAACTGTGCAAATGCGGGTGGTGCAATAATTTACCTTTTCCCCACTATTCATGGACCTAAACATAGATTTGAGAAAAGCAACTATTAATTTGCATTTCTTCTACTCCAGCATAGTCAGTGTTCAGTGTGTAGCCTCCTCTACATTGTTGAAAGCTTGAGAGATTGCTTTGTGGAGCAACTGCTTGAACTAGGTCCGCAGACATGGCCTGAAGCTTGTAGTTGCCATTTTAATTCAACATTCCAATCCCAATCTGATATATATTTATGTGGGCTCCTGGAGTGTTACAAGAAGACCCAAGATAAGCTTGATAAACTACACCTCACTTCTGAAGAAGGGTCCCAATTTGAAACACTATCTGTCCATTTACCTCCACAGATGCTGCCTGACCACCTGAATTCCTACAGAGGTCTCTTTTTAAATCAAGATTCCAGCATCAGCATTCTCTTATGTCTCCAACACCTCACCTTCTGTCTGAACATGTTGCAGTCTTCCAGACATCATCTTGAATTACCTTAGCTTTAGATAACATACTCTTACTTCCTGTCTATATAAGAACTATTTCAGCCTGCCATTCTTTTTCCTTTCTATTTTTTTGTATAATCTGGCCTACTGAATGTGTCCCATTATGCCAGCACCACACGAGCAACACAGTATATAACTGTAGTACCTTATCCCATGTGCCACGTGGTCACTATCAGAGAATTTCCCTCAATTTCACCCGTGCTAGTCAAACCTACTTCTCACTTTCTCAAGCCTAATTAACTGCTTATTCCACAGGTGCTGCCTGATGTGGTTAATCTTTTCCCAGCATTTTCCATTTTCTGTTTTTTTTGTCTGGCCCACTTGGCAAATTCTACCATTTTACCATTAACAAATCATTACGCAGACCTAGAATCTTAAAGTGCTGATAACTGTCCCTATTAAATCGTTTTGACTTGTCCTATCACATACATTCCCCCTTTGTTCTACACATCAGGATTCCATCTACTCTCCTAATGAAAACTAACTTGCATGTCTCACTTTTCCAGTTTTGATGAAGGGTTGCAGATCCAAAACGTTAATAGCTTCTCTTTTCACAGATGCCGCCTGACCGGTTGAGTTTTTCCAATGTTTCCTTTTGTGATGGGATATGGTCTCTTTCATTTCTTACACTTGACAATCAAATTGATTCATGGGGCTGTATGACTACTCCTTTTTCCAAAATACTGAGCATCACAAAAGCAGATGTTTAAACTCTATGAGGGTTTATTCAATTTCCCAATATTTTGATATAGAATATTCATTGCACATTGCAGCATTGGCCAATTACTGATGTACATCTGAATAAAATGTCGACTTTTATAGTTGAGGTTTCTTTGATTTGAAAATAAGTGTAGACTCACTTAAGCTCTCTGCAATAAAATGTTTAAAATAAGCAAAATATATTTATTTATGATTTAAAAAATAATAATATAAAATAATAGTATAGGTGGCAAACAACAGTTCAGGGAAATGTGGAGTGTCGGGTATAATGCGGGCAGTAGATCAATAATGAGATTGTGTTATTAAAGTGGGGACTGGGTAAGCAACAACGAGAAGTTGACAGTATTGATCAATGAGTGAGCAGTTGGGGATAAGTGGGAGAGGACCTGGGTGAGTACTGAGGTGGCAGGTATTCAAGTTCAAGTTTGCGTTTATTGTCATTTAACCAGTTAAGGTACAGTGATATTTGAGTTACCATACAGCCATACTAAATGAAAAGCAACAATACACACAGCCACAATAATAACATTTAACATAAACATCCACCACAGTGGAATCAACATTCCTCACTGTGATGGAAGTTCAGTCATCTTCCTCCTTTGCCGAACCCTCCTCACTTGCCACTGCCGACGGTCCGATATTCAAACCCTCGCGTCGGGATGATCGAAACTCCAGCGTCGGGACGGATCGGAACAATCCGCGGCCTGGAGCTCCCGAGTCGGCCTCTTCTTACCGGAGACCGCGGCTTCCCGGCATTAAAGTCCACGTGGTCGGAGCACTTTCCGTGGCGTTCCTCGGCAAAGGATCGCCCGCTCCACGATGGTAAGTCCGCAGCTTAAAGCTCTGGGCCGGTCTCCAGGAAAGGCCGCTCCACTCCACATTGTAGGCCAAATGATGTGGGTGTGCTGTGAGGCACAGCCAGGTTAGTAATATGTGTGTGTGGATCAGGTGAGCGGTTGCTCTTCACTCGGTGTAAAGCATCTCCAGCAGCAACTCACTCATATCAGCTGCTCCAATCACTGGCCTGAAGAAGAGTTCTGTTATGAGATCATTGCTGATAGTTTTTAGGGCAGAGGCAGTGAGTAAAACACGAGCAAAGCGACTGTTGTCCTTGGAAGGAATGGGCTCCAGGACCTTATGGAGTGCCCCCTGCGCTTCCCGCTGAAGGCTTTCAATGTAATCAGGTGCTTGGAGTCCAGACAGGTCTGTAAGAGGCAAAATCACAAATAATTGCAATCAGTTACAAATCCCAAGCAACCAATTAAACTAGAAGCTACAAGTGTACAAAGAAGCAGAGCATTTTTTAACATACAGTAATATTGAAAGGAGATACAAGAGACATGTTGGAATCTGGAGAAAAAAAAGAACAAACTGCTGGAGGAACTCAGCAGGTTGAGCATCATCCATTGGGGGAAAAAGACGTCAACATTTCAGGTGAAATTCAGTGAAGACCCTAAAAGTCTTCAGGACTGAAAGCGGATAGTGAAGACAGCCTGTACAGTCAATATTGAAAATATTAGCCCCTTGTGTTGTTTCATAATTAATTTAACCTATCCTAAATAAATATTACACCCAGTTGTTTAGTTTCCATGACATTCTGTGATTAGTAATTTTAATGTTTTCCACTGTCTAACCCTCAAATCCAAAACACAGCCCCCACCTCAACCCACCCTTGGGTTAGGCACCACACAAAAGGTTCATAACCAGAGAATTGACAGTGTGCTCTGGCTGTGTCATTCTGCTGGTTATGCAGAGGAGCTAGAACTCCAAAAGTGGTGGAAATCTTGAAAAACAAAGAAAGATTGGGGGCGCCACAGAGGTGCAGAAGGTAGAGCTGCTGCCTCACAGCGCCAGGTTCAATCCTGACCTCGGGTGCTTTCCATGTGGAGTTTGCACATTCTCCCAATGAGTGAATGGGGTTACTCTGGATGCTCCCGTTTCCTCCCACATCCCACAGTCTTGCGGATTTGTAGGTTAACTAACCTCTTTAAATTTCCCCTTGTTTCTACGCTGTATCTTTAAATTAATTTAAAGAAAAAAACTGCAAGAAATTTTGAACAAATAATCACATACAAAAATTGTAATTACCTTTTTTAAAAATTCACATAAAGTTGTAAGGACCTCCAGAATTGTAACCCCTGGCTGGTTCTCAAACTGCTGATGTTTTACTTGGTAATTATGACATTGAAATAAATCATTCAACCCATCAAATCCATGCCACTCTCTCAGGAGAGCAATCCCATCACATCCCCTTCTCAGGTTTTCCCCATGTGGTTCTGCAACATTATCCTTTTCTCTCCCTCTCTAGCACATACACACACAAATTTCTATCAACTCCCCTTTGATTCATTTTGCCATTTACCCATAAAATAGCCAAATAACCTACAATGCCGCATCTTTTAGATGTGGGAAGAAACTGATGGAAAATCACAATGAGAATACATCATTTCTACACAGACAAAACCAAACCCAGGTCCCTGGTGCTGTGCAACCTTGCTACCAGCATTACTGTCACAGAAAAATTACTCTTAGGTTCATATAAACGACTTTACGTTGTGTAAATATGTCACCATTACAATTATTTTAGTTGAGTACATACAGTAACTAGAATAAAAACAGAGGGTGTTTATTTACCAGGATTGAAGAGGAGTGCTCCTTTCAGATACGCATATCCTGTTGGACTCAGATCCAAGCACCAGAACTTGTGCAGACAAATTCTTACTCTCTGTACACCAGCGAGTGTTGGCTGTCTCCTTTCCTCTTCCTCTGTCTTGATCAGGTCTTGCCCCTTCAACAAGATTCTCTTCAGCATGCTGTGGCATGGGGTCTCTATCACGTCGAAGCTCACCCTATCCTGGGCCAATCCCAACAGAAACAGCGATATCCAGCAGCTTTCCAGCAACAATAACTGATCTCCCTTGGGAAGGTGGTGGAATGAAGGAAGGTTCTTCATAAAGTTTACTGTCTTTACCAGCACATTTGATACCATCTGACAGGTAACCTGTGGAGTTTTCAAGCAAACTGTCTGCCTTGTTGCACAGAGGCAGCTGTGATGCGAGAACTCAGAGTAAATCTTCAGATCTCTCTGCTGGCTCAAGATGTTTTTTAAGATTGCGTTCTGCCTCACTCCAGAAACACATTGGCATTTATTGAGCAGAACATTGACACAAGCCATAATCTCACTGCCAACCAGAAACCACATTCAATTTAGCACTGATGCCACACTGTAATGGTATTAACAGCTCAAGCCAGCTTAAAGTTCAGATTTTAAGCTGGAAACTAAATTAGCTAAATCTCAACACTCCAAAACTAAAGTTGTTGGAGCTGTGCTGTGCAAG
This sequence comes from Raja brachyura, assembly GCA_963514005.1. The sequence goes on along the minus strand of OY740809.1, from coordinate 26,800,953 downwards.
ATTTGGTTGAAAGTGGATGTTTAACTCTAGCTCTCAGTACAACACTAACCTCCACAGGCACCAAATGAGCTGGTTGCACCCGACACTATTTATACGCAGTTTCCTTCAGTAACTAAATGTGACCTTGGCTTCAGGAATCAAGCTGCTTTCATTGAAAAACAAGCTCGCAGTTGCTAAAAGGCCATGGAACCTGTTACTATGGTGCAGGCAAGCAGCAGATAATATTTTTCCATGAAACACCAGGTCAGACAGATGGAAGTTTATCATCAACTTGATGTCATGTACACAAACTTTAAACCATCCTGTACATTGCGCCAAGGACTACAAGAGGCCATTAACATAATCAGGCAAATCCCGTACACTCAGTTACATAAATTGATTCTGAGCTCTGCAATTAGATAAGGAATGTTTCGTGCACGTAGGTTTATAACATAATCTTGGTAGAAAATGAACTTACAAACAATTCAACCTGATGCCAGATAACTGAATTGATAAAGCAACTTTTCTCTCACCGAAAGTTAATGTTGTAAATCTTAACTAAGCACATTAGTATTAGCGGCATGTGAGTCACATCACCCACTCCATCCATCCCCCCTCATAATCTTATATATTTCAATGTGATCACCTCTCATTCTTCTGAATCCAAACCCACACTGCCCAATTGTTCCCCAAAGGACAAGCCCTAATCTCATGAATAAATCAAAAGAATATTCACTGGAACACCTTCAAGAAAGTATATCCTTATTTAAATAATGGGACAAAAACCATTTGCAATATTTGAGGAGACACAATAAACTGCAAATGCTGAAATATTGAGTAAAACACAAAGTGCTGGAGGAACTCAGCGGTTCAGGCCCGAATCTCTGTTGTCTCGCAATTCCCTCCACAGACGCTGCCTGACCCACTGATTCATCCAGTACTTTGTATGTCGTGCAATATTCTCAATGTAGTCTCATGAAAGCCTTCAGCTGTTTTAGCAGGACTTCCTTAACATTTACAATACTTCATACCGCTTCCAATAAACTCCAACATTCAGTGTCCACCTACAGACACTGCATTATTTTACAATATCAAAAGTGCTTTGAAAATGTTTATAATCTTGCTGCAGTTAAAGATTTTTCAGCTTTTCTATTTTTCTCTGCAAAAAGGATAATTTCTCTACATTATACTCCACAAGTCTTTATTTTTGTCTCCTTATTAAATCTTCCTATATTCCTTTGCTCTCATCTACACAGGTTATTGTGCACTTATCTATGTATTGTCAGCACACCTGGATATATATTACACTACATCTAATTTATTAATATAGATTATAAACAATAGACAATAATTGTAAATTAATGTTGATTGTAAATTAATATTGATTGACACACTGATCCCTGAGGAAACCAACTACTTAAAGGCTGCCAACCAGAAAATAAACTGATCATCTCTATTTGCTTTCTGTCTGTTAACCAATGATCAGCATAAATTATTATGTTATCCTCAATCCCACAAAACCTTTTGTACAGTAGTTGTAATGTGTCATCTTACTGAGTACTTTATGGAAAGCCAAATACAGTACACCCTTTGCCTCTCCTTTCTATACCTTGCTATTTACAACCTCAAGGATCTCTAATAAATTTGCTAAAAAACAATCCCTTTGCTGACTCTTTTATCTTTTGAAAAATCCTCATTATTTCCTTATTCTATAATAATCCTATTATTTCCTTATTAATGCATTCCATCTTTTTCTGACAACTGATCACCAAACTCGCTGAACAGTAGTTCCCTCTTTCTCTGTCTGTGATAAACTGAGTTTGCTATATGTAAGAGGGAGTTAGATGTGGCCCTTGTGGCTAAGGGGATCAGAGGGTATGGAGAGAAGGCAGGTACGGGTTACTGAGTTGGATGATCAGCCATGATCATATTGAATGGCGGTGCAGGCTCGAAGGGCCGAATGGCCTACTCCTGCACCTAATTTCTATGTTTCTATGTTTCTAGCTCTGAACATTTTCAAGCCAGATCTGCAGGTTTTGTTCGGCAAAGACACTTCAAGGGATATGGGGAAATTACACTTCAAGGAATATTATATAAAGGAAGATACAGTAAGATTTTTCTTCAGTATGAATTCAGACTTGACAGGTGCTAGTAGATTAAATATGCCAGTTAAGTATGCGTTGATATGGCAATTACCATGGCAGAGTCCCCTCGGTCGTAAGAAGGATACCGATCTGAAATGACACCTAACTATATTCTCCGGGGATGCTGCCTGACCCATTGAGTTGGTAAGGCTGATCTCCATCAACCTACCCATTCCTTTAGCAGGACTTGTCAGCCTGACCACTTCCTTAGTGTGCTCTGTTCATTAGCCCATTTTACCCTCTCATCCCCAAAATGATGATTATTAGATTGTGTGCAGCGAAAATGGCAGTTATCCAACTTTTTTTTTAACTGTAAATAGAGTTGAATTAACAGACTGGTGCAACAGGTTTGAGGATTAAATGGACCCCTTTTGTTTCAGAGTTCCTGACTTTTACTGTAAAATGATTATAATCATTCATTGAATGAGATGCCATTGATTGCTTTCCTAAATTAAATGGGAAGGAACACGAAACAGCCGACTGAGAAACTGACCCTCAAAGTCTAACTGTCTGATTGAAGTGAGCTACTGGGAAACTACCTGGGCAATACTGAACACTGGAACATTGCTTATGTCATCCCTGGGAAGCTTATTGTTTAGAAAATACTTGAGTATGTTAACGATACAATACGATACGATACAACTTTATTTATCCCAGGAGGGAAATTAATCTGCTACCAGTCATAAAAAGACAAAATACCTGAAATTAAAGTGACGAGTGGAAAGGATCGGGAATGTGCAGCGATTGAGGGGGAGGGGAGAGGGGTCAGTATCAGTCTACCCCACGACAGAAGGAGGAAGAGTTGTACAGTATGATAGCCACAGGGAAGAAAGATCTCCTGTGGCGTTCTGTCCTTCTGTCCTGCATCTGAACCAGTCCGTTGCTGAAGGTATTCCTCAGGTTGACCAGTGTGCCATGGAGGGGATGAGCTGTATTGTCCAGGATGCTCTGCAGTTTGAGGAGCATCCTCCCCTCCAAGACCATCTCCCATCAATCCAACTCCGCCCCCAGGATGGAGCCAGCCTTCCTAATGAGTTTGTTAATTCTATTGGTATCTGCAGCCTTCGCCCTGCTGCCCCAAACACACGGCAGCGAAGAAGATGGCACTGGCTCCCACTGATCGGTAGAAGATCTGCAGCATCTTACTGCAGACGGTGAGGGAGCAGAGCCTTCTTAAAAAGTACAGCCGGCTCTGTCCCTTCTTGTACAAGGCCTCAACGTTCCTGGAACAGTCTAGTTTACTGTCCAGGTACACTCCAAGGTATTTGTACTCCCTGGTAAACTGCTCATCCACATCATTGATAGAGACAGGGGTGTTCCTCTCCTCCTAGAGTCCACCATTAACTCCTTAGTCTTGTCGGTGTTGGGCTGTGTATTAAGCTTCCCCTCACTTATGCAGCCCAACATTGCAGTCATCTGAAAACTTCTGCAGATGGCAGGAGTCTGAGTTATATCTGATGTCCGAGGTGTAGATGGTGAACAGGAAGGGAGTGAGGACCGTCCCCGTGGGGCCCCTGTGTTGCTCACTACCATGTCCGAGACACAGTTCTGCAGCCTGACATATTGTGGTCATCCAGTCAGGTAGTTGCTGATCCAGGACACCAGTGGATCATCCACCCGCATCTTTGGCAGTGTGCTCCCTAGCTGGAGAAGTTGAAAAAAACATGACTCACAATGCTTCCCTGCTTATCCAGGCATGGGCGGATATCAAGGGGGGGGGGGGGGGGGTGGGGGGCACACCTCCCCTCCATGTTTTGAGAGGTGGGGGGACAACAGGCACGTGCCGTGAGTAATTACTCAGGGTAGGCACTAAGTACACTTAAAAAAAATTAAACCGCGCATGTGCAGATTGTTCTCTCCGTTAAATTAAAAAAAAATTAAAACAATGACAATTCAATTTGCCCAAGGATTCCTAGTCTCCTTTATTCTGAATTACTGAATGTGTGGGGGGGGGGGGTGAAGGGTGAAGGGTGAAGGGTGATGGCAGATGGAGAGATGGAGAGATGGTGGGAAAAACGGGAGTACAGGGAATAATTAAATCAGTTTAAACCTTTGGCAGTGGTCTCCGTCGGAACACCTGTCACCTGCCGTTCGCCGACTTCGCTCATGTCAGTGGCTTCCTGTAAATCCTTAAATTCCCACAGCCGAGTAATTCGCTGTCGGAATTTAAGGACATGAGTGAGACCAGCGAGCGGCAGGAGAGAGGTTTTTAGACGGAGAGCTGCCAGAGGTGAGCGGGGACCGGCAGAAGGAGCTAAGGTGGCGGCTGGTTCCGCTGTCCACCCGAGCTACTTCTCTCCCTCAATGCGGTGGCATTTCATGCCTCCGTGCAAGGAGCGTCGCAAGTGGCATTATCCCAATCCCCTCCTTCATAACATTCGTGCCCTCCCCGCAACTTTACCCCGGGCCAGACTCCCCAAACGCTGTGAAAGGAGCTCTCCCCCCACCGCCACACCCTGGGAAATACAATATTTAAAAACATCACCAATAAATGTACTTACCACATCATTGGTACACGAGCTCCATTCTTCTCTCACTGTTTCCTAACATACACTTAAAATATTGACAAACCATATTTGAAAACCCCGCCAAGAAACTAGCGCTGCGCATGCGCAGTAGGCTGGTGCGCATGTGCAGTGCTGCAAAGGCAGAATTTCTCCTGCCTTCAGCGCCGCTTGAAACTGATGGCTTCAGGCAGCGCTGATGGCACGTGGGCTGCACAGACCTTCCCGTGTTACAAGCGCTGCGGATGAAACGCACGGAGAATTATGCCTATCTAAGAGATCGGTCTCTTACATAGGCATAATTCTCCCATGCCTTTACTATTTATATTTAGTAATGACTATATTATAATTTTAGTCAGGGGAGGCAGTGCCTACCTTGCCTACCCTGACGGCACGTACCTGGGGGACAATCCCCCCTGTGTTTTGTAATCCGGATTTTGAAATGTGGTGAAAAGAAAATCTATTAATAATCTACGTTTTCCACGAGACAGTGGGGGTGGGACTGATGATCGAGGTCAACAGGCAATGGGGGTGGGGGCGAGACATGATAATTCAGCGCGATGATTGGAGGATGGAGGTGTCGGTCAGAGGCGGAGGTAGGGGGGTGGGACTGAGGATAGAGCGCGGTGATTGGAGGAGGGAGACGTCCTGGTGGAGCAAAGATCATAGAGCAGAGCTTGAATCGGCCCGTTCGCGGGGCCTTTCATCGCACGGTGCGGCTTAAAATTGGCCGCGGGATCTTCCACCACCCCGTGGTCAAATTGCTGTGTCGAGGCGATCGAGGCTCCTGATGTTGAAGCCCCTGCTGGCCGATGTTAAGCCGCGCCGGGCGATGAAAGCCCCGCGAACGGGCCGATTGAAGTCCCACAATTCGGGATGGACAAAGCTGTTGTTGCTGTAGTTCGGAGTCAGTTACCAACCAGGTCAGCTCCTGATGTTACCATCCACAGGGCCCCCGGCTGAAGCCTTGGAAGCCTCGGGCGTGTGTGTGTGCACATACGGCCACCAAGAAATTGTGTCCCTCCCCCATGTTTTGATAGCGATTTCCGCCCCCTGACCCCCAGGTGAGCAAAGGAACGGTGGAGCAGGTCGATGATGGCGTCCTCAACCCCCATCTTTGTTTAATAAGCAAACTGCAGGGGGTTGAGGTAGGACTTAACCAGGGGTCGCTGGTGAGTGAGCACCAGCCTCTCCAGGGACTTCATGATGTGTGAAGTCAACGCCACCGGTCTGTAGTCATTGGAGGAGCTGGAGCGTGTCCTCTTTGGTACAGGAACCAGGCAGGATGTCCTCCACATCACAGGAACCTTCTCCAGGCTCAGGTTGAAGATATGCTGGAGCACTCTGCACAACTGGCTGGCACACGCCCTGACTACCCTACGGCTGACACCATCGGGAACCGTGGCTTTGCCTTGGCGGAATCTGCTCAGCTCCTTCCACACCTGCTCAGCCTTGATGGTCAGGTGCGACAAAGAAAGGGCAGAGGAAGTGGACCAGGGGGATTGAGGGGGGGAGACTGTCGGGGAGCGGTACAGAAGCCCCACCTTCAAATCTGTTAAAAAACTGGTTTAGCTCATTAGCCCAGTTCTGATTGCTTTCCCTCCCCAGGCCACTGGTCTTCTTGTATCCTGTAATGCTCTTCATGCCGTTCCACACATCCCTCATGTTGTTCTGCTGATGTTTCACCTGTAGTCATTCTTGCCCTGTCTCAGTCTCGCCTTCAGGTCTTTCTGCACCCATTTCACATCCTCTCTGTCGCCATTCCTCTAAGGTTGAGAAGGGCCTTTTTGTCACTGGTGACCCAGGGCTTGTTGTTGGGGAAACAGTGTACAGTCTCCTCAGGGACAACGTTATCCACACAAAACTTTATGTGGCTGGTAACACAGTCCATAAGTCCATCAATGTCCTCTCCATGGGAACTACAGAGTGCTTGAGTTCAAGTGAGAAGTGTTTTTAAAGTTGCAAAGAGGCAAGGGGTGGAGAAAACAGAGAAATGTCTGTGACAGTGTGCAGTCCAAAGTTAGTTAGGTAATAATCCCATTCAAAATCAGCAGATGGACACAGAAGAGTAAAATGAGAAACAAATCAAAACAGAAAGCTATGGACAGATTTGTGGAGAGCAGATATAAAATAAATTGTTAAACATAATATTAACTCGAGAGGGGCTGCAAAATACTCATACAGGAGATGATGCGCTCCTCCAACGACATGTTCCTCTAGCTAATGCTCAGTGTTGTTGGACCAGTGCAAAGGCTGAAAGCAGAGAGGTTGGAGTGGGAATAGGACAGATAATTAAAGTGACAGGCAACTGGAAACTTAGAATTGTGCTTGGAGAATGAAAGGTGTTATGCAAATCTGTTTAAGTGATTTTGATTTTGGAAATAAATTATAAGGGAGAAACCACTCTCTCTTCTTCAAATTATGCCATGGGATCCTTCAGATCTATCCCATCTGCATGTTTTCCAAGGATGTGCAAGAAAACATTGAAACATCCATCTCGGTGTGACGCTTTTGAAGATTGCTAGCTTTCTGCTGTTCATTCAGACACAATCATGCTGAATAATTTCTTCAAACCTTTTAATCTCATTTCCATTTGACTCATGTCAATTATTTGACTCGTGTCAATTTGTATGTGAATGCATCCTTGTATAGACAGAGACACAAAGTGCTGGAGTAACTCAGCAAGTCAGGCAGCATCTCTGGACAGCATGGGATAGGTGATGTTTCAGATCAGGACCCTTCTTCAGAACCTATCCATGTTCTCCAGAGTTGCTGCCTGACCCACTGAGTTACTTCAGCACGCTGTGTCATTTTTTGTAAACCAGCACCTTTAGTTCCTGGTATGAACAGATCCATTAAGCCTGTCTTATAAATAGTAATGTGGTGGGACTTGTCTGGCAGGTTAGACGTGGTCAGGATAAGGGAAAAAATGTGCTATTAACTATCCCAAATGAGCCATTCCAATTCATCTTATTGCCAACATTCTTCTCCAGACAACTTGTTGATGGATCCTTTCCCTGTCTAGTCCCCAGTGCGCGACTAAATCAACTCTCTGTCCTCGTGTGCAGATGGATTCCCTCCCATCCCTTGCATTTGTTTAACTACCATCCATGTGTTTTCATCCATCACTTCTTCTATGTGAGCTTCATCTTTGATTAGCTCTTGAATCCCAGATTCAATGTGAAGGTTGTATTTGCTCTACACATTCCTCCTCCACCACCTACTGAAAATTATCTCTCTCATCTTTGACCAATTTGAGTCTGGGTAGATCCCCTTTCCAGGAACCACTGGCCATGTTTGTTTTATTTTTCAGTAGGTCATTCTCTCTCAGTTCTTACCCGAAATGTTAACTGTTTCACCTTCCACAAAATGCTGATTGACTTGCCGAGTTTTTCCGACGTTTTCAGCTTCTATTTTAATTCAACTCACACTTAATTCGATAACCCACTTGCAATTAAATTTGAAAACACACCTGCTCTGAATTCACCTCTGCAACCCCATCAGAAAGTTACTCCGGCATTTGTGTCTATCAGAAACCTTCATAGGTCTCCTTTTTATTCCCAAATGATTACACACTCTGCCTATCTAATTTTCTCTGCTGGTTATATACTCTGCGCTTAGGTACCAAGCCAGTGAGTGTGTTCTGCATCAGTCAAACATAACATTGCCTCCTGCCTCCATCCTCTCATGCCTCCAGTGCCTCTGGCCTCTCCTGTTTCTTCCCTCATGCCCCTTGCCTCCTGCACCTTGCCTCATATTTCATGCCCCTTGCCTCCTGCACTGTGCCTAATATCCCATGCACCCTTGCCTCCAGCACCTCTGGCCTCTCCTGGTTTTTTTTGCCTCCTGCACCTTGCCTCCAGTGCCTCTGGTTTCTCCTGCTTCCTGCCTCGCTCCTCACACGGTCCAGGTCAAAGATCCAATAGCAAGCAAGATAGACCACTCGTTCTAAATGCAATGGGCTGACGTGTAGTATGCAACAGAGCGGAACGTGGGCCTTTCTTCATCCATTTCAGTAACCCGACCCGACTCGCAGTGTAATCAGCGTTGCAGGGGAGCAGTTTGTGTTAATAAATTATAATTCTGAAAATGAGGAGATTTTTCCCAAATACCATTTATTTTTACGAGGATGTTTCCGTAACCGGCTTCCGTCTCCGCACTAGTATCCTATGGGATCTTTGGTGCGGAGATGGAAGCCGGTTACGGAAATGGGGCCGAAAATTACCCATGAATCTGCCAATGACCGTACTACATCTTTTTTGTCGAGTGATCTATCTTGCTTGCTATAGAATCTTTGAGATAGGTCACTCGACGAAAAAGACGTAGTACGGTCATGGGCAGGTTCATGGGTAATTTTCGGCCCCATTTCCATAACCGGCTTCCGTCTCCGCACCAAAGATCCCATAGTCAAGTCAAGTCAAGTCACATTTATTTATATAGCACATTTAAAAAACAACTCTTGTTGGCCAAAGTGCTTTACATTTGTTATAAGAATAGTATAAACAAACAAACTACATACATGTATACATATAACCCTCACTCAGAGGACGTCAAGAAAGGCTTGGAAGTATAGATAAGTTTTTAGTCTTGACTTAAAGGAGTCGATGGAGGGGGCAGTTGAGATGGGAAGAGGGATGCTGTTCCAGAGTCTAGGAGCTGCAACCACAAAGGCGCAGTCGCCCCTGAGCTTACGCCTAGACCGCAGGATATTCAGCAACCCCAAGTCGGCTGATCTGAGGGACTTGGAGGTGGAGTGGTGGGTGAGAAGACTTGACTTGACTATGGGATCTTTGGTGCGGAGACGGAAGCCAATTATGGAAATGGGGCCGAAAATTACCCATGAATCTGCCTATGACCGTACTACATCTTTTTCGTCGAGTGATCTCTCTTGCTTGCTATAGAATCTTTGAGATAGATCACTCGACGAAAAAGATGTAGTACGGTCATGGCCAGGTTCATGGGTAATTTTCGGCCCCATTTCCGTAACCGGCTTCCGTCTCCGCACCAAAGATCCCATAGTCAAGTCACATTTATTTATATAGAACATTTAAAAAACTACTCTTGTTGGCCAAAGTGCTTTACATTTGTTATAAGAATGGTATAAACAAACAAACTCCATACATATATACAAATAGCCCTCGCTCAGAGGACATCAAGAAAGGCTTGGGAGTATAGATAAGTGTTTAGTCTTGACTTAAAGGAGTCGATGGAGGGGGCAGTTGAGATGGGAAGAAGGTTCCACAGTCTAGGAGCTGCAACCACAAAGGCAGGTCACCCCTGAGCTTACGCCTAGACCGCAGGATATTCAGCAACCCCAAGTCGGCCGATCTGAGGGACCTGGAGGTGGAGTGGTGGGTGAGAAGACTTTTAATGTAGGTGGGGGCAAGCCCATTGATACTAGTGCGGAGATGGAAACCGGCTACGGAAACATCCTCGTAAAAATAAAAGTTATTTGGGAAAGATCTTCTCCTCATTTTCAGAATTATAATTTATTAACACAAACTGTTCCCCCGCAACGCTGATTACACCGCGAGTCGGGTCGGGTTACTGAAATGGATGAAAAAAAGGCCCAGGTTCCGCTCGGTTACGTACTACACGTCAGCCCACTGCATTTAGAACGAGTGGTCTATCTTGCTCCGCTATAGGATCTTTGGTCCAGGCCGCCCGATGCGCCTGCGCCGGCCGCGAGCAAGGTGCGGGAGCTCCCGCCCGGACGGTTTCCCGAATGTTCCAGTTACCGTGGCGACCGCGTCGACAACACCGCGCGCAGTTGGTTCAGGGTCAGAGGTCCCGCCCACGCCGTCTCCCGATTGGTCGGCAGGCCTGTCGGTCATCGAGGCAACACTTCCGGTGGAAGGCGTCGGGCCTGGGGCACGGGGCCGAGTCGCAGCGACAGGGAGCCGGCACACCATGGGGGACTCCGCCGCCGAGGACCGCTTCGATGGCATTCTGCTCGCCATGGCGCAGCAGCACGAAGACGGCGTTCACCAGGTACGAGGGAGCCGACGCTGTGCGGATGGAGTCGCTCCCTCGGCTCATTGTGCCGTTAGATCGCAGCCTGGCGACGCCTGGGTCTCTGCAGACCAACTGCCCCCACACACTCATCCCTCCGGCCCGCAGTGTCCGGAGAACCCTGTCCTGGTGAAAAGCCCTCAAATCTGAAATGTTAACTCCGTATTTCTCTCTCCGGAGACGCTGCCTAACCCGCTGAATATCATGTGTAGGAAAGAACTGCAGATGCTGGTTTAAATCGAAGATAGACACAAAAAGGTGGAATGAGCCAGGCAGCATCTCTGGAGAGAAGGAATGGGTGACGTTTCTGAGTCGAGACCCTTCTTCAGACTGATTATCATCTCTATCTGTGTCAAGCGTGATGACATCCCCTTCCATCCATCCCAACACGTGGTTTCCCTCATTACCACACAACTTGCTGATGGATCCCTCCCCTGCCCAGCCCACAGTGTGTGACAAGATCAGCTCCCCTACCGTGTCGATGGACACAAAATGCTCCTACCGTATTTGTGGGTGGATTATTTCCCACCCCCGACATTTGATTAATCACCATCCATGCGTTCTCATCCATCTCTTTTATGTGTGTCTCATCTTTGACCACCTGGATAGACACAAAATGCTGCAGCAGCTCAGTGGGGCAGGCAGCATCTCTGGAAAAAAGGAATAGGTGAAGTTTCTGGTCGAAACCTTTCTTCATAGTCAGGATAGAGGGAAACTATTGGTAAAGAAAATGCAAAGAACCACCTGAACCAGTCTGGGTAGATCACCCTCTACAGGAGCCAGTGGCTGTGTTTGTACTGTTTTTTTGTAGATCCAATCTATATTGCCCCCCCACCATGTAGATTGATCTGATCGCTGAGAAACTTAACTGTATAGACTGATCTCCTTTCTGTCATGGAAAATTCCATTATTCTTTACTGTTGATGGACCCTTTCCCCAGAGTGCAATAAGATCCTTTGTGCCACAAAGTGCTGGAATAACTCAGCGAGTCAGGCAGCATCTCGGGAGAACATGGAAAGATGGTGTTTTGGGTCGAGACCTGATGGTGTTACATCTGATCCACTAGCAGAATGAGAGTTAAGCAAAAAATGTGACCTGGCACTTCACATGGCAAACCATGTGTGATTTGGTAATTTTCATTGCTTTGTTTTTACTCGTCCAGCTTGTAGATACATTCTTCAGTTTCCTGAGGCGTAAGACCGACTTCTTTTCTGGTGGAGAGCAAGGAGCAGCTGAAAAAGTGAGTATAGAGGCTTGTTTACAGACAACAGGAGGTCATAGCATAACTTCATTTATTTCATTGCTATTTTGCTTGATGTAGGGACTCCACAAACAAAGGGGACTGTTGGAGGGACACTGGGAAATCTCCCCCAATGGTCACATTAGCTGGCGGGACTGTCTGATGTCTCCTCAACGGTCTATTGGTGCAATGTTTTTTAACTGATCACATATTTTCCATAGTTGGTCACAGACACATTCAAGCACCACCAAAAGTTAGGGGCCCAGGTTCAAATGGAGAAAGAGGTGAAACGGGAAGCTGAGAAAAAGGAAAAAGTAGAGCGAGCAGTAATCACAGAGGTAAAGGAGAAATCGGAGCCTGAACCAAAGCAGCCGAAAATCAAAGAGCTAACAGATGAGGAGGCAACTAAACTGCAAAAGGAGATTGACCAGGTGAGTGTATCGCACAAGCCAATCACGACTTTACAATTGTGCCATAGATTTGGGAATTGGTTAAGAAATCAAAAATGCTGGGATCATGGTTACTTATTCAACTTTGCAGGCGGTGCCGTTTCCTGGGATCTACACTGAGATCCTTCCATAGTGTATTGTAATTTGATTAGGGAAAGGGGAAAATTAGGAAAGTCCAGAGAACGAGCACCTTAAATTGATTAGGTATGTTGCCTGGGAGCACTTACATTATTTAATTATATTGCTGTGACTGGATGATAATCGAGAATTTCAATGAAGCTTGGAGATCGACCATCTCTAACCTACATTAGCTTTCAAAGGGGTGGTAAATGGGGATGTTGTACTGATGTTATTTTCAGTTGAGGTTGGCTGGTTGCTCTGGGAGTGTGCATCATGTGAGAAAAGGGTTGGTTGTTTTCCTTGGGAACATTGATGCCTACCACCATACCTCTAGTTTGTGCCTCTGTGCAAATGTAACCATTAAAATAAATTATTCCACCTTGTGAGCTACTCCTGCTGGCCCTTTCAGAACCATGTTTGGGCTGTCATAAACAGAGTATCTGTGTGGTGCTCCATGGAACATGTCCTGGCATTTGTAGATGAGTAATTTAGGTTCTTGTATCTGGTGCTAAACCTGGGTGGCACATTATAGTTGGTTGTTGAGGCACTTTGCACGTTCACAGCATCTAATCTGGTGGATTTGCGACCTGAAAAGTGTCATTTCATGAATCATCGAAGCAATGATGGATTTCATGCCATTATGTTCTTATGTGTTGAGAGTTATTTTGGATCCACTTATAAACTTGAATTAAAAACCAGTGCTGGAGAAACTCACTGGGTCTGGCAGCATCCAGCAGGGGGTGGAATGGACAGGTGATGCTTTGTGTTGGGACCCTTCTTCAGACTTAATAGAAGGTCCATTCCCTCCCCAGATGCTACCCCACCCACTGAGTTCCTCCAACACTTTGTGTTTTGATCAATATTCTATCATCTGCAGGTTTTAGTGTTTCCATGTTTTTGAATTAGTTACTGACATGAATTGAGGCTGTGGTTAAAGGCTTGTCAAGTATGCTCTGTTAACTAAAATTGACTTTGCATTTCTCATCTAGAAAAAGGAACAAGAAAGTGATGTGGATGGAATAACGGCCAATGGGGAAAAACCTGTGGAAAACCCAGATTCAAAACAGGTAATTGGGAAGCTGTGGGAAAGAGGGATAGAGACACAAAGTGCTTGAGTAACTCAGTGGGTCTGGCAACATCTCTGGAGAGAAAGGATGGGTGACGTTTTGTGTTGGAATCCTTCTTCAGAGAGGGTTTGCTAAAAGGGTGTATCATTTCAAAATCAACAAGTTTTATCTTAACTGTTAAATTATAGCATTTTAAAATCATTTGTCTCCATTCATTTATTAAAATTAATCGTGGTTCACAACAGCTGGCCTTTCTCTCTGGGCTCAGATGGACTGTTCAATCACAGACTGAATCAGAGCACATTTACTTTACAGCAGAAGTTACTAAAAAGGTTGTGTGAGTTAATGATCAACATTCTAGATCAAATGGATGAAAAAACAAATTGGAATGTTCTTGTAACAATGTTGCTAGAAGCGTTGGGGTTAAAGGTAAACCATGGGTTGCTTGGTGTGAATAGCCTAGTTGAATGCTGTCCCTTTTTCTAAAAGGTACCAGAGCAGTGTCTAGGTGGAAATCTGCTTCTTAAACCCCTGCCCTGTGGCATTTTTCGCAGACAATGAGAGAACTGTGAAGTTGAGCATCCTGAGAACACTGACTAGGACTTCCTCAAAGTGATTGTCAGGCTTCACCATGCTTTAATTCTATTCCATCTTTGAGTTCAATTTTTAAAGCTTCAGTCCCTTTTGATTTATCTGATTAAATGTTTAATTCTCACCGTGGAATCTTATAATTGGTTCAGCCTGGATGGTATTTAGCCTCTGTGTGTGACTGTTAATCTGTGGACCAGTTAATCTGTGACCATGGGCACTACAACTCAGATTCTATTGCTCATTTGTTTTCTGCCTTAACACGTATGTGCACAGTTGTGAAATGTTCCTTGTGCATTGAGAACTAAAGTTAATGCTAGAACATAAAATATGTCCTTTTGACCCCAACACAATTCCATAGGCAGAGTCTGAGTCTGAAGGTGAAGAAGATGAGAAGGATAAAGGGAAACTGAAGCCCAACACTGGAAATGGTGCTGATCTGCCCAACTACCGGTGGACCCAGACCCTGTCTGAGGTGGATGTAAGTGGCATTCGTTTAGCACAGCGTGCTTATGGGTGGCTAGGGAAACAATTATGCAACAGCGATATGAGGAGGTGAGCTTCAGAGTGAGGATATGGGCAGGAATAACCTCAGAAGAAATTTGTTCCAAGTTTATCTTTAGCTATGTTTTGTGCAGCAGGATATTTCGCAGTGCACTATCCGCTTACTGCCCTGTAGAATTCGGAATAGAATTCGCCCTATAGGATCAAGAGGAAAATAGATAGGGTGAATGTGCAGAGTCTTTTACCCAAAGTACGGGAGTCAAGCACCAAAGGACATACATTTAAGGTGAGAGGGGAAAGATTTAATAGGAACATTAAATTAATAGCAAAAGGATAACGAGGGATAAAATTGGACCATTAGAGAGCCAGAATGGACGGCTATCTGCAGACCCAAAAGAGATGGGGGAGATATTGAACAATTTCTTTTCTTCGGTATTCACCAAGGAGAAGGACATTGAACTCTGTGAGGTAAGGGAAAAAAGTAGAGTAGCTATGGAAACTATGAGATTCAAAGAGGAGGAAGTACTGACACTTTTGAAAAATATAAAAGTGGATAAGTCTCCAGGTCCTGACAGGATATTCCCTAGGACATTGAGGGAAGTTAGTGTAGAAATAGCAGGGGCTATGACAGAAATATTTCAAATGTCATTAGAAACGGGAATAGTGCCGTAGGATTTGCGTACTGCGCATGTTGTTCCATTGTTTAAAAAGGGTT
Organism: Raja brachyura; assembly: GCA_963514005.1. The sequence continues at coordinate 26,785,631 of OY740809.1, read as the reverse complement.
CAAAAAATAAACCTAGCAATTATAGACCTGTTAGTTTGACGTCAGTGGTGGGCAAATTAATGGAAAGGATACTTAGAGATAATATATATAAGCATCTGGATAAACAGGGTCTGATCAAGAACAGTCAACATGGATTTGTGCCTGGAAGGTCATGTTTGACAAACCTTCTTGAATTTTATGAAGAGGTTACTAGGGAAATTGATGAGAGTAAAGCAGTGGATGTTGTCTATATGGATTTCAGTAAGCCTTTGACAAGGTTCCCCATGGAAGGTTGGTTAAGAAGGTTCAATCTTTGGGTGTTAATGGCGGAGTAGCAAGATGGATTAAACAGTGGCTGAATGGGAGATGCCAGAGAGTAATGGTGGATGGCTGTTTGTCAGGTTGGAAGCCGGTGACCAGTCGGGTGCCTCAGGGATCTGTGTTGGGTCCACTGTTTGTCATGTACATCAATGATCTAGATGATGGGGTGGAAAATTGGATAAGTAAGTATGCAGATGATACTAAGATAGGTGGTGCTGTGGATAATGAAGTAGATTTTCAAAGTCTACAGAGAGATTTGGGCCATTTGGAAGAGTGGGCTGAAAGATGGCAGATGGAGTTTAATGCTGATAAGTGTGAGGTGCTACATCTTGGCAGGACAAATCAAAATAGGACGTACATGGTAAATGGTAGGGAATTGAGGAATGCTGTGGAACAGAGGGATCTAGGAATAACTGTGCATAGTTCCCTGAAGGTGGAATCGCATGTAGATAGGGTGGTAAAGAAAGCTTTTGGTGTGCTGGCCTTTATAAATCAGAGCATTGAATATAGGAGTAGGGAAGTAATGTTAAAATTGTACAAGGCATTGGTAAGACCAATTCTGGAGTATGGTGTACAATTTTGGTCGCCTAATTATAGGAAGGATGTCAACAAAATAGAGAGAGTACAGAGGAGATTTACTAGAATGTTGCCTGGGTTCCAGAAACTAAGTTACAGAGAAAGGTTGAACAAGTTAGGTCTTTATTCTTTGGAGCGCAGAAGGTTAAGGGGGGATTTGATTGAGGTCTTTAAAATGATGAAAGGGATAGACAGAGTTGACGTGGATAAGCTTTTCCCATTGAGGGTAGGGAATGTTCAAACAAGAGGGCATGACATGAGAATTAAGGGACAGAAGTTTAGGGGTAACATGAGGGGGAACTTCTTTACTCAGAGAGTGGTGGCTGTGTGGAATGATCTTCCAGCAGAAGTGGTGGAGGCAGGATCGATTTTAACATTTAAAAGTAAAGTGGATAGGTATATGGACTGGAAGTGAATGGAGGGGTATGGTCTCAGTGCAGGTAGATGGGACTAGGGGAAAATGAATGGTCGGCACGGACTGTAAGGGCCGAGAAGGCCTGTTTCCGCGCTGTAATTGTTATATGGTTAACATGAGGGGCAATTCTTTTCACACAGATAATGTTGGGTATAAGGGATGAACTGCCAGAGGAGGTAGCTGGCAGGTACTATCGTAACATTTAAGACATTTGGACAGATACATGGATAGGAAGGGTTTAAGAGGGATATGGGCCAAACATGGGCAAGTGAGATGAGCGTAGAAGGGACTTCTTGGTCGGCATGGGCAAGTTGGACCGAAGTGCCTGTTTTCATGCTGTACGACTCCATAGAAATAAATAAATTTTGAATGCAGTATAAGTCGGGTTGCACTGGAGAGAGGTATGTCTGAATGGCATTTCTATAATTAATTTCATGGGGTACTTTTCCAGCTCCTTGTCCCATTCCAAGTCAACTTTAGATTGAAGAGTCGAGATCTGATTGTGGAGATCCAAAGGCGTCACTTGAAGCTGGGTCTGAAAGGCCACCCGCCTATAATTGATGGTGAGATGTTCAATGATGTGAAAGTAGAGGAAAGCTCATGGCTGCTGGAAGATGGAAAAAGTGTTAATATACATCTAGAGAAGGTGAGTCGGCATTGATGGTGGGTGAAATGAAACCTCATCCATATCCTTTTTTTGGGGGGATGCACAAACTGAGATTAGGAGCAGGAGTAAGTGACGGCTTTTTGTGTCTGCTCTGAGGATCAGCCGCATTTGCACTACATGGCAGAGCAGACACAATATTCCTGAATTCACCCATACCCTTTGAAGCCCTTATGACAGAATTTCTCCGTCTTGAATATATTTGGGGACATAACTGTCACTGCCTGTGAAAATTTATTTCAGTCCTATAAGTATTAATGTGAATCTGTTAATTTACAGCCCCCACACCCCAGTCTAAATTTGCCCCATCCCAGCCAGGGTAAACATCTTTCCGCATCTAATCAGTGCAGCCCAGTGAGAATTTTGTACTTTCAATACGATTCCCTCTCACTCTTCAAATGTCTAGTGAACGTTTGGTGCATTAGCTCTGCAGGAAATATATTCTTTATTTTAATATAGCACACAACACTCCAGGTGTGCTCTCACCTAGACCTTGTATGGTTCTAGTAAAACATCCTTGCTCCTGTATGCAAAACGTCTTGCTATGAAGGCCATCATACTGTTTGCCTTCTTAATGCTTGCTGCACCTGCATGGTTGTTTTAATGATTGAGGTACAAGGACACCCGGATCCCTTTCTACGTCAATGTTTACCAATCTATCGCTATTTAAATAATAATGCGTTGTACTGTCTCTCCTATCACATTAATCCACATTGTGCTGTACATACATAAATTAATTTAAAAAGACTCGGAAATATTACATTTTTTCCCTTATTTAAATTATTATGAATAGTTGAGCCCAAGCACTAATCTCTGCACTACTAGTCATGAGACGAGCCTGTCTTATTTCTCTGTTTCCCGTCAACTAGTTTCCAAATCATGCCAGTATATTATCTCCAATCCCAGGCACTTGCGCGGACAGCCGTAACAATCCAAATACATCACATACAGTGGTTGTCCTTTATTTATTCTACCTGTCATCAAAAAATTCCAGTGGGTTAGTCAAATATCCATGAAGACTTTGCCTAATGCTGTTGATATTTATTAATTGTCCTCTTACCACATACTGTCTAATACCTCAGATTTTCTCCACAAACTCACTGATTTGTAGCTCCCTCTAGTCCCTATTTTTAGATACTGGGGTTACATTTGCCTGTCGATCCAGGATGTTTGCTCCTATCCCGGTTCTTAAATTGCTTCTTAGCCCTGTGGGTTTAGAATGTACAGATAGAGTGCACTGTTCTTGAAGGATCTTCTTTCTGTAAATAAAGATTGGAAGTGAGGTGTCTGTCGTGTGTGATAATTATACTGGGATCCACGTTCTGTAAGTGATGCTTCCACTGGTGGTGGGAATGAAGGGGGTATGAGAGTGGAGGGAAGAGTCCTTGCCCATGGTGCTGAATGCCAGTTTATTTGTGTTCAGTTTGCATTTCCTATGTTTTCTATTACCAGATTAATAAAATGGAATGGTGGAACAAAGTAGTGACAACAGATCCTGAGATTAATACCAAAAAAATTAACCCTGAGAATTCAAAGGTGAGTGTCCTCCTATCTGTCTCAATCTTGGCTTGTGATGAGAAGGGGAATATGCTTCTTGATCAGTGCAGTGACCTTAAATTAGCATGATTTTATTTTAACCTTTTGTAATATGCAGAGAGCCCAGGCCACAGTTTTTGCTTTTTTGTCTGTGGACTTAATTTTATTGTTGCCCGTTGCACTGAATTGGTGTGCATAGTTAACCTCCATTTTATGAATTGCTTGCTGAAATTGAGAAGCATGGCCACTGTGTTCTTTCTCAGCCAGGAAGACATAAAACGTGAAACATTTGTAGCAGTGAAGAATCACACTGGGTTTTTTTTTGTCCTGTGGAGATTATAGCTGAATCAAAAACTCTATATATGATTTGTTTAAATTAAGTACACTAGCTATGAGTTAATTCTCACCATTCTTATTTGGGCCCCCCTTATTCTATTTCAATTCAATCTGACTAAGTAGCCAGTCATCTACATCCTTTCACAAACCTGTACTCTGCTCGTCATTGTTACCACTCTTTGTCATTATTTTCACTCTCCCTATCACAATTACTTTTTGTGATTAGTTATTAATTACTTTTTGTGATTTAGTTTCCATGTGCCCTTAAATGGCAGTTTTTATTGGTAAAGTTCTTCCAATTATCTAGGCCTTACCAGAATTCCTCCCATTAAACCTTTCAGCATATCTGCCTTCTCCTTCAAAGATCACTCTTTGGCTCAGATTTTCCAGTCACCATTTCCTATTCTTAGTCATCTATTCCAGATTAAATGTTCTTTTAATTTATTTATCATCATTACAGGTGCATGCATGAGCTATAAATTTATCTGCTTCAGCATTCAAGAAAAACAAAGCTGTTATGTGGCTCCTGATCAGAAATTGATCAATAATTTCACCTGTTCCTCCATAATCGCCTGGCATTGTGGATATGGATCTGGGAGAAAGTTGTTTCAGCAGTGGATTGTGCTAGGAAAGGTTGAAGAATATGATCAGGAAAACAGGTGGGAGAGAACATGATGTCTACAGATGAGGGGTGAAAAGGATAGGCTGAGAATTGTGAGATATTCATGTAAGACACAATTGGCATTGGTCAGAGTCAAATGGGAGATGATTAGTTGGAGGGTTGTCTGAAATATCAGAGACAGAGGGTGATGGTGGGAGGAATGGGTGTCATTATGTAATAAGAAAGCTTAAGGAAGAAGCCTCCTGAAGGAAGATTAATGTTCCAGGCTCCACAGTGTGCATCATCAAGCACTTTGAAGAACGCCTGAGCAAACTCCATTCCTCTGGCTAAGACTTGGATTTGTTTATGACATGTTTGAGAGTCATTATTTTTTCCCTACATTTTCACACGTGCTAAAAAAGCTACTGTTGCATGTCTTTTTATGTTGGTATTTGGTTCCCAGTGACCTCCATGCATATGTAAGTTTTGTGCATGGAAAATTTGCATCTAATTTTTTAAAATATGATAGCAGCATATGCAACTGTGCTTTTAGAAAATGCCATTCTATATGGCACAGAATATTCTATTGCATGATGTATTATCTAGTCCATTGTCCTATTTCATGTTAACTCTTGAAACGATTACCACAACTGCTCTTATCCTTGATTTTCAAGTTTCCTTGATTTTACAGCATCAATATTAATCTGTAAAGTCTTGCTCTTCACAATGAGAGTAACTTGACAGTTACATGGAGACCCACTGATGAACTGCTTGCATTCTATGTCTATAGTTATCGGATTTGGATGGTGAGACACGGAGCATGGTAGAGAAGATGATGTATGACCAGCGCCAGAAAGCCATGGGACTACCCACTTCAGAGGAGCAGAAAAAACAAGACATGTTGAAAAAGTAAGCCTTCACATTTCTGAGATAAACAACACCTGCCATATGTCTGCCCACTTAATCGAACATCTCCTGAAGCTCCTGAACCAGTTTTAACTTGTCTGGGAATTCTACTTGACAAGGAAATTATACAATAAGTACAATACAATTGTACAATAAGTAATCTCTAGCGCTTTCAAGGCTCTCTATGTTAATCGTGAATTAAGTCTGTAAAAGCTGGTCTTGTGTGTAGCATTGTGAAATCTAATTATGATCTGATTATTAGCTCTCAAAAGAAATGCACTGCTTAAAATCTAAAAAATGCAAGAGTACAACCAATTACATTTCCCTTGGCTGTGATATCTGTGATTTGTATTTAATTCAGCAAGCATATTCTATCTAGTGTTTGAAACAATATCCTGGAAAGTGGACACACAAGCCAGTATTGTTGGAAGCATTCAAGAGGTGAGGTAGGGTCAGTGGAGAGAGAAACAACAACATTTCAGGTCAAGGATGCTTCTTCAGAATTGTGGACGTGAAAAAAAAAGTGTGTTATAAGTTGTGGAAAGGGATGGAAAAAAGACAGGGAATATTTGTGGTAAGGTCAGACCAAAGATATTAAAATAACAATTCATTTAAAATCCATCAGTAATTATTACAAGAAACAAGTGGAAAGGGCAGGAGGGAGCCTAGCTGGTAAATGAGATGGGCATTAGTAGAACAATTTAGGAGAGATCAGTCTGGGAGAAGGTAAGAAAAGTGACAGGTGAAACAAAGTGCCTTTCATAAAGCGGTTATCAAATCTGTATTTGGATTCTCCTGCATTCAGAAGACAATAATGGGAGCCTCAAATGCAAAACATTAAATTAGAAGAAATTCATATAATTTTGCACCTTCACATGGAAGATCTGTTTGGAGTCCAGGATCGTGGAAAGCAAAGGAGTAAAGGGGCAATTGTTGCATCACCTGTGATTGCTTGGAATCATAGCAGGATAAGAACAATGATTGGTAGTGATGGAGGAATGGACCAGAGACATATGAAGGGACAATCCCTTTGGAATGATGTAATCTGGTGGTGAAATCCCATTGAAAGTGGCAAAATTTATGAATGATGTTCTGTGAATATGGAGGCTGATAACATAGAAGGCTAGGGAAACCAGTCCTTTTGCTGACTAGGAGAAGGGGAAATAGTTAAGAGCTCTTTCTTTTTGTCTCTTCTAATTTACCTAATTTGGTATCCTTTCTCTGCAACTGCACAGCTATTTCCATCTTGCAATTTAGACAAGGGTTTAAAGATTACCATTCAGGACATTTTGATGACTTCACTCAGATAATCCTGGCAGAAGATTCACCTTACCTTAGAATGCTTATCTCTTGGTTTGTAAGTATTTTGAGCTAGTTTGGATTGGAATGTTATGCACCATTTTCCTGGTGTTGAAGGGACATGAAGGGACCTGAAAAACCGGCAACTGCAACGGTGACTGTCAGGGTGAAGAACACACACGCACACAGACGGGGGGGGGAGCGCTGTCTGAAATTCACACGGTGCAAAGCCAAGGTGATAGAGACGCACACCATGATGAACAGGAAGGTTGGCGCTGTAATTAAGATGGCTAGCACAGTGTACAGTAAGTCCTTTAAAAGGGGGGGGGGGGGGGGGGAGAGAGACAATTAAGAAGCCAGACAACTTTTAAGAAGCCAGAGATACACAGCTGTGAAGTTCGGCAGACATTTGACATTACTGATCGGTTATCCTTGGTTCTGAAAGCTACTGCTTACGTTTTTTTTCCTCCAATGGTCCAATGAAATTCACCAGTCAGCACTGGCGAGAACCTACGAGAACCTTCAACCTCCTGACAACCCACCTACGGCACGAGAATCCTCGCTATGCTCCATGGTGGCTTCATTCTAGTGGCCGCTAATTTTTCAATGTTGAAAAATTATCGGCGGCCATAATGAGGCCGCGACTAGTTCCCAGAATATGGGAACTTCTCACGACCATGAAGGTGACTCCCCGGCAACCACCTGTGAACATGTGGCGACTGCATAGAAGTAAGAAGAAGTAGAAGTAAGTAGGTTTATGTAGGTAAGTAGGTCTCCTACAGTCGCCTAAAAAGTCGCCTGAGTGGGACAGGCCCATAAGGGATCAGAATTAAGTGGACCAGTTACACTTGGCTCATGGATTTCCAATACATGCAATAGAAATGTGTTAGATACTGCGCCTCCTGTGGGAGTGGATTGTTTCCAGCCAGGTCGCTATGCATGTTGCAGTGTGTATTTTTCAGGTCATTATGCCTCCTTCATTGTCAAAGAATAACAAAGCTATGAGCTGTGGCCCTGCCTTTGGCTGATTGTGGAAGTATGGTTCGGAACTGTAGCAGCAGAATGAAGCCACTAACAGGGTACTGAACGTTGTCCTTGTAACCAAGCAGCTCAGACTGAACTCATAGAAATATGTCAAAAACATTTGTGATGTGGTACTGTAAAAGGCACAAGTAATATGAAGACAAAACACAGAAAATGCTGGAGAAACATATCAAAGGCAATGTTTGGGAAACCTAGATATTATTTCAGGTTTGGGCACTATCATACTGATGCAATATATGCTTTTATGTTCCAATCGAAAGGCCCAAACGTGAATCATTGCATTTATCTGAATTATACTCAATATGCAAATAAACAAGATATTAGGTCCATCTTGTTATATTATCTGTTTTTGCATATGGCTGCAGTGGATAAAAATGTAAAGTTTGTCTGAATGTGTTTTTGACCAAGCTTTTAGTCACAGTCTACAGTCTTAGATGATCATGTCTACTCTTTGCAACAGTTCTCCTAAGAAGCTTATTTTGTAGCATCAGCCTTGTAAAATGTAATCTTCCTATGTTTCTCTTTAGATTCATGGAGCAACACCCTGAAATGGACTTCTCAAAGGCTAAGTTCAGTTAAAGATACATGCCCACCCTGGCACTGAAGGGGATACTCAGACTATTGGAAGAGTTTCTACAAAGTTGTTGAGCATTGCCTTGTGGTGTGCATCCTGGACCCCAAGTTCGTGCACCATTTGGGTTGTTCTTGAGCACATCAAGCATCTGACATCTGTGTTGCCGTCGCCATGCTGCATCCATCAGCTGCCATTAACCCAGACCTCTGCATTTTCTGGCTGGCCTCATGACAAACTTACCACCTTTAATGGTGTGTCAAACTCACAAACTATGTAAATTAGATTGAATGTTTGATTACTGTTGACCCGACACACTGACAATAGCACCTCTCCATCAGTTGCTATCTGGCAATGTGCGTTGCTGTCACTACGGTCATCGTTGTGCTTCAACGGGGCTTTTCCTGACCATTTCATTGCATGAGATCTCCAATTCTTTTGGTGTTCAATATCCTTACAACAAATATAGAAGTGACAGTTGCATCCTGTTGAAATGCAACGTTTAACAGAAGCTACCCAGAAAATGCTTTGATTGTCTATTCTTTTGTCTTAAGTTCAGATGAGGATCTGTGTGTATGTCATTCATATTTGGCTACCAACCCATTATGCAAACAAGCTGCATTAGAAGCTCTCCTTGTTCACGAAACAGAGGCTATTCAGCGAGTGCTATGCAAAACCTCACCTGCTGATGAAGTGGAAATGATTGAACTTCAATTTTGTTCAATTTTGTTTCTTGCTGGTTGCTGTGTGTTCTAGTCCAGTCATGGCCATGTTGATATACATGCTACTTTGAGATGGGCTACTGTATATTTGGTTTTGAAGTTGTCTGGTTGACTGACCTGTTGCACACTTCCAGGTGAAGAGGCAAAGTGTTGTAAATATATGGGTTGTTGCTCTCCATTTCCTTGTCTGTGTTTCCAGGTCAGTTACAGGGTGGATAGATAAATTAGCGTCTTCATGAAGCATGTTATGTTTTTTTAATATTGGTTTGCATTGATGCACTGAAACATGATGCTGAAATTCATTTCTCAATAAAGCCAATCCACTGGCAGTTGTGTGCCAATTATTTGTGGTTTTACATATTCAACATAAAAAACACTAACTTTAGCATGTTAACAGCATAAGAATCCTGCCGAAAAGATGTGATGCCTGCCGAAAAGCTGCTTTTTTAAAAAAAAGTGAAAAGGCCACATGAATAATGATACAGTTTGCATGAAGCTGAATAGAGTTGGTTAGATGGTTTTAAAATTGTATATGTCACAATGGAAACAGGCTAAAGCAGATGATCCCAAAATAGAGCACATGAAGACTAGCACTTAACCATAACCTCTATCAAACCTCTGATTTATCATATATCCAGTAAAACGAGTATCTTTTCCCTTCAATTAAATTAGGGGAGTTAAAGCCATTATCTATTCTAGTCCACTTTTCTTGTTTGTTCAATAAATATTTAGTTAATTTCTGCATTTATTTGTCATGTTTAGTATTGATAAATAGAAGTGAGAGATTAGACTTCTGGCCAAATATATCCATATTGGAAGTTTCCTGTTGGTTTTGAAGATTCGCTCCACTCCTTGGCTGTTTGTTTGGAGTGAGATGTAACATGAGATAATTACATTTGAGTGCCTGTAGCTGAAGTTGGTTTGGGTACAATGAGGTAGTATGTTCCTCTTCAACCTGCACAGCCTGAGCTTCCTGCATCTTTTCTTAGGTTTGATGATTAAACGTTGTGGTGAGAGTGGGGAAGAGAAAGCCCCTCCCCCCCCCAAAAACATGCTGTTGAGTTCAAGTCCATTAGCGAGATACACACTATTTGTTCTTTTTTACTGTGACCTATCAAGGCCATTTGATTACTCTGAATCAGAAGCCAAATCCATGGCTAACGGTATTCAGCCCTATTTTTCTAAGCACAAAAATAATGAATTAACCAACATTAAAATATTTTTTACATGAAACTTGTGATGCTAACCAATGGTTCTACAACAGAACCAATCTTGGTCCATGTCCAACATAGGTCATCACTGACCTAATGCCGTTTTCAATCTTTGTCACTATAATAGTCAGTTATACAGCACGGAAACAAGCCCCACAACCCAGCATGTCTATGTACCCATCTATACTAATCTCACTTACCAATATTAACTAGAGCTTGATATGCCATGAATATTCAATACCCAACATTTTTGCCTCCATAGATGCTGCCTGATCAGCAGTTTATGATTTTATTCTGATTTAGCCTATCGTGGTACCAGCTCCTGACCAGGTTCCACCGCCTGTAATATTTCCAGAATACATTCAATGGAACTGAATCCAAAATAGTTTCCAGTTAAGAGAAGATGTCACGTAAAGACACAAAGTGCTGGGAGTTACTCAGCAGGTCAGACAGCATGTCTGGAGAACATAGATAAGTGATGTTAGGATCTAGACTTTATCCAAAATGTTACCCATCCATTTTCTCCAGAGATGCTGCCTGATGTGCTGAGTTACTCCAGCACTCAGGAGTTTTGTGTATTAACCAGCATTTCCAGTTTTATTTTAACACAAGATATCAAAAACAGTTGATAAAACATCTCAGTAAAAACACAGAACCACTAACAACAGGGAAATGTAACATCATTATGTTGGCCATCAGATAGATGGATGAAATGGACCTGATATTAACAACACTCGGAGATATAGTCAGTGAGAATTGGCAGACAATGCAGACAAAAATATGTAACTCAAATTAAACAGCATGGATTAGTAAGTGTACTGGATCGAAGGGCTCTGACACCATTGGTGAGACCATAAATTTGTCATGGTTACATTTTATGGAAGGGGGTTCAATGGGTTGCTATAGAAGACAATCGGGAGGGTTTAGCAGAGAAAGTGGCTTCAATGGGTTAATCAACCAGGAAAAAATATTAATTGGTTAATAGTGCACTGGAATACGTAAATGTCCTAGCAAAGGACTTGACATTACATTGACCTACAGCACCATCTGCCTGCTGGGAGGGGCAGCACCAGACTACTCAGTCAAGAGTCAGAGCATCATACAGCATGGAAAAGGCATTTTGGTCCAGTTCGTCTGTGCAACCAAGTTGCCCTATTGATCTAATCACACTTGCCTACATTCATTCATTATCATTGAAAACATCAGCGACGCAGTGGTGCTTGTTTCCAACGGGAACGATGACAGACGCACCACACAGCTCTGTCCTCCAGTTCCTGCGGACTTCCGCCGCTGGAAGTTTAGGATTTTGGTGTGTGCGCTTTATCATTATTCCTTACAATGCTATGTGGAACAGTGATCGCAACTTCTACTGAAGTGTGGATGGCCGTTGGCTCGCTAGAAGCTCATCGGCCCTTTGACAGGTCGTGTTTTTGGTCCTGCCTGGGGTCCACAGCCCCCTCCTCACCTGGCAAACTAGGTTTAGTCGCCGACTATCCAACCATGGAGCAGGTAGCACAGAATTACATGGTACCTCTGGCGGGGGAACTACACCCGACCTGACCTGCACCTGGCCCGTATTCCTTCAAACTTTTCCTATCCATGTATCTGCCTATGTGTCTTTTAAATTTCATAATGGTACCCACCTCTACATCTTGCGGCAGCTCGTTTCACATATATGTGTGATAAAATTGATGTAAATCTATCCCCCCTAATTTATGATCCTTCTACCTTGCGGCAAGACTGGCTATCCCCCTTATCTAGGCTCCTCGTGATTTTATATAACTCTATTAGCAACTCCTCGGCCTCCTATGCTCCAGGAAAAATAGACCCAGCTTCTCAACTCAAATCCTCGAGACCCGGTAACCTCCTCGTAAATCTTTTTTCAGCACCCTTTCTAGTTTGATGACATCCATCCTATAGCAGAGCAATCAGAACTGTACAAGATACAGCTGTATGATGATCTCCTGAATTCTGTACTCAATACCCAATTGACAATAGACGATAGCAATAGGTGCAGGAGTAGACTATTCGGCCCTTCGAGACAGCACCACCATTCAATGTGATCATGGCTGATCATCCACAATCAGAACCCCACTCCTGCCTTCTCCCCATATCCCTTGACTCCGCTATCTTTAAGAGCTCTATCTAACTCCCTCTTGAAAGCATCCAGAGAACCGCCCTCTGAGGCAGAGAATTCCACACTCACAACTCTGAGTGAAAAAATATTTCCTCATCTCCGTTCTAAATGGCTTACTCCTTATTCTTAAACTGTGGCCCCTGGTTCTGGACTCCCCCAACATTGGGAACATGTTTCCTGCCTCTAGCGTGTCCAAACCCTTAATAATCTTACATGTTTCAGTAAGATCCCCTCTCATCTTCCTAAATTCCAGAGTATACAAGCCCAGCTGTTCCATCCTGTCAACATATGATAGTCCCGCCATCCTGGGAATTAACCTTGTGAACCCACGCTGCACTCCCGCAATAGCAAGAATGTCCTTCCTCAAATTTGGAGACAAAAACTGCACACAATGCTCCAGGTGTGTTATCACTAGGGCCCTGTACAACTGCAGAAGGACCTCTTTGCTCCTATACTCATCTCCTCTTGTTATGAAGGCATACCATTCACTCAGCAGTTTGTTTTTTGCTCAAGATTCCAACATTTGCAGCATGAAGCCAGTGATATTCCCACAAATGTGGTGTTCACAACTCCAGATGGAGGACTGCACCTGGCTTCCCCTGGTCTACAGGATTCGATGAGGTCAGCTTCCATCGCTCTTTGATCTCCCACAGTGCAGATCATGGACCTTGGTGGATCGTGATATCAAAGACAAGGTGTTACTGATCCATCAGAGCTTGTCCATATCATAGGAATACGGAACAGAAGAATCAATGGCCCAACTGGTAGAATCCTAAATCATGTAACATTAGCCAGGTCCATACCTTGGCAGTATTCCGAACAGTGTTGGGAGTTGGGATCAGAGATTAATGTATATTCAAGATCACAGACAATTTTAGAGTTTTCTTTTAATATAAAAAGCAATTCATTAAAATCCATTGATGTTTCTCACCACAATGCAGCATCTCAATCAGTGATCCAAAACAATTCAATGGAGTATATACTAGTATATACTGGTACCCTACTTCATGCCACCATCAGAACGCCAATTGTTTGTAGCGCTCTTGGCCCATCAGTCCACACAATCACTTTTACATACCGCCAGGGCATCAGCTTGGGAGAACCCAGCTACCCCTGCTCTACACTGATGTATCTCCACCAATAAATCACTGCAAGGCTCACCATGGGAAGCTGGCGTTGGGGCAGTGGAGTGGGCACTCTGAGTGGAGTTCAGCCCAACTGGGAGGGCGAGTGCAGTCAGTGCTGGAGAAGCACCTGCGCCGCATGTTGACAGGACCAGGTTCCTCTGATCTCCCTCTTCACCACCTCGTGGAGGTAATGCATGCTGCTGTCTCTCCCTTTCTGTGTTTGGATACACAGCACTCCCTGCTCCAGTCATTTCTCCATGGCGACAATCTCATAGGTTGCCCCAACAATGGCCCACACTCACTGTATCGTTGAGAGTGCAATCCCGAGACCCACCTATCCCCAATGACACAGCCCATCCAACACCATTCCTCTCTAATAGCCTTTCATCATTGAGCCCTGGGGAAATTAATTGCTGGATTTGCTTAGGACCCCAACAAACCAGCATTGTTGATTACGCTTGCCTTTATATTTCGTGCTATAAAGACTGATTTTAGTGTTGACTCCATTTCTGGGAATGCATCTTGAATGCTAAGCAAGGTACCAGTGTAAGGTAGAAGTAACTGTACACACACAACCAACCATAACCCTTCCACTTGAGTGAGAACTTACCAAGACCCTGTGACCCACTCTTTATTTATAATAATTCTCATTGTTCCACGGCACTGAACCCAGATCTCCTGCACCGAGGCAGGGCTCCTTATCGTCAAGGAGGAATGGGCGAAGTGGCTGGTGGGAGGGAGGGGGGAGGGGCAGGGGGAAGGGAGAGGGGAAAAGGCATTCATGGAAGAATGGCCACAATAAAGGTCAGTCATAACAGACTCTGGAAATTGGGAGATCAAGCTGAGAACCAGTGAAAATCCCCGAGGTTTTGTTGGGAGGGGGGGGGGGGGGGGGGGAGGGAAGGGAGGAACAACACAACCGTGAAAAACAGTCAAGACCCAGAGGGGAAGCGATTCAGCTCCATACTTTCCACCAGATCCCACATGATTGTCCTGGATCCACCCCTCCTGTCCATTGAAGAATGTGGGGAGAGTCTGTCCTCTGGTCTTAAAGGTAGACTTTGAGCAGCGGAGCTCCTGACGAATCAGTCTCAGTGTCCTGTAGAGAATCATCTTTTCGGATTTCTGGAGGAAGAAAGAGAACAATAAAGACTTTTCAGATAGAACAGTTAAAACTGTACAAGTGATGGGGGATGTTATGAGGAAACTGAACAATGTCGAGGCAATGTGAAGAGCACAGCAGATCAAAGGCAAGGACACTGTGCAGAACCTGGAGTAGATGAAATGTACAGATTCTGGTTAAGGAGGATCAAAGAAATGGATGTGTTCAAGGAGAAAGGTGAGGCATAGATGTGGAACACAGGGTTGGGAGAGAATATTGAAAGATGAGTGCAAGGGATGAGAGAGAGAGAGAGAAAAGAGAAATAAATTAACAGAGGTATGGGATGTGAGCAGCAAGGGACCTAGATGGAACAGACAAGATTGAAAGAGATGAGTGCAAGGGATGAGGCAGAAATAACTTAATTGAGGTATGGAAAGTGGAGAGCCAGAGCAGGAGGAAGAGGACAATAGACAATAGGTGCAGGAGTAGGCCATTCGGCCCTTTGAGCCAGCACCACCATTCAATGTGATCATGGCTGATCATTCCCAATCAGTACCCCTTTCCTGCCTTCTCCCCATATCCCCCGACTCTGCTATCTTTAAGAGCCCTATCTAGCTCTCTCTTAAAAGCATCCAGAGAACCGGCCTCCACCGCCCTCTGAGGCAGAGAATTTAGCATCAGCGAGGTAATTAATGAATGTTGACAGAGCAGGGATGAATGGGATTTTCAAATGTCATTTCAGGTGATGACTGCGTTGCCTCCAAGTACTGGGATTGATTTCATCTATCCATATTACATGAAATTAGCATTTTTATTGGGAGTAGTTTATTCTGTTTCCTCTTTTTTTTTCCTCTAAGGCATTCATGAGTAACTTGAATTTGTTTGGACAGATGTTGCAATCAACACATGCGACAAGTCCACACATGCTTATTCCCACCTCCAACTCAGAGGCTGACACCGAGCTGTTACTGGAGCTGAATAACTAAACGTATAAAATATAAAGGGACATAGTTCCAGTTGTAGCCCTCAGGCCCATTCACCCTGCAAACCGGGTCTAGTTCACCGAGTTAGAGACTAGGGATTGTTTAAGAAACAACTGCAGATGCTGAAAAAATCGAAGGTAGATAAAAATGCTGGAGAAACTCAGCGGGTGAGGCAGAATCATTGGAGTGAAGGAAGAGGTGACATTTCGGGTCGAGACCCTTCTTCAGTGTGAAGAAGGGTCTCAACCTGAAACGTCACCTATTCCTTCTCTCCATAGATACTGCCTCGCCCGCTGAGTTTCTCCAGCATTTTTGTCTACCTTAGAGAGTAGGGACTGTTCATTTCAAAGTTCAAGACACTCGACTGTCAGTACCACGGAGTTCAGTAATTACCTGGGGCAGCCAATCCCTGCAATTGCCTTGCCTTCAAATCGAGCGGATCCACGACAGAAATCTCCAAGTTGAGATCTAGACATAAACAAAGTTTCAAGTCATACTTCGGCAATAACAATAGCCTCTAACCATACTTGAGCTCTATGCATCTCCCAAAGGTTACAGGCTATCCACAGGTTACAGATGCCCAACAACAGACACCTCATATATGAACAGGCTCCCATAATATCATTAAATTTAGAAGTCTGAAATGCAGTGCCCTCCATAATGCTTGGGACAAAGTCTCATCATTTATTTATTTGCCTCTATACTCCACAATTTGAGATTTGTAATAGAAAACATCACGTGGTTAAAGTGCGCACTGTCAGATTTTATTCAAGGCCATTTTTATACATTTTGGTTTCACCATGTAGAAATTACAGCTGCGTTTACACATAGTCCCCCCATTTCAGGGCACCATAATGTTTGGGACACATGGCTTCCCAGGCATCTGTAATTGCTCAGGTGTTTAAATGCCTCTTTAATGCAGGTGTAAGAGAGCTCTCAGCACCTAATCTTTCCTCCAGTCTTTCCATCACTGTTGGAATCACAATCGCAATAATACTTTAATAGCCAAGTATGTTTTGCAACATACGAGGATTTTCATTTGCCAAGTCAGTCAAACAAATAAAAATCCCCAAACACCTGTCCGACAGATCAGAAACACTCTTCGGGATTCAGATGTGGATTTGTCAATGACCACTGTTTGCGGAAGACTTCATGAACAGAAATACAGAACCTGCACTGCAAGATGCAAACCAGCTGCAAAAGTAGGATGGCCAGGTTACAGTTTGCCAAGAAGTACTTAAAAGAGCAACCACAGTTCTGGAAAAAGTTGTGGACAAATGAGACACTGTATTCCCTCTCTCTTTATATTTTTAGCAATATTAACTTATCAGTCTTATATGTTTTTGATGTCATTCATTGTAAATCATGGAGATATGGTTACCAGAGGGATTTTGTGTATGTTTCTGACGGACAAAATCGACTTACTGAAGAATAATGGCCCACTTGTTACTTGTGGCTGCCTATAATGTATCCCCTGATCCAGTCTCCACTGTCTCAAAGGTACCTCATATGATCACCACTGCATGCCCACTGCAATGATCAATCCAGTTCCAATGCAACCATGCTGCAATCTTGATCATTTAGGCAGACCAGACCACTCATGCAATTCAAGGACCCAATTTGGTCCTTGTCCTCAATGCAGTCACAACCTCCAATGCAGTCACAACCTCCAATGCAGACACAACCTCCAATGCATTTCTGGCAAGTCTAGTGCAGCCCCAACCTTCACTGCAGCTCCAGTGCATCTCAACCCTCTACTGAACCCTCCATTCCCAATCCAAGCCAAACCCCCAACATTCCCCGTGCAGACACTAATGGCCGTTCCCTCACCATCACTTGGCAGAAAAGTCTCTGTTTGAGGTTTGGCGTCAGTCGAGGTCAGACTGACCAGTCTTTCCTCACTGGGCTCTGGTGCATTACGCTTGTTTCTCTTGGGTTTCCGGGTGCTGATCCGGACTATCCCGGTCACTATCCGGCATTCCGCGTCCTTCTCGTTGATCTTGTAGCCCTTGGTGATGCTGTCGATGAGCTCGCTGATCTCGCTGCTCTTGCTGATGAAGGTGGTGTCGGACGTGCACTGCGCCAACATGTCAATTTGGTGAATGCTGAAGAGTTCCAGCAGCTTCTTGTTAATGTACTCATCCAGCTCGGCGCTGGACATCGAGCCGCTCAGTTCATTATTCTCCAGATCCTCCTCCAGGAAGGAGTGGAACTCGTCGGAAAGGCGCTTGTGAGAATTTGGCGATGTGCTTCCGGGGCTGTCGGACTTCTGAGAATTGTAGATGTGCTGGTCCTTGCGACACGAGTCCGTAGACAGACTGCTTCTCCTCTTGTCCCAGATCACCTCTTCCCCACGCAACTTGATGTCATAATAATTGAAACTATTGCCTGCAAGGTTGGCCTTTTTATTGGGGTTGAGGTCAGAGTTCATAGTGCTGGCATGTGTTGGGCTTGAAACGTATCTTAAAGTGGCAGTCTCAGTAACTTTAACATCTGTCGATGACTCTGTGGCCTTGGTACACGGATTATAGCCCCCAGGGTCTGCCTTGCACACTCCACAAGTCACCACACAGCAGAAGACTGCTTTGAAGGTCTGCCACGTGACACAGGTTCCCAAGCCACACGACGCACACCAGCCCGAATCGTCCGCATTCTCCGCCGACCCCGGGATGAACCCGATGTTTTCCGAATTGTTCCCATTGGAATCTCTGGGATCCGCTTTGCGGCTGGGACCTTTCGCCAGCGGTTTGCCTTCCTTCCTCTGGGCTCGCCTGTGCTCCGGCGTCGACCCTTCGTAAACTTCCAGACTCAGGGAGTCCACGGAGACGGGCGGCAGACCGGGGGGAGCTAGCAGCTTACCTCCCGCCGTCCGGTAAGTTGGCTGTGATGCGGCCTTCCGCCGAGTGCCTTGCATGGCTGAGACTGAAGGATCTGTGGGGGACAAGGAGGAAAGACGTTACTTAACTACATTGTACACAATTCTCGCATCACTGGGAACAGAGCCAGAACAGAAACACCAACATTTACAGTCATTAAAATAGATTAAAATATAATATAGTTTGCATGATTGCAATGGGAAGGTCGTGCTTGGGAAACATTCTCTAAACAATAGACAATAGGTGCAGGAGTAGGCCATTTGGCCCTTCGAGCCAGCACCGCCATGTAATGTGATCATGGCTGATCATCCCCAATCAGTACCCCGTTCCTGCCTTCTCCCCATATCTCCTGACTGCTATTTTAAAGAGCCCTATCTAGTTCTCTCTTGAAAGCATCCAGAGAACCTGCCTCCACCGCCCTCTGAGGCAGAGAATTCCACAGACTCACCACTCTCTTTGAGAAAAAGTGTTTCCTCATCTCCGTTCTAAATGGCTTACTCCTTATTCTTAAACTGTAAACCTTCTACAGATGTGTTGGTGAGACTAGGATAATATATTTGAATATTATATGGCCTTGGATAAGATACTGTACAGTCAAACCAGAGCAGGTGGAGTCAGGCAACACAATGACTAGCAAGCCAACACTTTCTTTACAGCTGAAGGAGATGCACTCCCTTCACTTCCCACCATCCACAGAATCTTTTTACCAACTACAAGGCTCAAATGTACATCTCATAACCACAAGCAATAACTGCAGTGAACAAGGATGAACTTAAGGTAGACAAGTGCTGGAGAAACTCAGCGGGTGCAGCAGCATCTATGGAGCGATGGAAATAGGCAACATTTCGGGCCGAAACGTTGCCCATTTCCTTCTCTCCATAGATGTTGCTGCACCTGCTGAGTTTCTCCAGCACTTTTGTCTACCTTCGATTTTCCAGCATCTGCAGTTCCTTCTTAAAAACAAGGATGAACTGAAGAGCAAGCTTGACAAATAAATGTGCTAGTAGGAATCGAAGGGGATGCAGTTAGCTAAAAAGAAAGAAACGCAAATAAACATTTCTAATGGCGGAGTTTAACATAAAAGGTCAGATATACTCTGTAGCTCAGTCAACATGTGCGGAGAGAGAAATTGAGCTAATATTTCAGTTGATCTTTCTTCAGAACACAAGGTTGGAATTCAACATGATGCAGTTGTCAGCAAACATCCTCATTCTGAGCTGGTAACAGAAGAAATGTCATTGATAAAGTAGCTGAAGATGACTGGGTAGGACACCATCCTGAGCAAATAATGCTTTTTGCGATCATTGTTATTGATCTCAATTCCATGCTAGCTACTGAATGTAAATTCTGCAGGCAAATTTTTTTATTTTTTAATTAATTTTATTTATTAGAGGTAAATACATCAAAGTACTTCACATATATATTGTTACAATCATTGTACCCCATAATTCTATGGCTTTTAAAGAAAAAGAATAGAAAGAAAGAGAGTGAAATAGGTGGAAAGAGTTGTGATAGTGAAAGAGCGTGCCAAAGGGGAGAAGAAACCCTTGGTCAAAGAATTACAGAAAAGGGGGTTAAAAGATAGACCCTAAAAAAAAGGGGAAAAAAGTCAGTTACTATGTTATATATATCACGCAAAAGGAATCCACCAACTCGATAGTTTTTCATCCCCCCCCTACCAAGGCCCGAGGTAATCCTGCACCCTATCTTTGTAGCAATTCTATAAATGCAGACCACGTCTGATAGAAGCGATCTGATTTTCCTTCCAGGCGGAGTCTCATATCTTCCAGATGTAGTGTTTCAAACATAGTTGAAATCCACATATTTAATGTTGGGATAGGAGCATTTTTTCAGAATTTTAAGATTAGTTTTTTTCCTATTATTAAGCCGTAATCAAATAAATTCTTTTGATACACATTTAATTCCGAACTACCTTCTGTCATTCCGAAAATAATCCATTCTGGCTTTGGTGTCATTTTTATTTTAAACTGTTTTGTGAAAATTTCAAAGATTTCAATCCAAAACCTTTTAATTTTTGTACAAAAGATGAATGAGTGCGCTACAGCAGCTTCTTGACACTGGCATTTATCACATATTGGTGAAACGTTAGGGAAAAATTTATTTAATTTAGTTTTTGAGTAGTATAATCTGTGTATAATTTTAAATTGTATTAAAGTGTGTCTTACGTTAATTGAGCATTTGTGCACATTTAATAAGTATTCTTTCCGCCTTTCATTGGAAATTTTTATGCTTAGTTTGTTTTCCCACTCACCTCTGATACCTTCTGTTGTTGGTATTACTGCAATTAGTATATTATATATATATGAAATTAAATTTGCTGATTCCGCCTTTATATTCATTACTTCATCTAGTAAGTCTAATGGCATTTTGTGAAATTCACGTGCATGTTTTTTCAAATAATCACATATTTGGAAATATTTAAAATACTGATTGTTACCCAGATTGTATTTTGGTTGTAATTGTTTAAATGATAATAGTTTTCCCGTATCATACAAATCTCCCAAAGTTTTAATTCCTGCTCTTTCCCATTGTATAAATGCTTTGTCTATAATTGAGGGTTTAAACAGAGGGTTTTTAGCAATAGGAGATAGGAGAGATAAGTTTCTTAATTTTAAATTGTATTTTATTTGTTTCCAAGTTCTGATTGTACTATGTATAATTGGGTTTTTGTTGTAGTTTGTATTATTCACCGTCATTGGTGAAAGAAGGATCGCACCAATATTAAAGGGGGAGCAGTCCTCTTTCTCCATAATGATCCATTCCGGTTGATGAAGAGAATTATCCAACAATCTGCAGGCACATTTTAAGTCAGGTTTCTAATTTACTGTTTTAGGTCTCTGGGTTACTATTCTGGTAACTTCACCGGCATGCCACCCTATGCATGTGTGAGAAAGGGAACAGCGCTCACAGTCTGAAGTATAAATGAAAGATAAATCCAATTGTCTTTGGTACCCATCATAAACTATATTGCCTTCAATCAACTTAACTCTTAACAATGCAATACAAACCAAACAGTTCACAACCGACGTGTTACACTTCACTATATGTTAGAGGCACTTTAGAAGATAGATCTAATCCATTACAAATGTCAATTCTACCTCCATAACATCTCTTAAATCCATAGCTGCCTCGGCTTATCTTCCGTGGAAATGCTCGTCCATTTATTAAAATCTCCACACTCAAGCACTTCAATGCTTTCTTGACTGGTCTTTCTTAGTTCTATCCTCTGTAAGCATGAGGCCAACTAAAACACTACAATCCTGATACACTGAACCTGTTCACCCAACAGCTGCTGGCTTATTGGACTGCATTGTTTTTAACTGGGCAATATTTAAAATTCCACTCCATTGCCTTGCCTCTCATCTCTGCGGTCTGTAAGCCTCCCAATTCTGGCCTTAAACAGGCACCATCACTGCACCATTTGCAGCATTGCCATCTGCTGCAAGGCAGTTCAGCACTGAACACATGTCCTAAAATGCTTTTAAGTAGCATACTTTCAAATTTAATTTGCTAATGTTCCCATGAGATGTCTTGGGATATTTTACCACATACAGGCTGTCCGAGGCTATGATCACCTGACTTACGGGCACCCCAGCATGTGAATGAGCTCCCGTAAAATTAAATCCAAAAGATTACATTCCTACAAAGAACAGAACTAGTTCCCTCTCTCCATTTTAACAATGATGTTTCTTATTATTCCTGTACACTATGCCTTTTGTTACAATACTGTGGAGATATGATTACCACAATACGTGCTCTAAAATATCCACTCAAAAGATAACATTTTGTTTTCAATTTATGTCAAGCTGTGCTCTAGAAGTGCAGGTCAGAGTACGAGTGGTAATTTGACAAGCACTGAAGGTCAAATGGAATTATTAATTGGAATCAAAGCAATCATCGAACCTGCAATGATCTCGTTAATGCAGAGGAAACTGAATGCAACATGAACAACAAGTTGAACAAAATGTAAAATGAACCACTGTTCCATATAGCAGATAACCTGTTGCCGTGATAAAGGCAATGAGGGAGATGTAGTTTCTCCTGGCTTTGTACAGAAATGTACTGGAACAAAAAAGGCAAGAGGTGTAGATAGCTAAAGAGGTGAGCACGGTGTAAAAAGTCCCTTCAGGATGTCATGATACGTTTTGGTGTTGTATCACAGGGGTGATGGTTGAAATGGTTCAGTACATTGACTGGGATTTGGGGATGAATGAAGACAACAAGATTAATCCCATCACTGAGGCGCAGGGTGCAGGGAACTACGGGATATAGGACGCTCACAAACTGTTGCTCACACAATCACGGAAAAGGGACGTTTTTGGCTAAAACATTAGAAGACATATTGGATGCTGGAAGCAGAATGAATTGAGAGTGACAAAACTATGAAACTTGAGATCTCACAGTAAGTGGGGTTTGGAGAAGCATAATCAAGATAAGAGAATAGGTGCGATCACAACAGATGCTATTTGATGCCGTCTTCCAATAAAGCAGCTAATATTTGTCCATACCCAGCACAAGGGCATCTTATCCTTCCATCCATTGCATGTGATAGGACTCTGACAGAAATAACCTTCAGTGTCCACAATTGACAGAAATTCACAAAGCAAAGTAATAGGCGGACCTCGGGAGAACCACTCCTGCATTGCCACTTTAAGTGACTGGAAAAAAAACTGGATCAATTGGGAAATGAAAATCAGGACAAAATGCAAATAAGTGGTCAGATCCCTACTAGGCCCTTGCTGTGTGCAGAGAGGGACAGGAAAAGGGGAGGGAAAAGAGGCGAGGGTGAAACAGGGCTGAGAGGAGGCACGGGTCTGCTTCGTGAATGCGTGGATAGGACAGAGGATGGCGAATGGGAATTGCATTTGTTTTGTTATGGAGACTAGAGTTAAAAGATGCCCAGAACCTGACCCAGTGATATTCTATGGGTACTTGTCACAGCTTTCATTCACCCATGTCGTAGGCACATACAGTGCCCTCCATAATGTTTGGGACAAAGACCCATCATTTATTTATTTGCCCCTGTACTCCACAATTTGAGATTTGTACAGACAAAAACACATGTGGCTAAACTGCACATTGTCAGATTTTATTAAAGGGTTTTTTAATACATTTTGGTTTCACCATGTAGAAATTACAGCTGTGTTTATATATAGTTTCCCCCCATTTCAGGGCACCATAATGTTTGGGACACATGGCTTCACAGGCGTTTTTAATTCCTCAGGTGTGTTTAATTCCCTCTTTAATGCAGGTATAAGAGAGCTCTCAGCAACTAGTCTTTCCACCTGTCTTTCCATCACTTTTGGAAACTGTTATTGCTGTTTATCAACACGAGGATCAAAGTTGCATCAATGAAAGTCAAATAGTCCATTATGAGACTGAGAAACAAGAATAAAATTGTTAAAGACATTAGCCAAATCTTAGGCTTACCAAAATCAATTGTTTGGAACATCATTAAGAAGAAAGAGAGCACTGGTGAGCTTACTAATCGCAAAGGGACTGGCAGGCCAAGGAAGACCTCCACAGCTGATGACAGAAGAATTCTCTCTATAATAAAGAAAAATCCCCAAATACCTGTCTGACAGATCAGAGACACTATTCAGGAGTCAGGTGTGAATTTGTCAATGACCACGGTCAGAATACTTCATGAATAAAAATACAGAGGCTACGCTGCAAGATGCAAACCACTGGTTAGCCGCAAAAATAGGATGGCCAGGTTACAGTTTGCCAAGAAGTACTTTAAAGAGCAACTGCGGTTACATTTCATTGACTTCTCCAATTTCAGGTAGTCCTTGCTTTCTCCCTCCTTCCCCTCCTGTTCCCAGCTTTCTCACAGCCAACACTCTCCGCCTTTTCCTTTTTTCTTCCCGCCCCCCCCCCCCCCCCCACATCAGTCTGAAGAAAGGTCTCGACCCGAAACGTCACCTATTCCTTCGCTCCATAGATGCTGCCTCACCCGCTGAGTTTCACCAGCATTTTTGTCTACCTACAGTTCTGGAAAAAGGTCTTGTGAACAGATGAGAGGAAGATTAACTCATCAGAGTGATGGCAAGAGCAAAGTATGTAGGAGAGAAGGACCTGCCCAGGATCAAAAGCATACCACCTCATCTGTGAAACACGATGGTTGGGGTGTTATGGCCTGAGCATTTATGGCTGCTGAAGGTACTGGCTCACTTATCTTCATTGATGATACAACTGCCTCAGGTAGTAGCATAATGAATTCTGAAGGGTATAGACACATCCTATCTGCTTAAGTTCAAACAAATGCCTCAAAACTCATTGGCTGGCAGTTCATTCTACAGCAAGACAATGATCCCAAACATACTGCTAAAGCACCAAAGGAGTTTTTCAAAGCTAAAATATTGGTCAATTCTTGAGTGGCCAAGTTAATCGTCCGATCTGAACCCAATTGAGCATGCCTTTTATATGTTGAAGAGAAAACTGAAGGGAACCAGCCCCCAAAACAAGCATAAGCTAAAGATGACTGCAATACAGGCCTGGCAGAGCATCACCAGAGAAGACACCCAGCAACTGATGATGTCCATGAATCGCAGACTTCAAGCAGTCATTGCATGCAAAGGATATGCAACAAAATATTAAACATGATTACTTTCATTTACATGACATTGCTGTGTCCCAAATATTATGGGAGACTGTGAAATGGGGGGACCATGTATAAACACTGCTGTCATTTCTACATGGTGAAACCAAAATGTATAAATATGGCCTTAATTAAAATCTGATAATGTGCACTTTAACCACGTGTGATTTTTTCTATTACAAATCTCAAATTGTGGAGTAAAGAGGCAAATAAATAAATGATGGGACTTTGTCCCAAATATTATGGAGGGCACCGTCATCACTGAACACGACCCTCCCCAAAAAGCCAGTTGTTGCCTCATCTTTTCAAAGTCACAATTGATTTAAAAGTGGCAGGGCAAGTTGAAAACACTCAGCATTGTAATTAACCTTGTTAAACAGAAAAACAAGGAAGTCATGGTAAACTTAGCAGATCATTAGTTAGGCTTCAGTTGGGCGACCTTGTGCGGATCTGGGGAGCACATTTTAAGAAGGTCAGCAAGGTTTTGAGGAGCAACAAGTCGACTGGTAGGATTCACAGCTGTGCGCAGAGATTATGTAAAAAAGGATTGTTCTCAGAAAAGAACATTGGACAATAGAGCACAGAAACAGGCCCTTCAGCCCACATTGGCTGTGCCAAGTATGATGGCAAACAAATCTCTTCTACCTAAATATGATTCACATCCCACCATTCTCTGCATATCCATATGCTTACCTAAAGGGTTCAGGAGAAATCTGTTGAAGGTATTCAAACTTTTGACAGAACACACAAGGTGCAATTGTACCCTCTGTTCAGAGTGTCAGTAACCAGGGTTCACAATTAAATGACAAAAGGCAGTCAAGAAGAGAAATGCTTTCACAGACAGGGTGCTTAAGATCCGAACTGCAAGACCAAAGAGAACGGTGGAGGCAGATTCCATTGATAGTTCAAAGAGTTGATTGTGCATGTGTATGGAGAGACACAATTTGGAGGGTAATGGAGGAAAAAGCAGAGTGTTCATCTAAAACAGACAAGCTGCCCAACACAATGCACTGCATATCCACCTTCTGTGCTGCAAAGTTATATGATTTTATACCTTCAGGCATTTGTCACCAAACCAGTTTGAGATGACTAATATGCATTAAATCTATTCTAAGCTCTAATTCGGGCTCCAGGCGATTGAGTCTATTGCTCATCTGCTGTTTTACCAAACAAAAACGTGAACACACAAAAAAAGACCAGTCATTTATGCAATAATTTACCAATCTTGCTGAAAAGCCATTAGCATTTCCACAACACCAATAACCTTTCAACATTTCTGAAATAATTTGTAGAGGTAATGTTCAGACAACAATGCGAATCAAATCAAAGGTTTACCAAAAGCTCTGTCAAAAAGATGATATATTGGAGCATTTTCTGGAGGGAGAGTGTTAAGCAGAAAAGAGAGAGCTTCAGGAGGAAACTCCAGTGCTTAGGCCCCAAGCTGCTGAGAGCAGAGCCACCGACAGTGGAGCAAAGAAAGTCAGGGGTGTGCAAGAGGAAAAATATTGGAGAAGGGGTGGCACAGTGGCACAACGGTAGAGTTGCCGTCTCACAGCACCGGAGACCCAGGTTCAATCCTGACTACAGGTGTTGTCTGTGCAGAGTTTGGACTTTCTCCCTGTGACCCCGTGGGTTTTCTCCGGGTGCTCCAGTTTCCCCCCACACTCAGTTCAGTCAGTTCAGTTTTATTTGTAATATGTAGGTTAACACAGGGTCAACGGTACAATGAAATGTTTTTGACAAGACAACGGGTCACCTCAGCAATGATATTACAAGGATAAAATGAAGGTAAAAAAAAAAAAGATAAAAGTGTGCAGAGACGTGCAGATTGGCTTCTGTAAATTTCCCCGGTGTGTAGGATGCAAAACTTGGTTAACATAGAACTAGTGTACAGGTGATCATTGGTCTTGGTGCGCTGTAGGGCCCGTTTCCACGCTGTATCTATAAACAGTTAAACAAGTACAAAGGACTCAAGATGAGGTTATAGACTGGGAACACCTAAATAATTGGTTGATCGGAAAACATCTACATAACAAGAGCTGTCGAATGGGATTAATTTAGATGAGTATTTGATGGCCAACATGACATGGTGCATCAAAGGCCCGTTCTGTGCACTGTGACTCTGTCAAGGTAGAAGATGAAATATATTGCCCCGGCAGATATGCAACGGTTACATGTCAGGTGGGAGTAGGAAGTGATGGAGACCGGAAGAGAGGAAATAGATCAGGAAACTGAATAATCAAGTGCGAGGATAGCAAGGCGTAGATGAACAAGGCGATAGAAAAGTTAAATGGGCCATCGTCAGTTGGCTGACCATGGCAACGGAGAAATAGAAGGGATCTGGGAAGAATTGCTTCAGAGAATTTGGGAGGTAATTGATAGGGCAAGAACTACAATGCAAGACCTTCTCGATCTAATGGTGTTTGGGCATGAAATTATGGGGGGTGGGGGGGTTGATGGGTGAATGTACAGAGTTTTATTTTTGCCCAGAGTAGGGGAAATCCAAATCCAGAGGACATAAGTTTAAGGTGAGAAGGGAAAGATTTAATAGGAATCTGAGGGGTAGTTTTTTCACACAATATATGGAGCGAGATGTCGGGGAGGGATTTGAGGCATGTACTATTACACCATTTAAAAGTAATTTGGACAGATACATGGATAAGAAACGTTTAGATGAATATGGGCCAAATGCAGACAGATGGGATGGGTGTAGATGGGATATCGTGGTCGGCATGGGCATGAGAATACTGATTATGATAAAGGGATGTTTCAGTGCGCTCTCAGAGTGGAACCCATAACTGGAAAGGAATCAAGGAATAAAAAGGGGAGGAAAGATGGGAATACAATGGGTGCTGGGTTGCAAAATAGACACAAAGTGCTGGATTCACGCAGCATCTCTGGAGAACATGGATAGGTGACGTTTCGTATCGGGGTGTCGAAAGCAAACCAGTCCGAAGAAGGGTTGCGACCCAAAACGTCACCTATCCATGTTCTCCAGAGATGCTGCCTGACCTGCTTAGTTACTCCAACACTTTTTTTTGAGAAAAGATGGGTAGTGATTGAAAGCTCTGAGAGGACTGTTGGACCATGTGTTTGTTGGTGTGGCTATCCTTTGCTACTTCGAGGGCAGTTTTATTGGGAAGGGTGCAGTACATCAGTAGAGTGAAGCATTTACATTGCGAGTTGGCGTAGGGGTGTCAGACAACAAACCTGACAGCGAGATATGTGGATTCCTTGCTCTTTCATTAGTAATTATGTTTTCAACTACTACAGGGCCAATGCTCTGGAAATTCAGTTCTTCACTCGGAGCTCAGCAGGTGTTCCCAGGAGTGAAAGCACCAATGGAATCAGCACTGAAATGCAGCATTCCTACATTATATATAGCCAACAGAATCAAGGACCGCTCACACTCAGTCACTCTCTCTTCTCCCCTCTCCCATCAGGCAGAGGATACAAAAGCTTGAAAGCTGGTATCACCAGATTCAAGATTCCCCCCCCCCCCCCACCCCCGCTGTTATCAGACTCTTGAACAGAGAGATGCACTGCTCTGTGTCAGATGCACAACTGTTCTGCCCAAGATCGCAAGTAATTGCAGCTAGTCGTGAACACAGTCCAATCCATCGCACAAATCAGCCTTCCAACCATCGACTTTATGCTGCCTCGGGAAAGCAGCCCGCAGAAACCGATCACATCCTTGTTCTTTTCTCCTCCCCTCTCCCATCAGGCATAAAGTACAAAAGCTTCAAACCACATACTATCAAATTCAAGACCAGCTTCTTCACTGCTGCTATCAAGCTCTTGAATGAACCTCTCATTTGCTGGAGATGATTACCCGATCTTCCAATTTACCGCTTGTGTCCTTTGTATTTAAAAAAAAATCTGCACTTCCTCTGTAGCTGTAACACTATATTCATCCCTGTTTATTTTCTCTTTTGCATATCCTGTTGTACAATGCTAAGGTTTGATTCACCTGACTAGCAAGCAAAACAAAGTGATTCATCGTATCATGGTACACATGACAATAATTTAAAAAAACAAATCAAACTGATTAGGCCGAGTGGACCTATACTTTCTTGAGTTTAGTGTAAGAAATGGAAGTTGCAGAATGATTATGGGACTTGGTCAGGTACATGTGCAGCTGATGTTTCTCCTGCCTCAGGAATCGCAGCTTCAAAACCAAGAGTTTGGCCATTAAGGACAATCCTTAGACGTCAGTACCCAGGAAGCCAGTGGAGGCTCAATCACAGAAGGCATTCGAGGATGAGATAAAGATTTTTAGTCTTTAAGATAATCAAGGATGTTGTGCAGAAACATGGCACCAAGTTAAAGGATCAGCTGTAACCTTATTGAATGGCAGAGCAGGAACAAAGGGGCCTAGGGGCCTATGCTTATATATATTTTTAATAATTAATTGCTTTGATAAGGTAACAAAGGGGATGAATGCAGATGATGTGAAAATATGTGATATAATAGCCTTGTTTTCAGTCACTGTGTGGGAACGAGATCATTGCTGGCAAACTAAGGCCAGACTATAATTGCCTTTGACAAGTTCCAGGATTTTGATCCCGTGATGAAAAGGCGCCAATGCATTTTTAAATCAGGTTGGTGAGAGATTTGGAGGGACGCTGTCCTTAATAATTGTACATGTTATGCACTACAGCCACAGTGCACCAGTGGTGGTGCTTGAACATTATTATCATATAGGGTGCCATTCCAGCAGGCTGCTTCATTCTGGATCCTAACAATCTTCTGAAGTATTTTTGGAGCTGCACAAATCCAGGCTAGAGGACAATATAGACTATATAGTTTAGTTTATTATAGGCACGTATACCGAGGTACAGTGAAAAGCATTTTTTGTTGTTATCCAGTCAACAGAAAGACTATACACGATTGCAATCAAGTCATCCACAGTGTTCAGGTACAGGATGACGAGTATTACATTTAGTGCAAGATAAAGTTCATTCAAGTCTGATTAAAGATCGTCTAAGGGTCTCCAAGGAGGTAGATGTTAGGTCAGGACCTCTCTAGTTGGTGATAGGATACTTCAGTTGCTTGATAACAGTTGGGAATCAACTATATGACAAACATTGTTTGACTTGGCCTGGGGAAGAACAACATACTGGAGTTGATATGCGGAGGAAGGAACTGCAGATGCTGGTTTATACCGAAGATAGACACAAAATGCTGGAGTAACTCAGTGGGTTATCTCGGATCGAACCCTTCTTCAGACTGAAGGTCAGACCTGAAGAACGGTTCCGATCTGAAATGTCACCTATTCCTTTTCTCCAGAGATGCTGCCTGACCCGCTGAGTTACTCCAGCATTTTGTGTCTATCTATACTGGAGTCGAGGCATTGATCTCCAGGGCCACAAACATCTTCCACTGAGCGAGGAATGGCAAGAGTTACAGACAGCGTTCCCCTTAATGCCCAATTTCACCAAGGCTCACTGGCAATGTGTCCACACAAACCTTGCCTTGAAGTCGACAGTTTCTCTTGCCTCATTTATTGCATTTGGTTCTCTTGCCTCATTTATTGCATGAGGGATCAATAAAGTATTTATTATTATTATTATTTGCCCACATTCAGATAAAAGGCTCTACAGAAGTCCAGTGTGAATGGTTTCGGCAAAGCCTCAATCGGAGCATTGGGAAGCTGGTTATTGGCCACTCGATAGCAGAGTTAATGGCATCTTCCATCCTGTGGTTGAAGATTAGCAATAGACTGATGGGTTCATATTTAGCTAAACTGATTTGGTGTTTCTTTTTTTGTGGGCAGGATATACATGAGCAATTATCCGTGCCATTGTGGTAACCCGAATAGACACACTGCTATACCTGGAGCAAAAGTCTTCATGCCGACAGAGAGAATATTGTATTGTTTCATGGTCACAACTATCCCTTAATATTACACGGCATGAAACAAAGTGGTTAAAGACCAGAGCAGCACCATGATGCAGCGGAGATGTTGCAGCCATACAGCGTCAGAAACCCGGGTTCGATCCTGACAACGGGTGCTGCCGTACAGAGTTTGTCCATTCTCCCTATGTCCACATGGGTTTTCTCCAGTTTCCTCCAAAGTTCTAAAGATATGCAGGTTTATAGGTTAATTGGCTTTGGTAAATTGTCCCATGCATGTAGGATAGAACTAGTGTATGGGTGATTGCTGGTCGGCGCTGACTCAGTGGGTCGAAGGGCTTTTCCACATCGTATCTCTAATTTAATCTAAACTAACCTGACTTCTGGATCACCAGTCTGATGAAGGGACTCGACCCGAAACGTCGCCCATTCTTTCTCTCCAGAGATGCTGCCTCACCCGCTGCGTTACTCCAGCATTTTGGGTCCACCGTGACTTCTGGATTGAAAGGAATGAACTGAGGAAGACCTCCATTCAGCACTATTGACTGAAAAGGACTACAAATGCTTTAGCGTTGCCTTTGGCACTTATATGCTGGTCCCCACCATTACTGAAGAGGGGATGTTCTCAACGTTTCCTCCACCACCTGTTAACGGTTTAATTATCCACATACACTCATGACTAAATGTAGCAAGA
This sequence comes from Raja brachyura, assembly GCA_963514005.1. The sequence continues at coordinate 26,754,053 of OY740809.1, read as the reverse complement.
CTGCAAAGCTTTGATCCGATGCATTATGTGTGGGATCACGTGCTGTGCGTTGCAAACGGCCTTGGCTGTTCAGCGTCCACGTAATCTTCTGGTACAGCTCGAGCAGGGTTGGCATCCCGTAACAAAGGGTGGTCATTCAGCTGAGGGATGAAAATAACTTTTTTCCTGCAGAGGATACCAAAACTTTGAAATTCTCCACCAAAGATGGCTATGGATGTTCGATTACATATATTTAAGGAAGAGCTATTTAGATATTACCAGAGCCATGAGATATGGGGTTAGTGTACAAAGTGGCAACAATATAAAATATTAGCCACAATTGTATTGAATGGGGAGGTCAAGTGGCCTACTTGTGTGCGTTTTTCTCATGGGATGGCTTTCTGCACTATTCATTGAATGGGGTTATTTCTCTAGCATAATAGCAACAACAGTTCAAGGGGTGTGCCAGGATAGGGGGCTGCAGATTGTTGGGAATGTTTGTAGTCTTGCTGAAGGCCCAGAGTTTGTCATGAATGTTCACCTTTGAGCTGCAGGTTATTGATTGAACTGATTGAAAGATACAGCATAGAAACAGACCCTTTGTCCCCGACCATTGATCACACTGTTATTCCATTTTCACATCCACTCCCTGCACACCAGAGGCAATTTTACAGAGGCCAACTAACCGGCAAACCTGCACTTCTTTGGGATATGGGAAGAAACCCGAGCACTGGGAGGAAACCCGTAGTGTCACAGGGAGAACGTGCAAACTCCGCACAGAGTATCCGAGGTCAGGATCCAACCTGCTGGTCTCAGGCGCTGAGGCTGCAGCTCTACCAGCTGCGCCTCTGTGCCACTCTAATGTTATGTTTGCAACATCCCACACAGCACAATGGTAATTCCACACGGTACAGAGGAGGGAGACCTCTGTATAAAACAAGATTCTATTTCTAGTGTTCTGCAGTGGACGCAGATAACTGCCTGCAGACCCCGATTGATAGTTGTCAGTATCTTTTGATCAAGGATACCCAGGTCACTTTGAACACTGACATTTCCCCAATCACTCACCATATTAAAAATCCTCAGCATTTCTGTGATTTTTTTTTAGCACAATTGTCAACACTGAACTCTGACAAGTTGTTGCCTACTCTCTGCCTATCAACATCGCATGAAGTATCTCTGCCTCCTCATCACCACTCGTTCTAGATTAGTTTTGTGTCATATTCACGGACTCTGAGTGCAACAATTACACACACACACACAACCTCTGTCGGTGGCTGAAACAAATGAACCAGCAGGTCACTTGTTACCTGTGTACCCACTAAGTGTCCTATTGGGCTGATTGAGTAGTGAACACCCGACAGATGAAATTCAATGTAAAACTGAAGAAGGGTTTTGGCCTGAAACATTGCCTATCTCCTTCGCTCCATAGATGCTGCTGCACCCGAATTTCTCCAGCATTTTGTGTACCTTCAATGTAAAACTGCAAGGTGTCATGTACTCAGAGAGAAAACTAGAAATTAAATGGCACCATCTTAGAAGACTTAGAAGCCTCTGTTTAAATCTTAGAAAGTAGCAGTATGCTAACACACGAGTCAGTAAAGAACACAAGGTTCTGGGTTTATAAGACCATAAGACATGGGGGCAGAATTAGGCCATTTGGCCCATCGAGTCTACTCTGCCATTGGATCACAGTTGAACTATTTTCCCTGCCTTTGTCCCATAACCTTTGATGCCCATACTAATCAAGAGCCAATCAATCTCTGCTTTAAAAAAATACCCAATGTCTTGGCTTCCATTGCCCTCTGTGGCAATGAATTCCACAGATTCACCACCTCCTGGCTAAAAACATTCCTCCTTATCTCCATAATACATCATTATCATAAAGAGAGGCAGAGTACAAATGGCATAAATATATAGAATACTCGGCTCCCACTGATGCCTAACGCTGAAGATCACATTTTGAGAAGGGGTGGAGATTTGGGAGAGAACAACACAGGATTAACTGGAAGGATTCGAGTGAAAATGGAGTACACACCTCTCGATCCATAATCTGTGGACTGACAGAAAGAGCTGCAATTGCTGTCCCTCATGGAACAGCAATCCAGAAGCTGGTTAAAATCACAAAAGGTTAATACAGGATAAATTAAGGGAAACTATTTGCAATGGTTTGAGTGTTGATAATAAGAGTGTGCAGATCGAAGGTGATTGGCAAAAGAATGAGGGAGAACAGAGAGAAAAAACCCCATAACAAATAGTTGGGATTTGAAACACAGTGTTTCATAGGCAGTGGTTATAGATTTAACAGTAGCTTTCTGAACTGTGGATGGCTGGGCTGAGAAATTAACCAAAGGATACAAGGAAAGAGTCAGGAAGAAGAATTAACTGGATTGGTGTATCAAAGAACTGGTACATACTTGATGGGTCAGAGGTCAGACCTTTGTACTGTACTATCATGTAATTCTGAATAATGTTAGCACAAATATTCAGTTGGCTAGTTAAGCTTCATTACTTTTAAAATATGGGGACTGAGACTTCTTACTTCAATGCACGGCTTTTGTTCGATTCCTCATCAGGAACAATGCAGCCAGTTCTCAGTACAGCCCTGATCTGTATTGAAACATGAGCCACAACCATCTAACTCAGAGACCAAAGAGCCACCCACTTCAGGCACAGACTCAGTTTGTGTACAATTAATTTCAACCTCATATAACAGATGCGCAATAAAATTAGCTTGGGATAGTCAGATGTCCCTGCATCATCTCCAATTTTGTTCCAAACAAACTGAAGTCACTCAGTCCAACTGCCTTCATGTTGCTAAATTCAACAGTTAAAGTTCCATTCTCACAGAGGCATTATTGAAAATCTCATGTCCTTCTGATATTATTAAACAAGCAATCTTTATGCTCCGTCAATATCAAATCGACCTGTCAAATGAAACAATGAAAAGTGCCTCTTTATTCTTCCGTCACTGATCAGCAGGATACAGACAACAATTACATTGTTAGACCCATGAAAGGCGGTCAAATTGAAAAGTTAGCTGGAGCAAAAATGAAACTGTCCAGAGGAAGGGTCTCGACCCAACACAGTGACTGTCCTTCTCCAACAGTTTGTTTTTAGCTCCAGATTCAAGGATCTGCAGTCACGTGAATCTCCTTTAAAGTTATCTGTTTCTCTCCGGTAATGTACCCGACCCATTTGACCTTCCACACATGTTCAACTGTTATTGCAGATACTTACACGTTCCTATGTGTTTTAGTATTTGAAGAAGGATACTCAAAGAACCTTTGGAAACAAAGAACCTCTTACATTTATAAAGCATCTTTCGCACCCTCATTACTTACACAAGCACTTTTTGATGTGTGGTCCCCGTTGTAATCCAGAGACGTCATTTTTCTCCCTACTGCTCAGTGCCATCAGGACTAGGGTCTGCAAGGCTGGGTCAGTGCAGGTTCACCCTCTGATGTGTAATGATGGAACGCAATAACATTGCACTGTCACCATGCAGGAAGTATGGCAGGAAGCAGTACCTGAGCATCAGGACGTCACTATTTCAAACAATTCCTTTAATATTTCAGCTGTTTTCACTCCTGTTATACTAGTAACAGCCTCGAGAAAATTAGTCATATAGTCTAACAAAGTTGAACACCAAAATCAAGGCTACAGAAGGTAGTTCATTGTTCTGTTGGCAGTTCAGTTGATAATTAAATACTCTTGACTTTAATATTGATCATGTGGAGGCAAAGGAGATTAGTTGAACCTGGTATCATGTTCAGCACAGACATTGTGGGCTGATAGGCCTGTTCCGATGCTGTACTGTTCTATGTTCTACGTTCAAAAAGCAAAGAGAGGGGTCAAGGTGACATTGCCACATTCCAAATGGTTGGACATGCGGCAGTGGGAGTTTAATCTGACAGCAGGTTCTCCCGAAAACTGGCAACCACTGACATTTTGCCCCAACACGGCATTGTTCCCTGTCAAACATGTTTCTGTTCCAGACAAACAAATACATTTTAGAATAACAATCAAACATTGAGGTTATGCCATCAGGCTCGTTAATCTAAAAAATAGGTTTGGGGATTTCTGATAATGTACAGGTTCAGGTGGGATGATGTAGATCTTTACATTTACAGAAAGTTTGAAATTACTTTGCCATCAATACAAGACAATGAATATCAAAGTCCAGTAAGGAAGTCAAGAGAAATCTATTGTCCCAGAGACATGCAAACCACTGTTACACAGAGCAGTGAAGGAATAGAGCACAGGCAGGTGTAATGGGAAGCTAAATATACACAAGGTGAGAGGAATAGCAGGAGATGATGGCAGGATTAAAGGATTAGCGATGGAATGAACTTCTATAGACCAAATTCCAACATAAACTAGCCAAATCATCTGGTCTGTTTCTGTTCTACTGTGAAGAGTGACACCGTCCAGTCCTAAAACATTGGACAACTGGAGCTGCCAGAGGAATGGTGGGTGGCGGGTCAGATTTACCCTTAGAAATAAAATGGGGTTTGGGGCACAGACTGTCTTGCCATCTCTACACATTCACCATGTACAGGCTAGCAATGATACCAAGAGCTCAGCAACCTTGGCCAATCTTAACTGAGCGTCAATGACTTCATCCACCCTGACTCACCGGAACCCTGAGCTAAGCTCCTACAAATGTAATATCACCTGGAGACGTGGCCCGATTGTAACCTTGGACACATGATCATTCTGGTAAAGGAACCAAATCTAGTTATTTCTTAAGTGTCAAGTAACTCAAAACCATGGGTCATAGAGAGTTCAAGGACTGAAATCACAAAACCAAATTCACTAAAACAATAAAAGTGTGACATAAAGTGCCGCAAGTAACTCAATTGATTAGGCAGCATCACTGGAGGACATGGATAGTGATATTTTGTGGGGGACCCTCTTCAGATTGAAGAATGGTCCTGAACCAAAACATCACCTATTCATGTCCTTCAGAGATGCTGCCTGACCTAATTAGTTACTCCAGCACTTTGTGTTCTATGCGATATTCCACCACTTGCAGTTCCTTGCGTCTACAGTCCTAGTACGATCCTGTGGTAAACTGAATAAAATAAAACTAAGTTTGTACTTGTTTGAGTTGAGCAGATTAAAGGATGATCTGGTTGAAGTGTTTAAAGATTATTTAAAAAACTGATAGGATAAAGAGAAATAAGTTTTTGCTTTGGGATTGGAGGAGGGGAGGCAGGGTTACTGAGCCAAGTCCATAGCTACATCATTACAAAGTCAGACTGTTCGGCAGCAAAGTCTGGAAAGATTCCTACTCAAAATGTCCGCTTGAATGCTAGAACACTTTCCCCACGAGCTGGCAGGGTGTAAATTTCAAAACTGAGATTAATATATTTTTCAAAAAGTACCAAAAGTTGTGAAACATTACAGAATTAGGTTAAATGGATGAAGTTAGATGGGGATCAGCTATGGTCTTATTGCCCTTGGTCAATATGTATCAGTTCCCACATATCAAGAGCCACCCCAAGGCCAGACATTGACAGCAAAATTAATCACAGACTTCCAACACAAGCAGAACATTTGACTGATTACAGTCACAGAGTCAGCGGGAGATACAGCATGGAAAAAGGCACTCCAGCCCACCGAGTCCATTCATACTAATCCTATATTAATCCAGTGTTCCTATCAACTTCCCCAAATGGCTAAAAAGAGCCATGGTCTACCAAGCAACAATCATTCCTGCCCTCATGAATTTGTGGGATAATTAGAACAGGCATCTGAAAAGACTGAAGCAAGAACAATGCTGCTTCCACACAAACATCCAGATCCATTGGCAGCCTTGATGAATCAAGGTCAGCAGCCTCTCCCAAGCCAAGGTCACGAGCAGCAGCTGTGATCACACCACACGAGCTTCAGAGTGCAGGCCACACCATCCACATGCCCAACACCAGACTCACGGAACAACCTCTCCACTCTGACTCGCATCACATCACATCAGTTTCCAGGAGGCTAGAGAAAATGCTCAGGGATCTCCTCAAAGCTTCCTTAGAAAATAAATGTGACATCCTTGCTGTCTCATAGAATCTCTAAGCCAAGACGAAGAAGATTTGGCAGAGAGCAGCCCAAAAAAATTGTGATAAATACTTTGCCTGCAACAGCATTACAAATGCAGTGCTGGAGGTTGGAATTAGCCCAAGTAGCTCTTCCACAACCAGCAAGGGCAAGATGGTCGTATGACCTTCTGTAATCTATATTTCCTATGAATCTGTTCTGTTGTGCACAGGTCTGAAGAAGGGTTCTGACCCAAAACATCACCCATCTTTTTTCTCCAGAGATGCTGCCTGACCCTCTGCGTTACTCCAGCACTTTTTGTCAATCTGTTAGGCACAGGTTGGATGCCATATTCCCTTCATCACAATATTGCCTACAATTTAAATATATTTTATTTGTTGCAAAAATAAATCTTGAAAGCTGTTACAGAAATGCGAACTCCCTCGTTGATTCTTCCTACTGGCCTAGCTCTCCGCATCTCCCCATTCCCTCCCTTTTCTTTCACTCTCCTGTTTCCTTCCTTGTTCACTTTCTTTTTTTTTCTCATTCCGGACTTCTCTTCCACTCTTGACTCACTCGCTCGTTTACTAACTGCCCCATTCGCCTCCTCTCTCTCTCTCTCCCTCAATCTCTCGCCCTCTCTGTTGCCCTTTGCTTCTCTCACTCCAGAGTTACTAAACTTTCCCTGTGGAGTGGGGGAAAAAAAAAGTTTTTCACCAACAAGAGAACTTGCCAGGGCTTGGGGCAGGGCAGCGGTTTGCGGATCCTTACCATAACACGCTACTGGAGGCGAGGCCCCGCTGAGTTTCGCCTCCCGCGACCCGCGCTGCTCCGGGCTGCAAGCCGGTCGCTGCCCACTCTCCGGCCCGGTTTTTCCCTGTCGATCCCGGTCTCTCCCGCCGCGTCCCGGCAGCTCCTCACCTGCACCAGGTGAGCACTGACGTCACCAGCTGCTCCAGGAAGGGGAAAAAAAATCGAAACAGGAAACGCTGACTTATACACAAAGTAAAAGGGACAAATGTTTCCAGTTATTACCCAATATTTGCAGCATAAAATCGAACTTTTCGATCCACATTGTTCACGCACACTAGCCTCCTCCCACCGTTCTCAGTTTGTTTAACCCATTTAAGTTAGCAATTTATTATAAACATACAGCAAAAACCCAGCATATGGTGGTAAACACATCTGCCCAGTACTGTCCAGCTGGAGTCTGAGCTGTGATTTCAGGGAAGAGTAGTTCCTGGGCAAGTGACACCCGCTTTTGTGACACTCTTATGTGGAGTGACCAGAGGCACAAATCAGGTTTAGTCTGGAACCAAGCTCTTGTATCTTTGGTTCCAAGGAACTGAATGTGGTAATGCAGAGGGTCTGAACTTTCACCCTGTCCAACCGGTTCAAGGTAACTATAGACGAGCGAAGGGGAAGAATCCTGGCCCAGAGGTTGTGACATCCTTGTGAATTTATCCAAAAAGCCAGATGGCATTTACTATTTACATACTGAATTGCGAAACTTGTGATGCAAACTTCCATATCTTTGAAGCTCTTGCATATTTGCGACAGGCACGTCACATAACTCTGCAGTGCAACATGATCGCAGAGTAAACACACACGCAGAAGAATGTTCCACATTTACAGATGAATTTGAAGGGGTCAAGATGGCACCGGAAACATAGCAGCTCTTGTCCATTGCCTCGGTGTGATCTACTGTCTTACACTCTTGTGCTTCAGTATGATTGTGCCTAATGTATAATAAGATTGTTATTGAACTGTGTGCAAAACAAAAACATTTTCACTGGACCAAGGTACCTGAGACAATAAAGTACCATTGAAGGATAATCAAGAGTGTGGAATTAAATTATATGGGGCTTTGAAAGCACCCATACTGTATATTTATGAGAGAATGACTGTCTCAGCAGTTATGAGTTTGATCCCTGTGGATGGTATTGTCTGATTGGTGTCTGACCTATCTTGGGGCTGGAGGATGGATAGTGAGAAGCCATTGTCTTTATTATCCATGTAGGAAAGAGTGGTATTATTGGTAGAGAAAAAAAAGATCAGCTGAGTGTTGTTATCAGGGGGGCCTCGGCAGGGCCGGATTTACCTGTAGGCTTCATAGGCTGAAGCCTAGGGCCTCAAAATCTAGGGGGCCTCCAGCCAAGGTGTTTATTTCCCAGAGTAAAAAAAGACCCGTAAGCGGGCGCTGGACCCCGGCCGCAAGGGTCTTTGAGCTTCGCGCTTGTGATATGTGCTGCGTGCACTTATTTCACATAACAATTTTGTAATCCTGCCATGCCACCCCCCCTTTTTGAAAAGCTTCGTACGGGCCTGGTGTATAATATTTTTGACACTATCATAGGCCTTTCTTACATATGCTGTCACAACGCACTGTAGTCTCTAAACAGCCCTTCAGTAATTTCCCTTGCCCTCAATTTCAGAATAATAGTGTTTTAAGCCGATAACTCGACACTAGTACTGGCAATAAATAAAAAGCGCAGCGTTCCAGCCCTTATCTCATTGGCCACGCTCGGCTGCACATCGGTGTCAATCTGGTGGACTATTCCATCTTCCTCTCATCATGGGGGTGGGGGATTGGGAGGGGCCTCACAAGTGGAATAGTCTAGGGCCTCTCTTCATCTAAATCCGGCCCTGGTTGTTATGGTTAACATTGAACTGCCTTAGCTTAGGCAAATGTAAAGTATGCCAACTAATTAATGGCTTGTAGTTTGTTGACAAACCCATTATAGTGCATTTGCACAGTGTGCATTGGCAGTTTCTTGAGCCTATTATCCAAAATTACCATAGTGTAATGAACAAGTATCCTGCAGTGGTAATAATGTAACAGATTTATTATTCCAACACTGTGCTAGTGCAGGATAATGGTTTGTCGCTTTAAGCCAGTGATTGTGGTCGTCAGAAGGTGAATAACCTCCATCCCAGAATGTTCTCAGTCGGAACACATGCAAGGATAGTTATTGGGAACGTTAAGAAAATATGTAAGGAGATTGATAACAATTTAAATGAATTGATCGATTGAAAGATGCAGCAAGGAACCATGCCCTTTGGCCCACTGGGTTCTTGCCAACCATCGATCATCTGTTTACACTAGTTCTATGTATCATACTTTCTCTTCCATTCATCTTTGATGCTGCCTGATACGCTGAGTTACTTCTGATTTGCTGAGTTACTCTGTATCTTTTTGTATATTAACCATCATCTGCAGTTCGTTGTTTCTACATTTCTCATCCACTCCCTAGACACAATTTACAGAGGCCAATTAACTTTCAAGCCTGCACGTCTTTTGGACGTGGGAGGAAACCGGAGCACCCAGAGAAAATCCACAGGGCCACAGGGATAACCTGCAAACTCCACACAGAGAGCATCCAAGGTCAAGATTGAGCCGGGTCTCTGGCACTATGAGATGGCAGCTCTATCAGCTAAGCCACTGTGATGTAGTGAATCTCTAGCACTAATTGATTGCAGGCTCGAACCAAAACAGCATGGGGTATGAGACAAAACCACAATGTAACATTCTCCCAACTTCACTAAGTAACATAGATAAATTGAGAAGTTAGCACACTCTACTGAGTCCCATAAGTCTCAAATCTAATAAATTTGAACAAATAAGACTGACCTATTGGTGTCCTGAGATAAGAAACAATAGATTCATTCTAAGACATTCTACACCTCAGGGGAGGAAAGCTGGCTGCAGCAAGAAATTACAGGCTGAGGTTACGATAAGGAGATATAAAAGTGGTTAAATCTGGTCCTAATATCCATGTGAGAAATTATGTACTTGAATGTTCCGTATGGACCAATCCTCGGTTCCTAATTGGCTCAGTACCAATAACTAGGATGCGGCATAAACACTGAAGTGAAAAATGGAGAGGACAGTGTTGCAGCCTGTATTGGGACCACAACATTTGTAATGGGCCGAGCCGAGACCAACTAACTGATGTGGCACAGTCACGATAGAGGAGAACTGAAGGAATAGGAGAGAAGTGGATCCCAAAACCAAATATAATTCCTTATCAACCCAGAACATTCAGAGAAAACTGGATACTACAAGTCTACGACTGATCGTATCATGTCTTGATATTGGGCGGATACTTTGTCTTTCTAGTTGAGAGTGTGAATCATTTAAGTTTGCCTTTTACCAGTTGATAGCAGTCTCTCTCCAATAAAAAAAATGTGTATTAAGTGCAACATCATAATTGCATTCTCCTGCATTTGCAAAGCATGGCGGTCTCATGGTCCTGCAATGCCATAATGTGATGAATCCTTTGCCCTTCACTTGGCTTATGTGAGGAATCCATGGACCTGCATTGGCACAGTGTAACAGAACTACGTTCCTGACGATGATTAATCCATTTTCATGCATTGTCGCAATGTGAAGAATAATTATCCTACCTTGGCATTGATTGGGAAACATCGCAATCCCATTACACAGCACCGGTGGGACACTATGACAGTCCCAATATATAACCATATAACCATATAACAATTACAGCACGGAAACAGGCCATCTCGGCCCTTCAAGTCCATGCCGAACAACTTTTTTCCCTTAGTCCCACCTGCCTGCACTCATACCATAACCCTCCATACCCTTCTCATCCATATGCCTATCCAATTTATTTTTAAATGATACCAACGAACCTGCCGCCACCACTTCCACTGGAAGCTCATTCCACACCGCTACCACTCTCTGAGTAAAGAAGTTCCCCCTCATGTTACCCCTAAACCTCTGTCCCTTAATTCTAAAGTCATGTCCTCTTGTTTGAATCTTCCCTATTCTCAAAGGGAATATAGTGTAACTGGGCAGTGCGTCGATCCCAATGGACAGCATGACCAGACACTGACACTATTATGTGACACTGTTATTTTGACTCAGACACTGTTGTGTGTTACTTTACACGTAATTCAAAAAGTATCTTACTGAAGGTATAAATTCATTTTTAATAGTTTGGTGCACAAGGATTAACTCTCCTTTTTGATTGGACACTCGTGGCTGCGTACATCCAATCTAATATTGCAGTCTTGACCAACAAATCATTCTGTGAGCAAGCAACGTTGCAGAATTCAGTAAAGCAGAATCGCGACTGAGCATATTATTAAGATCGCACATCACCCCATTATTTCAAGGTGTCAAGGTCAGTTTATTGTCACATGTACCTATTAAGATACAGTGACATTTGAGTTCCACTCTGGAACCACTCCCCCCTGGATTGACCATGAAGACAATTAAACGACTAAAGGTTGATTACTGGGGGCAACTCAGGTGCAGAGCAAAGAGTGGATTACTTCAAGTTTATTGGGAAGGAGGTTACTCGCGTAAGTTACTGCGGCGTGATTCTGCATCAGTTGCTTGGTACATGTTACAGAATTGGTAACATCAGGTCAGCTCCTATGTAGTTAGAATATGGGGATGTAGTTGTCAATGCGAGCGCGATGTCTCTGGGCAATACACTCTGCGATCCACACAATGTTCCGACACTCCTGCTCCTTCAGCTTCATGTACGCGTGAAACACACCAAAGTGAAACTGGCTTTCAAACGCCAGCATGTTGAGCTTCACCTGAGGAGTGAGAACATGAAAGCGTTACAGTTCGGAAAAGGTGTGAGTGCAGTAAATAGGTACACATTGGCCTGGGTAAGTGCGTCAGTTATATGGGGGGGGGGGGGGGGGGGCAGTTTCCTCAGCCCCTGTGCTTAACCTGGATTATTAGGGGGCACAAGGAGCAGCAGATGCTGGAATCTTGAATACAATATGAAGTGCTGGAATAATTCAGCAGGTCAGGCAACATCTCTGGAGGGAAATGGACATGAATCGGGAGGAAGGGTCACATGAGTTTAGTTTATTGTCATGAGGAAATTTGGGGATGAGAATGGACACAGTAGGGAGGGGAATGGTTGGCTCAAGGGGTTTAAGAAAAACGTGCGTGCAAGGGGATGATCAGCCCAATTAGAGCCTTTACCTCATATTCAAAGAACTTATCCTCAAGGGTCTTCTCATCAGAATTTTTCTCCGCACCTTCAAACAAATATTTATATTCCTGTTGATACAGAGGGAGAGTCAGAGGCAGATACAATCTGGGGTTAACCAGCAGATCCAATCAGGCCTGGAATCGTACCCATTGACAGTGACTGCCAAATAACACGGGCAAGAGGCCAGAGAGTGGGAGAACTCCACAGACTGGGAGGAAGCTGAAAGATACACTGCATTGATCAGGGGATGTCTTACCGGAATGGTTTTTGCTGGTCTTCGCTGAAGAGGGGAAACATTTTAGAAGAACCCTGGGTCTTTGCTGGTTGATCCTTATGTGATGAGATGCTGCTGCTGACCGACAGGTTGTTGTAACGTAAAACAATGCATAGTGGTCAGGGACAGGCAGGGCAGTGGGCAACTCTTTGCCAAGGCTTTCCCAGCTGTTGACCCAAGTTAAAAAGAGTAATACTTTTACTCCCCAGTCATTGAGATCCATCCAACCTCCCCGCCACTCTCTCAGAGACTCTCTCAGCTCCCACTGAAAGTAAAGACAGCTCTCACAGACATTTGGACAGACCAGCAAGCTATGGGTCCCTGACTGGGGCCGAGGTCTTTGTCTTTCACCCTGACACCCGCCAGTGGCCATGGGCTGAATTGTGACTGTTGCGCATAGTTAAGCGGATCAATGCTCGATCAACAGGAGCTGAAGTATCAGGAAGGCAACATACCGCATAATATTCAGCCACGGCACGCACGTGCTCAAAGTCTTCAGCATTGGACAAGACAGCTAAACCATCAGGATGCAGCCGGCCACAGCAAGGGTACAGGGCTGACCGATCCTCTCTGCTCAGCTCCGTGCCAAAGGAGTTCAGGGTGATGATGAACGCACGACGGTCAGCTTCAAACTAGGGGGAGAAGTTACTGAGAAGTAAGATTGACCCCTAGAATGTGACTATGGTCACTGTGGTTAGTCACAAAAAGCACAACACCAAAATATGACATTTGGCCCAAATGCTCTACGTCTCGTTTATGTTTATGCTATTTGGTGCTGAATGGCAGAGTAGATAGAGGGAAAATATTTCTGCTTCTGTATTTGTTATGTTGCTTAGAGCAAGAATGAGTCCTGCACTGATTACTGTGGAACAGCACTTCTGGTTGTTTCAGGGAATTCTTTATTCCCCATTTTATAGTCAATGATTTCTCTTCTTCTCCCTGTACCCTGATACACTGAACTGAGTCTATTAGGTAATTTTTGAAGCCTTTTTGGAAATTCACAATTTTACATAACTTATATCTGCTCAATTGCTTTAAAGAGTTCAATATTATTGATGCAGCATGAACACCCCTTTTTTAGACAGTGCTGACAACTCTTTGTTGCTTTTTCTGCCCTTGTATGTTTTTCTGTCACATCTTTCAGTAAAGATTTTAGAACCATTGTTATTAAAAGACTGGTCTTTAGTTCCCTGAACCTTTCACTCCCTTTCTGAATAGGAATAAGATCACCATCCAGTAATCCTCCCTTTTGTGTTAAATTGTTACGTGGAATAGTATCATCACAATTTGATCTCCATTTTATTGGTTTATTATTGTTATGTACTGATATTCAGTGAACAAATCTGCTTGGATTTCAGTCAAATCAAACTACACGATTACAATCAAGCCAGACACACGCACAATGGGTAGTGCAGGAAGAAAAAAAACAGAATGCAGAATATATTGTTACAGCTTCACAGTGTTGCAGCTGCAGATAAAGTGCAGGTAAAAAACAAAGTGCAAGGCCACAGTGAAGTAGGTTGGGAGATGAGGACAACACCCTTAGTTTATGAGAGGTTTGTTCAGCAAGCTGATAACAACAGGGAAGAAGCTGTTCCTGAATCCAGTGGCTTGTACCTTCAGCTAACCAAGCTTCTGTAACTTTTGCCCAATGGAAGAGTTGAGAAGATGGAATAACAAGGGTGTAAGTGGTCCTTGATTATATTGGGGGGCTTTCCCGAGACAGCATGTTGTGTAATCGATGGTGGGGGGGGGGGGGGGGGGGGGGTATGAAAACAGGTCTGTGTGCTGGACTGGACTGTATCCACAACTCAGTGCAGTTTCTCGCGGTTTTGGGAACAGCATTTGCCCAACCTGGTTGTAATGCATCGTGACAGCATGTTTTTTATGGTGCGTCTATTGAGAATTATTTTAATATGTAGTTTACCTGAGCATAGTTTTTTAGGTGAACAAAAGAGAAGCAATTACTTAGCTCCCTGTGCCTGTTGTTCTTTGAATAAGATTCAAGGTGATATTTTACCACTTTTGTCAATCTCCACAATGATTCTTTGCCAACCTATTGTTTTAGCCTGTCTCAAACCCCTAGCGCAGACTCAGACTTGGACAATTCTTGTTCTAGTCATGTGACAGGCGTAGAGAATCTTTAAAGCATCCCCACCCCCACAGAAAGGTCCACTGGCCATAGCAGAGACTTCTGTGATGAATTCAAACTCAAGCCCCTACTTGTTTCAACGACTTAACAACCAACTGAGTGGATTCAGACCCACGAGGCTGTACTTTACAGATAAACCAACTCAGTGGAAGTTGTTGCTGTTCCTACCTCCAGTATGGGGCACATCACCTGTTCCGTCTGCCCACCTTGCTCTTTACAGAAGCTGTAAAACGATTCGAGATAAGCCTGAAACAGCAAAGTATCAGCTCGTGAGCAGGAAATCATAGATGAGGTCTTAGCATTGTCAGATAAAATGTAATTTAACTTGGGATTCACGTGGTTTTACATGAGAGTGAATGGAACATTGAACATAGAGCAGTACAGCACAGGAACAGGCCCTTCAGTCCCCCGTCGGTGCCGAACATGACGCTAGGTTAATCCACTCAGCCTGCACGTGATCCATATCCCTTTATTCCCTGCATATCCAAATGCCTGTTAGACATCACTGTCATATTTGCTTCCACCAACATCACCCCAACAGCACATTTCAGGCACCTACCACACTCTGTGTAAACAAACTTGCCCTGCACATCTCCTTTAAACTTTCCCTCCTCTGACCTTAAAGTTATGCCCCCTGTCTTTGACATTTCCACCCTGGAACAAGTTTCTGTCTATCTTATTTATGCCTCTCATAATTCTACATACTTCTATTTGGTAACAATTCTATTCGGTTCCAAAGGAAACAATCCAGATTTGTCCAACCTCCCCTCATAGGTAATACCCTCCAATCAAGGCGGCATTTTATTAAACCTCTTCTGCACCCTCTCCAAATCCTCCACATTCTTCCTGTGAGGAGGCAAACAGAACTGCACACGATACTCTAAATGCAGCCTAACAATAGTTTTATAAAGCTGCATCATATCCTCCTGACTCTTAAACTCAACCAATGAAGGCAAGCATACCCAACGTCTTCTTTAGAAGAGGCACAGGAGACTGAAGAAGAGTTCCAACCCGAAACATTCTCTGTCCATTTCCCTCCACAGATGCTGCCTGACCCACAGTGTGAATGATGGACTGTATTCTATTCAAGGATTCAGGGGTGGTTTAAATGCAATAACATACACCGGGAAGAATTACATGCTGGGATTTATCTTGATTAGTATGGGTGTCAGGGATTATGGAGAGGAAGCATGGGAATGGGGTTGAGAGGGAAAGATAAATTAACCATGATTGAATGGAGGAGTAGACGTGATGGGCCGAATGGTCTAATTCTGCTCCTATACCTTATGAATTTATGAACTAATCTACCCCTCACTCTGCAGCTGTTACCTTGTAAAGTTTGTTTCGTAATATTTCAATATTGACTTCATCCAGGTCATTCTCTGAGATGCAATCTTGGAAGAAGGAAGCTGAGGAATGAAAATCAGCAAATTTATGTTCAGTGTAATCATACCAACACCAGTAGAAAAATGGTTTAATGACAAGTGCATTCTGTGACAGAGCTAGAATGAGGTAGTGACCACAAGAAGTCTCCCGACCCCCTGCACTGACTAGTTACACAGGACAATACCCGCACAGAGCAATCACACGGGAAAACACATCGTCCATGGCATTGATCAGCTGTACAGAGACAGCTTCCTACACTGACCAGTCGCACTGTGAGGGGGCTCTGTGCCTTGTGTGTGGACCTAGACCCACTGAGACTCTCAACCTCCTGATAAGTTCTAAACTTGTGGCTGCAAAATAGGAAATGGTTGGTAGGAACAAAGAGTGAATAAACTTAGGCAGAAAAGCGTGAAGACATTTGAATTGAAGGCTGTGAGAATGTAGCTACTCTTAGCAAATGACAAATAAGAAGTGTTTTCACGGAGTACAGAATATTTTTAAGAGTGTGAATAAGACTAACAGAAAACATGAAGACATGATCAGCAAAAGGAAAATGCCTGCTTTCACTATTTTATTTATTCAATATATTAGCATGAATTAATAGTGGTAACACAGCTTTTTAATTAATTATGAGTACCCCTTTCCATAACTCCTGATGGCGAAGGATGATTTGACAAATATAATTTATATTTGATTCCCATTATTGCTTTTAAATTAGTAAAACACTGTACAATGAAATGGGAGAGTGCAAATGAGAGAGCACAGAGAGACAACACACAGAGCAGCAAGAAGCAGGTGGCAGTTTAGCCTTTCTTGCAAAAGGTTTGGAATGTAGAAATAGGAATGTTTTGTTACAATATTACAGGTGTCGATTAGGTCATACGTGGAAATCTGCGCACAGTTTTGGTTCCCTTATCAAAGCAGTGATACAGCAGTATTGCAATTCTTTGCACTTTAGACTGTTTTACTGTTTTACTGTTCTTTTTATAAATCATGTTTCTCGGGGTATCTAAATTTTATCTAAATTTTATTAGTTGTTTAAGTTATGACATCGGATGGAAGCTGCATACCAAATGTCGTTGCACCTATGTGCAATGACAATAAAATATATTATTATTATTATTATTATTATTATGTATAGAAGGCAATCCAAAAAGGATCAATAGACTAACCGCTGGGCTGAGAGGGTGTCTTATCAGGAGAGGCTAAACAGGTTGGGTCTGTATTTTTTTTGCGCTTTGAAGAACGAGGATGGCTTTATTGGAACACAAGATCCTAAGGGGCCTTGATAAAGTAGACATTGAGATGTTTTCACACTGAGAGGGTCTCAAAAAGCAGGGGGGTGGAAATGGGGGGGGTTCATAATTTCAACATAATGTGCTGGTCATCTAATGCCGAGGTACACTGGAATTTCTTTTTGCAGAGTGGTGAATCTCTGGAATTTTCTCCCCAAGAGTGTTGCGAAGGCTAGATCATTGGGAGTATGCTCATTGGGAGTGAGCTGCTCTTAACCAAAAATTGTGTCAATTGTTGCTTCCCATTTAAATTCTTATGCCCTCCAAACAAATCTGATGAAGGGCCACTGACCTCCCTGTTTGAACTGTTGCTGTCAGGCAGATGGTACAGATCTACAAGGACAAGGACAAACAGACTTAAAAACAGTTTTTACCCCACTGCTATAAAGGCACTAAATGTAGTCGCCAAGGAACGCGGGGACTGTGGTTGGTACACTGTGAAATCGACAGAAGGATGTAGGGTTGGGTGTTTATGCGTGCTATTTTCATATTTCATATTTATTTTAGTTGTTTATCTTTTTTAATATTTTACCTTATATGTATCGTTAGCTTTTATGGTTTGAATGGTGCACTGACTGGTTGACATTTTTAAATTTTGTTGTACATGGTTCATGTCACAATGACAATAAAGAAACTATTACTATTACTATTGCTATTTAAAGTGGAGGGAGATAAATGTATGATAGCTCAGGGAATTGGGAACTCTGGGGATCTGGCATGAATCTTCAATAACTTTTGGTTTCCAGGCCCCTTTTGCCTCATCAATACTGGCATGGACGTTCAGTCCCTTTACACCTCCATCCCCCATCAGGAAGGTTTCGTGGCCCAGTCTGTAGAAGGGGCCCAACCTGAAACATCACCTGCCTGACCCGCTGAGTTACTCCAGCACTTTGTGCCTTTTTTCAATTCTCATAGATATTGGCTTTGTATGGACAAATAAATGAGCTGCTCTTAACCGAAAATTGTGTCAATTGTTGCTTCCCATTTAAATTCTGCTGCCCTCCAAACAAATCTGATGAAGGGCCACTGACCTGAAATGTCAGCACTCTTACCCTCTACACTGTTCCCTTTGCTGCCTGACCTGCTGAGTATTTCCTGCAATTTCTGTTTTTATTTTGGATTATTTTGGGTTTTCAGCATCTGCATTAAAAAAAAAAAATTCAGTTGAGGATTGGAGACATAGCTGAACTCCTGCAGCCTATTTCACAGACACCGAGACTTCTCTTACCTAGTGGTGTGTCAACCAGGATAGCATTGTAGAGTTCAGCCGGAGTCTGGGCAATATGGACGGCTTCCATCTGTTCAAAGCTGCCCAGGGGATGGCACTTAGGGAGGAGTTCAGAGATCGGACGTTGGCGCAGTGTGCCCGTAATCAGCAGGATAACATTGTCAATCATGTAGCTGTACCTTTAAAACAATGGCCATGTGTAACATTAACCTCTGTAGCAACTAGTAAGGATGATATTTAAAAATAGTTGAGCTCTGAATCAAGGATTTTGTGGGGTTAACATTATAAGTTAATACCCAATATATCCCAAAACAAATACAGTGCAGTCCAGTACAACCCAATATAACCCAGCTATTGACTGAATTTGAGTTTAGTTTATTATCACGTGTACCAAGCTTTTGTTGCATGCTAACCAGTCATACTTCAATGCCAATCACTTACAGTTATTCTCTTATTATTTGCTCGCTAATCAATATGTTTTTGCATGAACAAGATGTGATGGTTTTCAGACACACGTTTGCAGTCACTTCCATTAGTCAAAGTTGGAATAAATCAGTACAAAGTCCTTGTTACTAACGTGATGTAATCCAGGAAGGTGGTGAGTGGCTGCAGTGCATGATTCCTCAGGTAGACAAATTCCAGCAGCAGTTTCTGTTTCAGTTTATCATCAATCACTGATACAGTGAGAGGGCCAGATTCATTGGACAAGAAACTTCCGTAGTCCGTGCTCTGGAGATGGAACTTCAAATCTGCAGAAAAACAGCAAGATTGCTTCCAGTTAGACAAGGATTAAACCCACAGCAAACCTTGCTCCATACATACAATACTTTAGATGGAATTTAATTAAAAGTCCAAATGTTAATCCTTGGTGGAAATAATACCAGGATGTCATGGACTCCTGGGAATAAACAACCTACTCTTTTCTCTCCAATGAATCAATTAGTCCCGGTAAAAATAAAGACCAGCTTTTCTAAAGTGGTTTACCTGACCTTGAGTTATTTCAAAACACATTCCATCCAATGAACTACACCTGTACCTATTATAATGTTATCACTATTATGTTGTGGGAAACACACTGTCTAATAAATATGTGATAATGACCTGATATTAATATTTTGTGATATGGCTACAACTCCCCTGATCTTTGATATTTGTCAGGAAATTGTAAAAGGAAAAGACCAATGAAGGCAAAGGTGGGTCAATTTCAGGTGAGGGGAAATTTCATCAAGGAAATAAGAAAATGGCAGCAAAATGAAAGAAGTACGTTGCGTGTTCATCTCCATAAAAGACTCACAAACCTGTTAGAAATACCAGAGAACAAAGGAGAGAATGAGGAACTGGGCTTAATTAGTATTAATATTAGTTTAGTTTAGAGATGCAGAGTGAAAACGTGACCTTCGGCCCACGAGTCCATGCCAACCAACATGCCCCAGGATACCATATGGTCTCTGTACCTGAATATTGTTCATAATCTGATTTCCCCATTAATCAGAAATGCCTGTTTTCAATAGTGACCCATAAGTCACTCTACATACACCTGCTATCATTATTTCACTTAATTGAATGATCACCCTAACACGAATTAAATTAAAAGAACATATACCGTATCCAGTCGTTGATAAATACCATGAAATACTTTATGATTACTATTAGCCTAAAGTGTATGGAGTTTGTATAAAGTTTGATTTCCACAAGTCAGATCATTCATTACCAAGGAAGCCCATGTACTAGAGTAGTTGATGAAAGTTGAACAATCCCATGGCTTCGGTGATCTATGTCCCAGAGCTTTTAAAGAGTGGCTGTGGAACATGGCTTGGGTGCCAGTTAAGTTGACGGCTTCATCTCGGGTGGGGTCATCCTTTGCAGTTGAAATTTCATCCATCATGCTTCTGATTTAGGGGGAAATTTGGGGGAATCAGGAAATTAGCCACATGATGACCAGTTGCCTGTTCAACAGCCATTAGTTTGTCCAGTGATTGTCAGAATGTTGGTGGTCTGGGTTTGTCTTTGTTAATGCCATTGAATCTCCAGGAGAGGGTTTTGAACTCGCTTGTTGGAGTTGATTATTGTCTTGTGTAGTACAAGAAATTATTTAGACAATGAGGATTTGAAGAGCACCGGAAATAAGCAACACGTCTCCTCAAGACTAGACACAAAATGCTGGAGTAACTCAGCGGGACAGGCAGCATCTCTGGAGAGAAGGAATGGGTAATGTTTCAGGTCGAGACCCTTCTTTCAGACCTCAACTACAAAAAATTATTTCCTACACCCATTGTCTCCGTAAGACTGTTCCACCATTTGATCTGATCATAGCTGATCTGACCTTAGCCTCTGCTCCTCTTTGGCTGCTCGCCATTGACACTTGACTGCCCTTAAAACCAAAATCTCTTCTTTTGGATGTAATTAATGAGTCAGACACCATGGTTCTTTGAGGTAAAGAATTCCAAAGAAATACGACCTTGATGGAATAAGTTTCTCTTCCATTTTAAATGGCAAATCATGATTCTAACATTAGATCCCCTATTAATATTGTTAAGTTCCTTCAGAATCTAAGTTTTAGTAAGAAAATCTGTTATTCTTTTAAACTTCACTGAGTAAACTTTCAATCTGTATAAGATTTCAACAGAATACAACGGATTCATCCCAGGAGTCAACCAAGTGAACATATATCTGTCACCAAGGAAATATATACCTCTTGAAAAAAGACCACCTATACTGTATGCAGGCATGGTATCCCCAAAGCTCTGTATCAATTTAGCGAGACTTCACTACTCATTCCCCTTTCTTCCAATCTTCCATTTTCATTCAATTTCTAGGAGTTTCTATCCACTAAGTGTTCATATGTTCAAGAATTCCTAGATCCTTTTTTACAGTACAATTAATCTCTCTCAATTTGTAGTTCTTGTTTTTGTGTTCTTCCTACTAAAGTGAATATCCCCATACAGTGTCTCCCATTTTATACTGCATCTCCAAGGCTTTGCCCAGTTACATAGCTTATCTATAACTTCTTGCACGTCCCATGTCTTCACTATTTGCTTTCCCACCTATCCCAGTATCTTCACTCCCTTCCACTGACACAGTCCACCTCTCATTCTGCCCCAGCTACATTTCCGCTCACTCATGCCAATATTCAGTAGTGAAGCCACAGGTGATTAATTATGTGTAGGGAGTAATTTTGTGGCATTTATTGAACACTCCCAGCAACATTCAAAGGCAGAGAACTGGAAAAAGAGCTAGAACTCACCCTCCAGAGTCTGACATTGCACCAGGTTGAGGAAATCCGCTTGCTTCAGGATGCCACCTTTAAACCCTCTGACCAAACCCTCCAAGTAACCATTGTCCACATTAAAGTAAAACTCTGCAAAGCTCATTGTTCAAATTGCAGTCGTCACTGTGCTGCGCCTCTCTCCTGTATCTTGGTTCTGCTCAAACTGAAGGTCAGTGCTAATAAAGCCCTTGGTGATATCCTTGGCGAGTGGATGATTCTGTCTGTTTGTTTTTTACACAACCTGTCCCAATCTTACGTTGGGCATTGCTCATTCCTGCCTTGAACCTGCTGGGGACCCTATCCTTTTGCTTCCTTCATATGTTGTTACAAAACACATGCTTTGCCAACAAGAGAATCGTGTTGCACATGAAACAGTAATCCCCAAAGAGAAAGCAGAAGCACTGTTGGGCTTAATTGCATGTATATTCCTCCCCTTTAGTGATCAAACATCATCTTCCTTTCACACTCACACAGCCAAATGCACACAAACACACAAATGTGCGCACACACATGCACACACACACATACGTGCACACAGACACACCCAGCTTGTTTCTGTTTCTCTCATTCATTGGCAAATACTGTCCTAACCTTCAGTAATTCATTTAATGCACATTTTATGATGGACAGTTGAGCAGATTGCTGTCCCGAGTGCAGTTGTTTTGCCGGTTAAGTCCTGTCTTCATCTGGTTCTGTTTAGTTCACACTAATCCAAAATCGGAGCCAGACTGGATTCCACCAGAGATAACAACATTGTTCGGCTCTCTTGGCATCGTAAGAAACAGGAACAGGAGGATACCACAAGCACTTTGAACATGCTCCACCATAATTGCAGCTGATCTTTAACCTCAGCACCATTTTCCTGCACTATTCCCACATCACATATCCCCTGAATCCTTTAATATCTCGAAAATTATCAATCCTCAGCCCCCAGCTGTACTCACTCTATACTCATGACTGCGTAGCCGGTCACATGCGAACTCCATCATCAAGTTCGCTGACGACACCACTGTTGTGGGACGTATCACTGACGGGGATGAGTCAGAGTATAAAATAGAGATTGACAGACTGACCAAATGGTGCCAGCACAATAACCTGGCCCTCAACACCAGCAAAACCAAGGAACTGATTGTGGACTTTGGAAATGGTAGGATGGGGACCCACAGTCCCGTTTATATCAACGGGTCGGTGGTGGAAAAGGTCAAGAACTTCAAATTCCTGGGCGTGCACATCTCTGAAGATCTCTCCTGGTCCGAGAACACTGATACAATTATAAAGAAAGGACATCAGAGCCTCTACCTCCTGAGAAGATTACAGAGAGTTGGTATGTCAAGGAGGACCTGTAGAAGTTATTCTACAGGTGCACAGTCGAGAGCATGCTGACCGGTGGCTTGGTTCGGCAATTTGAGTGCCCAGGAGCGGAAAAGTCTACAAAAGTTAGTAAACACTGCCCAGTCCATCATCGGTTCTGATTTCCCTACCATACACATACATACATACATACATACGAGGGGATCTATTGCAGTCGCTGCCTCAAAAAGGCTGGCAACATCATCAAGGACCCACACCATCCTGGCCACACACTCATCTCCCCGCTACCTTCAGGTAGAAGGTACAGGAGCCTGAAGACTACTACGTCCAGGTTCAGGAATAGCTACTTCCCCACAGCCATCAGCCTATTAAACTCGGCTCGGACAAAACTCTGAACATTAATAGACCATTATCTGTTTATTTGCACTTTACCTGTTTATTTATTCATGTGTATATATATTTATATAATGGTATATCGACACACTGATCTGCTCTGTATTCATGCCTACTATATTCTGTTGTGCTGAAGCAAAGCGAGAATTTCATTGTCCTATCTGGGACACATGACAATAAACTCTCTTGAATCTTGAATCCTACAGGGAAGTGAAATCCAAATAAATGTTTACTCTTTCAGTCCCAAACATCTACCTCTTATTCTGAGACCATGGTGCTTGGTTTTAATTGCTCAGCCATGGAAAACAGCCTCCAAAAATCCAATCTATTGGATCCTGTAAGAATGTTGTACTCTCCTCTTCTACTTCTGATCTATACAGAAGTTTAGTCTACTCAAAATCTCGTCCTCTAGCAAACCACCCTCCCTGAACAAAAATAGTTAATCTTTGTGGAATTCCATCTTTGGCATGCGTATCCATTTTTTAGGTAGAAATACCAAATGTGTACTCAATACTGCAGGTAGTTTCACTAAGGACTTATGAAATTATAATTGAACATCTCTATTACTCAGATCTTTTTCTAGTGAAGGACAACATACTACTTGCCTTCCTGTCTGCTTACTGCACATGCATATTAGCTTGTCGTTACTTTTGAACAAGCACAGCCAAGTCCCATTGAAAATTGACATCAAACAATCTCTCAGCATATAGAAAGTAATCTGCTTTCCTGCTTTGTTCACCAAAAGGATAACTTCCGCTAATCCTTCTGTGCATGTATTGGAAAATGAGTAGTATTTAAGAGTGGGCGGTGGTGGCTGAGATGAGGAAAGAGAGATTATTGCATGTGAAAGAAATGCTTAGAATGTGTCACAACACTTTCCGGCCAATAAAGTGTGAGGGCAGCTTCTGTTGAAACATAGGGCATTTAGCAGTAATTTTTTACGTGAAGATTCCCCCTGATGTGATAAAAAAACAGAATTCCCTCCAATAGGATCAGCAACTTAACAGACCACTTTTCAAAGATTAAGGTAGTTTTCCCCGGCATTACAATGCTCTTCTTTGAAATAATGACAACTATTTTGACATAGCATATTCTGTACCAGCTCTCCAAAGCATGAGCTAAATTGTTCTGCCCACTCCCGGTATCTCTGATCTCCATCTCAGCAGCTCACAGGGCCTGTCTCCTTCATCCCTGAGCTCAAGCATCTATTCCTGCTGCAGAGCCTGTGAACCAAACCAATCATGAACCACAAGGATTGGTCCTTAGGCTCAACCAAAGATACTAGAGGAGCTAGTATCTGATTATACCAAATCTCGTTGTACCTCTGTGCAATGCTAATAAAAAATATTATTATTATCTTTGGGCTCAACAATTCATTGTGTGAGGGATGAAATGCCAAGTTTGCATCTGACGTGAAACAAAATGGAAATGTTCACCGTGATGAAGTTGTACAAGGGAATTGAACGTGTGAACCAAAGATCATAGAGTATCTAGTATATTTAGTGTGAACCACACCATAGCAGAAAAATAGGGGCGGGTTACAATCCGATCTCCCAAGGACAGCTCCCATCCTGCATTTGGCCTGTTCAACCTGCTACCCTCAGGGAGGCGCTATAGGTGCATCAGCACAAGGACAAATAGACTCAAGAACAGTTTCTTCCCAAAATCCATCATCTCCCTGAACTCACACATGCATTGACTTCACCCCCGGATCTTCATCTATCCACCTACTGTAATTTGTACTGTAACTGTAACCCATACTGGATATAGGAATCCTATTATCCATTCTATTATCCATTGTCTTTTTATAGATATGTATATAGTGCTGCAGAAACTGTGCACCTTATCCCCCCCCCTTTTTGTCTTGTTTTTGCACTGAGTAGGAGCAGTTTTTAATCTCACTGTACACGTGTATAGTGACAATAAAAGGCATTCTGATTCTGATCTTCAGTCGCCCTGGTCGACACCAGTAACGCGCCGGCCCTCGATAGACAACCGCCCTTCGTGACAGCCCCGCCCCCTGCGCCTTCCCGCCCTGCTCGCGTCATCCCGCTGGCCCCGCCCCATGACTATGGCCACGCCGTCCTTACGTTATCACGCTAGCCCGCCCCTTGCGTCACCCCGTTAGCCCCGCCCTCCTCGCGCCACCCCTCTGATCATGCCCACTGTGATGGGCAATCAGCTCCGCCCCCTGCGTCTCCCCGCAGGCCCCGCCCGTCGGAGGCACCCATTACCCCGCCCTTCCGGCGTCACCCAGTTGGCCCCGCCCACGGTGACGCACACCAGGCCCCGCCCCTCGGAGGCTCCCATTGGTGGGCGGGACCAGCCTCGCCCTCCCGACGTCATCCCGTCGGCCCCGCCCACTATGACGCACATTTAGCCCCGCCCTCACCATGCTGGCCCCGCCCAATGTGACGCACCATTGCCCCCTCCCCCTGCGACAGCCCCGCCCCTAGCGCAGGCTGCGCCAGCTGCACACGCCGGCACTTGCAGCGGGCACTGCGATGGTGAAGCTGCGGGACAAGGTTGCTGCTAAAGCCGCCGCACGAACAAGTCCAGCTCGTGATGTCGTGAAGGCAGAGAAGGATGTGGAGAGCGCCGCGAGTGAGCCGGTGTCGCGGGCCCTGACTCCGAGCAGCAGCGTGGAGTTTGCCGAAGCCCGGCGGCGGCTGCTGGAGTTGGAGCGGCGGCAGCTGCGGGTCCGGGAGCTGGAGGTGGGCTTGCAGCAGCTGCACGACATGTTAGTGAGAGCCGAGCTGGAGGCAGTGGAACACGGGGAGCTGGTTAACCGCATCCGGATCAGGACTCAGCAGGGAGAGGCCGGACTCGTCGCCCGCAGCCAGAGCATCAAAACCCGCCTCAAATGCAGGGGGCACCGGGCGCCCTTTCTGGTCGCCGCCGCCTTCGGGCTCCGCGGCTGCGTCCCTTGGTCTAGTAAATGAAGCGAGGGGCCGAGTGGCCGCAGGTCGGTGGCGTTGTTCTTTGGGTCCCCGTATCTTATCGACGTGCAGAATGTAAATCAAAATAAAGAAAAATCTAGTTAACGCAGTGACTTTGCGGGAGCGTTGTCTGTATCAAACCTGGGACGTGTACGCTTTGAAGGTGATTGAGAGGGTGCAGATCGTGTTGTAAATTAAATTTGAAGCGTATTAGCTTGAGTCACTGAGGGGTAGGAATGGAAATTGATGCGGTGCAAATGCACACCTATGCTCACAGCCCAGCTGCCTTCGTCTTTTCATCCATCGGCTTTAAGACTTTTCCCTATAGGAACAAATGTAGCATCGCTCGCCACCTGCATAACACTTGTTTTTCCAAAATAATAATTTGCCAGTCACGAGTCAATTCCCCCATCACCTTAAGCTTTGGCTGACGTAGTCAGGTATGGATCCTTGACCCTCATGCCAATCTACAATTTTCAGATTGGTTTAAAAACAGCTGTATCTACACTAATTTGGAGGGGTTTTTTAAAATATTTGTAGAACATCATTTGTGACAGTGGTTCCAAATATTCTCTCTGTACCATTTTGTACAATTCTGGTTGCCACACTATCTGAAGGGGCACAATAGCACCAGAGGCGTCATGGAGCTGTATAGCACAGAAACGTGCCCTTCAGATCAACTGGTCCATGCTGAGAACATATCACACAGTACTGGAGGAACCCATGAGCAAGGCAGCATCAGAAGAAGGGAATGATAGGCTATATTTCAGGTGGAAACCTTTCTTCACACTGATGGAGTGGGTGGGGAGAAAGATAGAAAAGAGGGGTCTGTAATGTTTAACTACACTAAACTAATTTTGCCTGCTTCAGTCAGTTTCTTTTGCACCTTTCCCAAATTACATTTTAAATATTGAAATGGACAATATTCTCTAGAGCACATAGTTTCAGTTTTCCCTGTACACCAAGACCTGTAGGTTGTGTGTGACTTCTGGCAAGGGGTGGGAATGCAGTGGGACAGGAGACCTGAAGAATGCAACTTCAGTTTTAATTGTGACCATATTGGTGGGGTTTATGATTTTAATTGCACTAATGTGCAGCTTTTGTAGGCTAATTGACCTCTGTAAAATGACCCCTAATGTGTCCGGAGTAGATGAGAAAGTAGGATAACATAGAACCAGTGTGAACAGCTTGATAGGTAGTTGGAGTGGACTTGGTCTGAAGAGTGTTTTTTCCCACCATGTACCTTAATTTAAATGTGTATTGGGAGTAACAAATTTGTTAAATTATAGTCCCTATAAAAGTAGAAAATACAATAAATCCACTCTGCTAAATTGGCCATTTAATGCTGGCAAACCTCAACTGTGGAGTAACAATTTAATTTTACAGTTAGCAGCTTCCCACGGGCAATTCATCATCAAAACACAGACAAGAACAGGAGCAACAAACTGTGAGGTTTAAACATACAGTTGGCACCAAACCTTTGGGTCGCTGTGGATGCAATTACGGACCCATTAATCTCACCACAATGACTCAGCCAATAACCCATCTGAAGATAATCCCACTGCCACCATTAATAGATTGTACTGACTGACCCCACTATAGGCTGCAGCTTTGGATCAAGGCTCTCAAGCAACTGCAAATGAGCAACAATCTCAGTCAAAAGACTCAGGCAGGATTTTATACAGAAAAATTCTGATTCATAACTGCATCATAACCTAAATTATACTTAACTATTAACAATTCAGCAATGCAGTCATAGAATGGTTGATAGTGGGAGCAGCTGGTATTTAACTATGGATTCTGGCAGCATCTCAATCACACCAGCTCCTCACTGAGCTATGGGGCTCCTCATGGTTGAGTTTAACCCTGCAGCTCCTACAGAGCACCTCAAGAAGCATATAATGAAGCACCTCACCCTCTGTATTTGATCGCTATGTAGTTTAAATGAGCAATTAACCAGAAAAGTAATTACTGGGACAGTAATTACAAGCAATCAGTGACTAAACCAATTACATTCCGTTTCATCGTGCAATGAGGTTTCTGACCCAATTTTGAGGATTGGAACCAATAATTCCATCTACCCTCATGAAAGTAGCAAATTAGTGACCTTCAGAGTAAATTGATGAACGTGTGATGCCGCAGCGAAGTGAACGGTTTCCAATCCAGCATTATGTGAGCATTACGTGGAATCTGACACAAGACTTGCGTTTGTGCAAAACAGCTTCTATGTGTGATGAATTTGCTTGTTCAGAAATTGATGGGGTAAGTAAATAAAACAGCACATTCACTGGCAGCAAATACTGAAGGAATCTGATCACAGTGGGAGTATAATGTATTGTGTCTTCCACCATATACATACTGAAAAGTGTCCTTGTACCTGAGAAATCTACACCAAAACATAGTGACTTGTCATGTCTAACATATTAAATTTTCCACATCTGCCATTTTTATGCCTAAAATAATTTGTTTTGTGTGCAAAAAGTTCATTCAGTTCAAGAGAAACCATTTACGGTAACTCTCACTGAGAGATGTTTTCTCAGGGGTAAATCTCAGCACTAGTCTCAGACGTGGAATGATAGTTTGCTAACCAAATCCCCCAGGCTTGTCAAGTATTCCATTTAATGGCTCTATGTTAGCCTGCTGCCATCTCCAGTTACGCACTTGCCAGCATATCAACCACGACTTCACCCAAAGCAAAACTTTCTCCTCTACCACAACCTACAACTAACTTCCAATCAAATACCCAATCTCAGAGAAGATTAAAAATTAGAACGAGATCTTTGAATTCACACCTTACAGCTCCACCATCAACAATGCTGCATTTATGCAAAGCTGGTAACAATACTTAAAAGCACATACATAGCACCAATTTATCCAATGGTGCAGGCAGCAAATAATATAAGTCCACGTCGCATATTCTCGCTAACCTCTCATTAACCCGAGCTCCTGAATGGACTGAGATCTGAGTCTGCAACACAATCTTAGGGATACTTAAGGAGGATTCCAATGAGGGAACACTGGGCATTCCAAGTCCTGGAAAGCAGATGGTTGTCCCGCAATCAGTGCTGAAGGAGAAGCAGTGAAGCAAACAGCCAGGAAGTGTGGAGAATCAACGGAGTGTATGGGGGCAGGGAGATGGGAGTGAAGAGGAATGCGGTGGGTTTAGGGATAGGAGAGTGGCAAGTGTTGGGGGGGGGGGGGGGGGGTTGGAGAAGTGGGTGCTGTGGAAGCGGACCAAGGTAAGTGAGAGTTGGGAGAGTAATGAACTGACCAAATGTGTGTGATGTATGTGGGGCGAGACCCATCCAGATTGTTTACATGCTGATGCTGAGGTATTTCCAAACCAGACCCCATACATTACCATGGTCAATGTCAACCTCAAAGCGAATATTAATGGATTGCTTCTCATGATCTTACATCAGCACAGACGGTGCATCAAGATTCCATTTAAATTTCTACATCCAAATTTAAAACTGCAACAGGAAATATTGACTTAAACTGTTGACCCCAGGTCTGTTAAAGGAGTTTGCTTTACCACAGTATTACTGTCTGTTTGATGTTGATGGACTGTCACCACAAAGGGACTGAATGTGATAGAAGAAGCATTTATACAAACTGAAAGCAGCATCTAAACAATTTACAAAAGGTTCTGCTTATCAAACGTGTCTTTCTCAGTCACCAGAAACAATTTTGTCTCCTCTGTGTCTCGGGTCAGATCTGACCCGGTCAGCTGTTCACTATAGGGCTGCAACATCGCTGAAGCTTCTGCAGACTGGTATAGGGTCCATCCATATGAGAGTGAGATAGACGTTGGAAAGGATGTAAACCCTATCATTGCTTCTTGAACATGGCTTATGCGTAGCTGAGGACAGTGTAGTGTTTCAGCCACAGACACTAAACAGATGGTTGTTTGCCGGTCTGTCCCAAGTACGCTATTTTTCACATTGCTTCTTAACTTGGCCGGCACTGCACCTGGCCTTCAGTGCTTTCCTCATCATCCGAGGCCATCCCACTGTTGGTCAGTCCAGTGATCCTGTATCCCATGTTTAAAAGCATTACTTCTAGGGGGTCTGCATTCATTCGTCGTTGGTTTGCCTGTGAAGCCCCTTCCATGTCCTCAATTACTCTCTCATTTTGATCTTCAGTCTGGAAAAGGAAAAAAAGTTACTGACCATTAGATGTGCTTCTTAGGTTAATACGCAGATTCATGTGCGTGTCCATTATGATGGGCAAAAGATACATTGCAACATAGTATTGGATTTTTTTTTTTTCTATCGCCATCTCAAATTCAGAGATTGTTGCCATGGACAGTGCAAGTTGAGGTACTTTCCAGTGCAGTGCCGATTTGTTACAGGTTAATACCAGTTGCAGGAAAGAAGATATCACTATCCCTGTGTTGCCATTTAAGTGAATTTAAAACTGATACCACCTGCATATAGAAATCAGTAGGTTTACTCAGAAGCCATTTACTGCCTTGACATCAAATTTGCACTTGAATTTGCTCCTTCTCCACACACTCTGCTTGTTTTGCCCTAGATTCAATTAGCTTCCTTTAAAAAAAATGTAATTTAAACTCAGAATGGAATCAAGTCAGTCCCAAACTTCACATAATCTAATTAAATGACCTACTGAAATCAAAGAGGCTTGGTTTTAATTGAATAAAAATATTTCCCGTTTGACTTCCCCACAGGTCCTCTACACCAGTCCCACTAAAGCCAAATTTCTGTGTCAAGTCTTCACTGTTCTCTTTTTGTATAGCTTACAGCTTGAAAAACTTTAATCTATGAAACATATTGTTTGGCAAAATTGGGAAGACTCATATCATTTAATAAATATTACAATTAAAGTAGGCTCTCTTGTTTATGTGCACTCATGAGCTTTCTCCCATATTACATCACCTCCCTCACTCAGCTTAACCTATTCCTTTCTCCCTTTAAGTGCATCTGCACTGCTTGTCTCAATCATTCTCCAGAATTTGTTTCTGGAATTTAATAATTAATTCTGGCATTTTGTTCTGGACAGACATTGTGGCATATTCTTGTGCTGTTTTATGTAAAACTCATTTAAATCTATTTTTTTAAGAACTGATTGAGCAAATAGTACCTAGTTCCCCTTGTTGATGTTAGTTGAGCTAATGTTCAGTTAGTAGGTGGCTCTCATTCAGTCTGCTATAGCCCTTGAGCTTTGTAAGTTCAATGTGTGGTTGGGAAGTTCTCTGGCCCTATGATGAATTAACCAGGTGTCCCCTTTGAAACCATTCAGAAGCTCGGTCGAACTCTTTGTGTTCATACCTCTGGTCTTGGACTCCAGAGACGGACCACAGGATCAATGCCACTTGTTGCGAGGAAGCAGTGCCTTGGGTGTGGTTGCAGACAGTTCACAATCGACTCATCACCCTGTAGAACACGAACAAGGTTTGTCGTCTCTTTCTCCCAGATGAAAAAGGATCCATCGTCGGAACCACTGACAATGTACTGACCATTACTGAAAGGAAAGATGAACCATTTGCCACATGAAAAGGGAACAACTTTAATTATAATCAAAACATGGTCTGTTTTTCCACCCCCTCCACTGAATTGCTGAAGTAATAAGCCTCCCCATTCCTGCAGTTGCTACATCTTTACATCCAATTACCCAGCCACTATCACTATCCGCAGCTCCTCCAACTACTATTTATAAAACACCCTTGGATTTACCTTAATCTTGTCGGTCAGATTTCTCATTACCTCTTTGCCTTCCAAACTTTGTTTTTAAGCATCTCCCTACACTCTTGACAGGGCCTCCGCTGCCATTAGGTCCCTATACACTATATGCTTCCTTTTTTTCTCATTAGCCAACCTCGATATTTCTTTACATCCAGGGTTCCCTATGCTTGGTACCCCCTGTCTTTTACCCCTTGCTGGTACAATGGCCTTGAACGCTTGCTATTTCCCACAGAGGAAATGTAGACTTGCCTACAAATAGATCTTCCCAATCCACCTTTGCTGGGTCCTCCCTTATGTTAATGAAATTGGCCTCACCCTGGCTTAATACCTTAATTATTGATCCATCCCTTAAACCAGTTTAAGATACATGGAGTAATGGTCACTATCTCAAAAATGTTCGCCTAACACTCACTCCATTTGACCAGATATATTCCCTGAGATATAGTCCAGTAATGTTACTTGCATCTTTGGTCCATCTAGATATTGTATCAAAAATGTTTCCAGAACACAACTCAAAAATTGTGCCTCTTGGAAGCATTTAATACCAAGTTTAATCCCAGTTAACATTTGTAAATTTAAATGTTACAGTATAATAACCCTATTTACATCACAGCTTCCCGATAACTGCCTAAGTATTTGTTTGTCTATCTTCTGTTGATTGTTGGGAGGTCTGTAATGCACTCCCAGTGACAACACCCTTGTTTTGTTTCTAATCTCTATCCATATGGTCTCATTTGAAGAACCTTCCGGGATATCCTCATTATGTAGTAGTGCAGTCTTTGACTAATAGTGCAATACCTTCTCCCCCTTTACTTTGATTCTCATGTAAAGAACAGCAGGTCCATCACAACTGTCTAGAAGGTTAAGGTAGGATCTCAAAAATCACTGGGACAAAACGAGCATCCACAGCTAGTTTAGAGCTTCTTGGAAATTGCCCTTCCTGCCCTATTGTAGTATAATGTTCCAAGTTGCTTTACATTTATGTTAATGAAATTTAAAGGAATGAATTAAACAAAAATATGTAGGTGCAAAATGTTTCTTAACAATGGATTAGAAGACGTTTAGAGGGGGGAACTCCATAATTCGGGACTATACAGCTGAAGGCACAGCTGCCAAGAATGAACCATTGAAAATAACCATCGTGCTAAGGGCAAAAAAGGATTGTGGGATGGAGGAATATCCTAAGAAAGGGAGGGAATATGCCAAGGAAAAGTTTGAAAGCAAGGATGAGTGTATAAAAAAAGAAAGAGAATGCCAATCTGGCAACAAACAATGCAGATGGGACATGCTGCTGATGGAAGATAGACACAAAAGGCTGGAGTAACTCAGGCAGGCAGCATCCAGGATCCAGAATGGAGAGAAGGAATGGGTGACGTTTCATGTCGAGACCTTTCTTCAGACAGACGCTGCCTGCCCCGCTGAGTTACTCCAGCATTTTGTATCTATCTCCGACAGATAGATGGACTCAGGTTTGTGGGAGATAAAAGATGTCAGCCACAGAGCACCCGACTTATCATGTCTGGAGGTCACAAGGCTGTGTTTAAAGTGCTTAACCAAAACTCTAGTAATTTAGATTCCAAAGAATTTATGGTAATAAACACTAGGGTGCAATGAAATTCCTTGTTCATATGAAGCTCACCGAGTAAACAGTATATATACAGCAATGACACATACAACAATAAATATGAGTGCCAAAAAACAAGATCATTCTGCCAAGTAGTGCAAAAGAATATTAAAGTACAACAACAGAATAACTGAATGACGTAGAGTTAAGAATAGTATATCTATTAAAAAGCACCTCTGGAAAGTGGGTGTGAAAGAGATTCAGAAGTTAGATGCA
Source organism: Raja brachyura (assembly GCA_963514005.1). The sequence goes on along the minus strand of OY740809.1, from coordinate 26,720,269 downwards.
GCGGGAAATAAGCTGTTTTTAAGTTTGGATGTCCGAGCTTTCACGCTCTTGTATCTTCTCCCAGAAGGTAGAGGAGAGAAAAGGGAATGTCCAGGGTAACAGGTATCCTTGATGGATACAAGCTGTTCTGGGGAGTAACCTCTGGAACTGAAATCATAATTGTTGCCATATTTGCATAGTTTGCACTTTAAAAAAATATATATTTCTTCTTAAAATATAACAAATAACAATTGTATCCTACCACCAGGGACGCCGCACGATTGGCAGCCCTGCCAACAGGCTGTCTGTTTTTTCGTCTTAAAAATTTGTTTTAGTGTGTTTTAAAAATCTGTGTAAATGCTCTCCGGTTTGTTTTATGTGGGGGGAGGGTGTTGGGGGAAAACTTTTTTTCAGTTTCTTACCTTGTCGGAGATGCGATTATTTTCCGGGTCACATCTCCGGCCTACCATCGATGGAGCTGGAGGCTGACTGTGCCCCACCACCCGTCGTGGACTTAACATCGGAGTCGATCCCTTGCCTAGGATCGTTCCAACCGCAGTCGGCAGACCTACCATCAAAGGCTCGCAGTCTCCGAAGAGGCTAGTTGGGAGCTCTAACGATGCAGAGAATCGACCAGCCCCGACCCGGGGTCCGATCGCCGGTGTGGGGGAGCTAACATCCGCTCGATTCAGGAGCTGATCACCCCGATGCGGAGGGCCCGTCCACCGGCTACGGTAGTCAAGATCGTCCCATCAATGGAAGGATCGAGACCTCCAACCGCGGGAGAGCAAACAAGGGAAGAGATTTGAACTTTTTTTTAACTTCCATCACAGTGAGGAATGTGGAGGAGTCACTGTGGTGGATGTTTATGTTAAAATGTATTTTGTGTGTTCTGTTGCTTTTTATTTGTATGACTGACTTGGCAAATGAAATTCCTCATATGCTGCAAAACATACTTGGCTAATAAAGTATTATTGTGATTGTGATCTTGGGAATATTTTACAAAATAGTGCAGAGCACTGAAAAACAACATTTTGCTGCAATTTAGTGACCAATACACTAACTAAGCTCAGTTAAAAAGCCTTGCATAACCCTTGGTGCTTGTATGCAAATTATAAAATTACCTTCCAAAAAAGTTGGCTTCTTTTATGTCAGTGGTGGTATTACAGTGGCCACAATAGCGTGACTTGTAGTCATAACCTCGCTCTCTCAGAATCACCTCATCATCAGAGATGGAATCTTTCCTGCCACTTGATCGGATACGGATTGGTGTTGTAGATCCTGTCTTTTTCTCATCAGCTGCAAAAAAAATAATTAAATTCAAATAAAAGTAGAGACTCCTATTGTTTACACTCAGTCAGAGAGATATATTTGCCATTTGGCCCAACAAGACCGCACCAACCATCAAATCTTACATGAATCCTCTTGTTTTATATTTCTCCCTACACACTCATCAACCTGATGCTAGATTCCACCGCTCACTTATACACCTGGGAGGAATTTAGAATGGACAATTAATGGACAATAGGTGCAGGAGAAGGTCATTCGGCCCTTCGAGCCAGCACCCCCATTCACTGTGATCATGGCTGATCATTCACAATCAGTACCGTGTTCCTGCCTTCTCCCCCTGACCCCGCTATCTTTAAGAGCTCTATCTAACTCTCTCTTGAAAACATCCAGAGAATTGGCTTCCACTGCCTTCTGAGGCAGTGAATTCCACAGATTCACAGCCCTCTGTGTGAAAATGTTTTTCCCTCATCTCTATTCTAAATGGCTTGCCCCTTATTCTTAAACTGTGGCCCCCTGGTTCTGGACTCCCCCAACATCGGGAACATGTTTCCTGCCTCTAGCGTGTCCAAACCCTTAATAATCTTATATGTTTCAATCAAATACCCTCTCATCCTTTTAAATTCCAGAGTTTTTAAGCCCAGCCACCCCATTCTATCAACATATGACAGTCCCGCCATACTGGGAATTAACCTTGTGAACCTATGCTGCACTCCCTCAATAGCAAGAATGTCCTTCCTCAAATTTGGAGACCAAAAACTGCACACAATACTCCATGTGTGGTCTCACTAGGGCCCCGTACAACTGCATAAGGACCTCTTTGCGTCTATACTCAACTCCTCTTGTTATGAAGGCCAACATGCCATTTGCTTTCTTCACTGCCTGCTCTACCTGCATGCTTACTTTCAGTGACTGATGGACAAGGACCCCCAGATCTCATTGTACTTCCCCTTTTCCCAACTTGACACCATTTAGATACTAATCTTCCTTCCTGTTTTTGCTACCAAAGTGGATACCTCACATTTATCCACATTAAACTACATCTGCCATGCATCTGCCCACTCGCCCAACCTGTCCAAGTCACCCTGCATTATAACCATATAACAATTACAGCACAGAAACAGGCCTTCTCGGCCCTTCCAGTCCGTGCCGACCATTTATTTTCCTCTAGTCCCATCTACCTGCACTCAGACCATACCCCTCCATTCCCTTCCCGTCCATATACCTATCCACTTTACTTTTAAATCTTAAAATCGATCCTGCCTCCACCACTTCTGCAGGAAGATCATTCCACACAGCCACCACTCTCTGAGTAAAGAAGTTCCCCCTCATGTTACCCCTAAACTTCTGCTATTATCATAGCATCCTCTTCACAGTTCACACTGCCACCCAGCTTTGTGACATGTGCAAATTTGCTAATGTTACTTTTAATCCCTTCATCTAAATCATTAATATATATTGTAAATAGCTGCGGTCCCAGCACCGAGCCTTGCGGTACCCCACTAGTCACTGCATGCCATTCTGAAAGGGACCCGTTAATCCCTACTCTTTGTTTCCTGCATACCAACCAATTTTCTATCCATGTCAGCACTCTACCCCCAATGTGTTCTAATTTTCCCTAATAATCTCCTATGTGGAACCTTATGAAATGCTTACTGAAAGTCCAGGTATACTATATCCACTGGCTCTTCCTTGTCCATTTTCCTAGTTACCTCCTCAAAAAATTCCAGAAGGTTAGTCAAGCATGATTTCCCCCTACGTAAATCCATGCTGACTCGGACCGATTAACGGACCACTTTGCATGTTTATGGAATGTGGGAGAAAACACAAATTCCACACGGACAAATGGATGTAGTTTACAAAACAGTCTTTAAATCACGTGTGAAGTGCGCTTATACATAACTTGAGACAGAACTTCAAATCGCATGGAGGTGCATGAAAACTAGATGTACCTGTTTAGAATCACTGGGTAACCAGAAAATTGTGTTGGGTGCACTTTTAAAGTTTAAATTATGCCTCCTCAACCCAGATTAAGCACCCATCATCATGACTCTGTAACAGCCAGTCTATTAAACATTCATACACATACCTCACCCTACACTAGATATCCCTTGGGCATCACTCTTGCTGACCTCCATTGACCTCATCCCCCTAACAACCACAAATATAATATTTTTATCCTTGGGCATAAATTCTTACATAGATTTGTTTTCAATTTCCAACAATTTCCTTTCATCACTCATGAATCACACAAACAATAGACAACAGGTGCAGGAATAGGCCAAACGCTGGCCCCCTGTTTGATCTGCAGCAACATTTTAAACTGTATGCCCTAACTCATGAAGTTAAAGTTGAAGGAATCCTTTGGCACCTTCACCTGTGTCTGGGGCTCACGACAGCTGTCAACAAAGCCCATGTTTAGTAGGAGCTGCCATTCCTTGTTTCCGTATACTGACCATTAGGTTTTGTACAACCGTCATTCCATTGGTTGAATTCCTATTTCACTTTATACAAATATGGATTAAAAATGATACCACATGGAAGTCTGATTGTGGTGGTGGGACAATGGCACACTGGGGATAGGAGGGTTGTTGGGACTTACAGTTATCAGTCTTTGCAAAGAGCACTGCTTTGATGTCTCGGTCCAGTGCATCACAGGCACTGCTATGGGCTTGTTCAGGAAAACGGCCCTTAAAGTCATCAAGGCACTCCAAAGCCTCAGCAACATACTTCAACTCAAACAAACAACGTGCCAGGCGGAAATGGGCCTTCAGGTGGGAGGGATTCAAAGAAATTGCTTTCAGACAGTCCCTGAGAGCATCATAATGGTCTCCATCCCTGAAAGAGAAGAAAGGATAGCCATCAGATGCTGGACGTACTAGGGTAAAAACTGTGTCATTCTTGCATAGGACATTTAGCTTGTTTTATTTGAAAATAGAACCTCAATCCTGACACAATGTTTCAAAATAGACCCACAAAAAGTATATGATTTTCAAACAGGCACAAGACATTTTATATATAGTGTGCTGATTATACTCAAAATTCATTTAAAATTTGAGAATGTTTAGTATCAGCAACAAATAGAGAAACGTCAGTAATTAATTGTTCTGGCGTTTAGGCTTGTTGGGCGGATGGCATGGATTTAGAAGCTTCAAAATCCAGTCAATGAAAGAGTGAACAATTCACTCGCAGATTTTACTTTATGGTAGCAATCTAACTATGTCTATGATGGATTACAGCCGGACCACAACTTCCAGTCTTAGTTACAGTATTAGGTTGAAGATAGACACAAAAAGCTGTAATAACTCAGCGCGTCAGGTAGCTTCTCTGAAGAAAAGGAATAGGTGACATTTCGGGTCGAGACCCTCCTTCAGACATTAAGCTGCTGTACTCTGAAATGCAAGACCAGTTATAAAATATTTTTAGCAAATGATATACAAAATAATTTTTGGATTTCTTTGAATATGATACTTGTTGGAGGCCATTTTGAATCAGGGATCCTGGATAGATGTTTCCATCCCAACCAATATTTTACACACGCTCCAACACTATTGGGCAACTTGGAAGGGCATACTCCTAGCTTTGAAGTTGTACCATTATGTGATTTGCTAATTGAAATGTGATGTAAAGTTGTAAGTTAAGCCAGTCTGTCCAGGGGTTCATTTTCCAAACACCAATCAGTAAGCAAATTCCTTGACACCAACTCTATGATTTACGAACTTACTGCAACCGTAGGGGATGCAATTCATGCCTTCCCACTGTCTCTGGTGTCTCAAAAAGTCCTTCCAAGTAGCTATTCACTTGTACCTGCCAATTTAATGTACAGCACTCGGTGTTGACAACACGAGTAATTTGGTAAACTGGAGCTTGGCAGAGGAAGCTTTAAATTAATTACCCTTGCTGTTTGGACTCAACCGTCTTCCAGCACCTCCACCCGTCCAAATCCCATCTGTTAACCAGCAAGGTAAGAGCCTCCAGACAGTATTGCAATGGGCTCTGGAATTCAATAACCCATCTCTCCTTAGAATTACAGAGTGGTTACAACATGATAGGAAACAGTCAGCCTGATGTTTATACTAGTTTAATGAATAAGCAATCCACTCTCCTGCCTTCTCCCCTTTGCACTGCAATTTCCGTTATGATACTTTTGCAACTTTCTTTTGAGTGCTACACTTGAACTACTCTCCACTTCCACACCTGGAAGTGCATTCCTGGCGTTGCCCACTTGCCATGTGAACACGACCCACCACTCCACATTTTTAGCATCTTGCATCTCACTTCCCTGTCTTAAAAAAAACTTTTACATTCACAGAGAAGTGGGAAAAAAACAAACATGGAATAGATTTCATCTCACTGCAGTGATGTGGAATTCAGCAGAGGCAAAACAAAATGGCATATCTATTTTATACAGCTTACAGTTCGCTAGATACTTAGACAGCTCCAGTGGTGGAGCAGGAACGTTCCATACCATTTGCGCTTCATGAAGGCCGCGGCTCTGTTACCATAAAGCATGGGGTTTCTGGCTGCTTGCTGAATGGCCTTGCTATAAAGCTGAATAGCCTGTGTCCATTGTTGCAGAGAGAAGGCATCGTTTGCTTGTTGTTTGAGCTTCTCTAAGTGCGGTGACAATTCAGAGGGAACACTGCAAAGAGAAAAGTCAATGTGCAGACCAAGAGTGTGCACTAAACCTCTACAATAAAGACAAAATCTCCATTTATTACTTTTTAAAATCTACAAATTTTGCTCAGTTCTGGCCTCTGCATCATACTACAGAGAGACAGGCCAAGGTTGAAACACATGCAGTAGAGTCAAGCGTATTTGTCATGTACACCAGATCTGAATCAGAACACTGATATTCTTATTTGCTGCAGCATCAGAGGCACACTAGATGCAACAATAAAATGATATTCAATAAATTAACTTTACATTTAATTAAATGTAATATAAAACTTTCACAGAATGGTCATGGAACCTCATTCTTGGTAGATCCCAGTACTGTAAATTCAATGCAATCCTTACCATTCAAGGTGAATGATTTCTTACCTACTTTGTGGCCATGCCTCTGATAGCCTGAAGCCATTACTGTGAAGGTGGATTCCATTTGTAACTCCATTAGCCATTGATTTTCCATTCTGTAAATCTACAGGGTGAGAGAAAGAGGGCAGAATTTTAGTTTTGGAACAACTGTAAATATCTAAAAATGTGGCTGCAAGCTTTAGATATTTCTGCCAAGCTAACCATGTTCGACTATACAATGTTTCAATTTCTCCAATCCTTTCTTGCAGTCCTATGCCTCCTCCTTTCCCCCCTCAAATCATTTCACCATTTGTCATTTATCATCCAAGATGCTTTATCCCTTTTTTTTGGGTGCATTTTTTCTCTTTTTCTCACTGTCTTTTTTTTTAAATGCTGAAAATCTGTACAATTGAGATCCTATGTGGTAGATTTTAGGGTTATTGACGTTCATTTAAATTATAGATTTCCAGCACCAGCAGTATTTTGCTTTTCATGGACGAGTTCAGGAAGAGGAAGTCTGGCATATCTTGTAACACTGTGATGCAACATTACACTTGCTACTTGATAGAGAGAGAAAACAAAAAATCCTTGTGGGACGGCAAGGCATTCTTACACCAGAGAACAGATGAGTGATGTATCAACATACCAGATAAAAAGTCATATGGCAAATGCAAAATTAAAGATAAGCAGAAACTGAATACAAAAAGAGCAAAATGTAAAGAATCATAAGGTTAGTAGGTATGTCATTTTCCCCCAAATGGGAGCTGAAATGCGTCTCCAATCCTCTCTTGAATATAAAATGAGCTCCTCCATTGACAAGTTAAAATACAACTTCAAAATGCAAGGAATGTAAGTTATCAAATCCTCACCATTCAGCATCATTATTTGCTTGGACGGCCCTATAACTTTGGAAATCGACACCTTGCAATGTGGTTTTCAAATGAAAGCTATATATCTGTCCAGAACAAGTGAGTTAATTATGATATAAACACTTGTTCCAGAAATCTGTTCCACAAATCCATTATTCAAGGGAAAAAAAAGTTTTAAACAGATATCCTCATCCAATACTTCATCACTGTTCATACCCACTATTGCCAGACTCACATTCCAGTTTTCATGATTAGTTTAATATCCATCTTGCATTCTTAAAAATACATTTGAAATTGTTCAGTTAGACTAACAATGTCTAGCTACTCCTGGTATTCTCATAATTTCAGGTTAAAGGTACACAAGATCATTACTTCAGGCACCTTACCATTGCCCTGGCAGAATATAGCAAACAACTAAAAGGCAACTGCTGGTAGCATACTGTCAATGGTTTCCGTGCTGTTTCCAACCATGTATTTTTCACATGTTATATGTTCAAACCTGGCACCATCTACGAGAAGAATCATCTATTATACCAACAAGGGATAAGTAAGAAGTATAATGGATACTCATTGGTCACCTAGATAAAAGAAGCTGTATGGTTAATTTAATTTGAGATACAATATGGATACAGGCCCTTTGGTCCACGTTGAGCAAATATCACCCGTACATTAGCTCTATCCTACACTCCAGGGACAATTTACAGAAACCAATCAAACTACAAATCTGCACACCTTTGGAATATGGGATGAAACCTGGGATGAGCACCTGGGGAAAACCCACAGTCAAAGGGGGAGCGTACAAACTCCGTACAGACAGTATCCTTAGTCAGGATCAACACCAGAGTATCTGGCGCTGGACGACAGCAACCCTACTGCTGTGCCACTGACTATCACCAAGGTAGAATAATTGGCTGCTCAATGTCAATGCTGTTACATTCACAGCCTAGACAAAGCCAGCACACAAAAGCCATGATGCATTTATGACAGATATATTGCATCAAATCCCCAAATTTCCTGCAATATTGTTGCCACATGCCCTTAATAGTAACATTTACAATGCACTTGCAAAGTCTGATCCAGGCTACAGTGACAAAAAAGTATGGCACACAGTTTCTTGCAAACTGGGAAGGCAAATAAAATGATAATCTTATCCTAATCCTTTGGCATCATCCACACAAACCGTTTTTCCATCGGAACTTGCCACTGAGAAAATCCCAGGAACCATCACGCTCAGAGTCTCAGACTTTGCAGGAACAGAAGCCATGCCTTGCTCTGGTGCAAAGGACACACCATCCCTGCACCTACCACAGACATCACACATAGGGGGTAACTCACCATTTGAATGGTACTTCTTGGGTAGCAAGAATGTGTAGGGCTTTTGCTTATTCGTTAGATCAAACAAATAAACCTGTAAATAAAATAAATTAATTTACTTGCCGTAGATATCTTTGCATTTTGGTTCTAAAACCTAACCAGTTTTGAATAATCTCACACAAAAATTAATTAAATTATCGTATACTGCAACAAATCTTCACAGGCAACTTGGCAAAAGTGAAGAACAGACTCATGGGTGGAATGTTTTGGCTTTACTGTAGTTCTCCTAAAACTAGACGGGGGAATAGAAAAGGAGAATGGATTAACAGAAAAAGGCATAATTGCATAATCTAAAGCCAATCCAATTAAGGATCCACCTTCAGCAAGAATTAACTTGTGCTAAACTTTCAGTGTGACCCAAGCTAAATATTTTACTGCAAGATGATAGGGATTATAACTACTAGCTAGACCACATCTGTGAAGATGATGCAACAAGGAGGATGGGATCTGAGAATGTGTTGTCTTCCACTGATCTCTGCTACTGGTCAGTACTCAGTTGTATCACAAATATTGCTACATTGCCATTTCAAATTTCTGCTTAATTACAACTCATCAACTATATGTGTACACTTTGCCCAAGATACAAACAGTCCCAGCTTGTCAGATACATTGATTTGCCATGGGTTTGGCTTTTAGTTAGCGCCTTTCAGAGACTCAAAATATTCCTCAACACATCTCCAGGCCATCGCGCAAATTAAAACCGTGACATTCTGTTACCCACCTCATCATTATCACAGCTTGGATCTGGCTGGAGGTGAAAGAAAAATATTCTATTCTATTCCAGTTCCCTGCTCATTGTCTTCCTCACCCCTCCAGCCACCTTGTATTGGGTGGGCTGCAATGCAAGCGGCTTAAATATTGATCCGCCACTTGCTAGGATGCCTTTCGACATAGGGAGACATTACACTCTCTCAATAATAGACAATAGGTGCAGTAGTAGGCCATTTGGCCCTTCGAGCCAGCACCGCCATTCACTGTGATCATGGCTGATCATCCACAATCAGTACCCTGTTTCTGCCTTCTCCCCATATCCCTTCACTCCTCTATCTTTAAGAGATCTATGTTACTTTCTCTTGAAAGCCTCCTACCTGCTCTCCTCCCATGTTGACCAGGAGCTCAGTTCCATCAGGATTGAAGGCCACATATGTGGCCACGAGCACTCGAAGTCGATTATTATAATCCGGTTGTTTTACCGGCAGGTGACCTGCGGGAGGAGGGGATACATAATAAAAGCATCGTTTAGCAAATCATTCTACAGTCAGCAAGTCAAAAGTTCCAGTGATCGGAAGCTATTGATTTCACATAGCTTCATTCTAGATTCAAGCATGAACTACTGGATTTTGATCAGAAATAAACATGAACAATTAGTCAGCCATCTGCGATAACCAAAAAAGGGGCCATTACTGAATTTGCAGGCACCAAAAGCTGTTCGCAAGCCTTTTTTCCCCCCATTCATTTGATCTGTAAAACACAGTGGAATGGTTTACACAAAAGATACCATAATATGTGGTATTCGGAACTTACCACACACTTTCCAAAGATGGAACAAGTAAAAGGATCCCAGTATTATGAAGTGGACTCTAAAAACGTGACAGACACTTGAGAATAGGTGAAAGGTACCTTTTCCTACAGGGTTAGATACTGTGATAAACAATGATTGTCTGGTTAGGGTATGCTGATTCACACAAACTTGAAGAAATCTATGCATCACCAATGCAGAAAGGTGCATGTGGATCAAACTATTGTTATAGAGAAAACCCAGTTTTTCAATATGCTAATCTTCACCTGACTAACAAAAGGTCAGCATTCCCCCTGCCATCTGCCTTAGTTTCATCTTGAGGTTGATATTTTCGAATAAATATTCAGGCGTTGATGGGTCAGATATTTTATTTTAATATGTATATTAATGTATTTCAGATAATCAGATATTCATGTTTACCAGAAAATACACAGATGTTAATGTATCTTTTAGATCAGTCAAATCAAAATCTTGGAAACATCGAAAAGGAAATTGCATGGTGCGTACCTGCTACATAATACTGAACAGCTCCATCTGGCACAGATTTGTACCTGTCACAGAATGTATGCACTCCAGGCGCTGAGCTCGGTTTTACTGCTTTTCTATAAACAGAAACAAGAAAAATTTACACGCACCAGTTGGAGAGAGAGGGGCAGACGGATGTGGCAAATCTGATGTAAAAATATGCATTAACCCACCTGCGAGTGGAAATAAAGTATGATTTGGAATAAAAATAATTTAAGTGAATCCCCACTTTACCACGGTGCCTGAATTAATGGAGCTGCTGCCTCAGGGCAACAGAGATGACCCAGGCTAAATCCTGTTTTTAATGCTACTTGGTTGGAGCTGCATATGTTCCCTGTGACCATGTGGGATTCCCTGGGTGCTCCGATTTCACCTCACAACCCAAGGAAGTGTGGGATAGAAGGTTAATTGGTCACTGTAAATCTGAGGGGAGTCAAGAATGTAGGGAGCTTCGAAAATATGATTAATGCAAGTGTAAATGGGTGCCTGTTGGCCAGCATGGACTCGGTGGGCCGAAGGGCATATTTCTGCACCGTTTCTTTCTATGCATAAGATCTTCACCCTCAAACACCATGAACAGGTGGTTCATTTAAACTGCAGGCAGGAAAATTATTGAGTTATTTTCCAGTGGGAGAAAGTCCCGTTCCTGAATATAGCCTAATGAGGCATGTATGCAAAGCAAGAACTTCTCAAGGCAGGGACCAACCATCTTCAATTGTTTCAATGCTTTGCCTTCCATGCAGTCAGTCATAAGTGGGGATGCGGACTGCACAAGTTTCAATTCCATCTGCAACTCATTTGCAAATTAACTATTTTATCCTGGCATACTGCAAGCCTTTTAAAACATTCACCTTTAGGCTGAAAACTGGCAAGTAATATACTTGGGCTACAAAAATGGCAAGAAATATGCTTGGCCACAATGCCAAACACCAAGAGAGAGTGTCTAACCATTTTCCTTGACATTCGATGGCATCAGCATCACCAAGCCCCCAACTATCAAATAGACAATAGGTGCAGGAGTAGGCCATTCGGCCCTTCGAGCCAGCACCACAATTCAATGTGATCATGGCTGATCATCCCCAATCAGTACCCCGTTCCTGCCTTCTCCCCATATCCCCTGACTCGGCTATTTTTAAGAGCCCTATCTAGCTCTCTCTTGAACGCATCCAGAGAACCTGCCTCCACCACCCTCTGAAGCAGAGAATTCCACAGACTCAACACTCTCTGGGAGAAAAAGTGTTTCCTCGTCTCCGTTCTAAATGTCCTGGGAGTCATCACTGATCAGAAACACAATGAACCAGTCTCAAAAAACATGATGGCAAGTCAATTATTAGGTAAGTATCTCACCTCCTGATGCCCCACATTCCATTACCTAGAAGGAACAAGGTAGGGAAAGCAAAAGAATACTCTCCTCTGGCCTGATGGAGTGTGGTCTCAACATCGGATGTTTAACACAATCCAAGGCAAAGCAAATCAAATAATTGTTATCCCATTCACTCTTCTAATCCTGTCGCTGATGCAGTGTCTCGACTGAAAACATTCATCACCTCTCTGCCTCCACAAATGTTGCCTGACATGCAAAGTTCCTCTACCCACAGTGCCCTCCATAATGTTTGGGACAAAGACCCATTATTTATTTATTTGCTTCTAAGAGGTTAAAGTTCCCATTGTCCGATTTTATTAAAGGCGATTTATAAATTTTGGTTTCACCATGTAGAAATTACAGCTGTGTTTATACATAGTCCCCCCCCCATTATGCTGATCCATGCAATCCCTTGTAGTGGTTGGCTATGCTGCTCAAAAGGCCGAGCCAAAACATATACACGCACACATACACACAGGTATAATAGACTCTCAGCGTTTACTTTGTTAAATGCTTGCTTTTTACTCAACATAAAAGGGCCCTAATTTGGGGTTATTTTAATGATTGTACAGATGGCAAGGAATTCTACATAATAAAAAGGGAAATTAGTAAATAAATAAAGACTATGGCCTGCTTTAGCTGAATAAAAAAGAATTACATACCAGTATTAATACTTACTCTGGAGACCCATTTGTTACTTATCTATTCTACTGAATGTAATTAATGGGACCATCAACCAACAATGAATTATTAAAGTCTATTGCATTAGAACAGAAACAGATTTTTTAAGGAGACAACAGTTGCAACAAGTGCCTGGTAGGGATACATTATAGCTAGTTTATTACAAGTTCACTATCTGGGATGCTAGATAAGTGGGATGTTATATTCCTAATAATGCACATACAGGGATAAAGGAATTTCCAGAAGCATTGATTGAGTTAGCAGGAATCCATCTTGAAAATGTGTCTTTTAGGAATTGACCAACTGAAAGGGTGGTTGTCATTAACAACAGACATGATAGTTTACTAGTCCCCAAAGCATGACATAAAAAGAGTGGGGTTTTGTTGGAGTCATATAGGAGTCATAAGAAACTAAGATAAGCGAGATTGGAGTTTCAAGACATTTCACGAAAACTGTGCAAAGCTAAAACAAAAATGAAATGCATTATTCAGAACTGCCAACCTTTCTGTTGAAAATTGGGCTGGTGACATGTATATAGCCTTGGTGTTATTAAGTACTTTTTGATCCATTTTGGGCAAATCATAATCTTGCTTAAACATTCCTGAACCCGAATGAGATTATTCTGAATTCAGTAAAAAATCCATATTGCACAGCTCTCAGTGAGGACAACATTAGGCTTAAACGTGATTCTCTGCTCCAGTATTGTCTCTGCAAAGAAGCAATAAGGGCAGCTTGTGCTCCAAAACCAAAATCTAGCCACACAGGTACAAGAAACAGGCTCTGCCTTCAAATTAATGACACACTGTCCAAGGCAGGACAAAGAACTGGGGAGCGGAGGCAATATACCTGTGAAAAGAGCACTGAGGCAATCTGGTGATTCCTTGAGGAGAATGTAGTATGTTTACATAACTAACTCATTTCATTTCAGAATGACTTTATTTTACAGGATTAACCCTAAATGAAACATGCCACTGAATCCTTTATGTTCTGTAAAAGATGGACATTCACAGGCAGCTCTTGCACAATCCAAATTTTCATCACCTCCAAGAGTGTTGTTAAGACAGTGGCAAAAAGCAGTCACAGTGGCAAAAAGCAGTCATACCAGCTGTGAAGAATGGGTTCTGCCTCAGGTAGGATCCAAAAATGTGCCATTTTTAAGCACTTCAATCAAATATTAATCTAATTATACCAGCTACTTCATTGTATTTACCTGTGATTGTGAATCATGCGAACGTCATAGACACGCACAAAGGGTCCACTTGCTCCGACAGCCAGATAGTTGTTGTTTTGAGGATTAATGGCCAGGCACTTAGCCTCCACATGTTGTCCGCAGTATTCTGTGAGATCCACCAATATCTGTGAGTGCTTGCTGCTCTCCCTTAGATCATACTGTCTACAAAGAAAGGACTGCATATTAATGTGACGCAAAGGTAGCTTGTATACTATCAGGTCTTCTGTGACATCATAGCTTCCTACACATTCATCCTTCCCGCACTCTAGAATCCCGGCCAACCTTCAAAGATATCTGGATTTTATACTTGTGCCTATAATTGTACTCTTTTATCAATTGCTCTTTTGTTGCTTGGCATGCATTTATCTGTTCATGCTTCAAATTGCCTTCAATCCCTCCATTTCTAACCCTTCCCTTAAGATGTCCGACTATTTTGTTATCTCTTTCAATGTTCTGGGCTTGTTCTAATTACGTTTGAGTGGAAGTCTTGGGATATTCCTGTTGTAGGCACTGAATGAAAGCTGCTTCAGGAATGAAAGGGGCCAACATGGTGTGGAACTGGCATACAGTGGCTTGCAAAAGTTTTCATACCCCTTGAACTTTTCCACATTTTGTCACATTACAACCACAAACGTAAATGTATTTTATTCACAAAGTGGTGCATAATTGTGAAGTGGAAAGAAAATGATACATGGTTTCCAAATTTTATTACAAATAAAAAAAACTGAAAAGTGTGGCGTGCAAAAGTATTCTGCCCCCCTGAGTCAATACTTTGTAGAACCACCTTTCACTGCAATTACAGCTGCAAGTCTTTTGGGGTATGTCTCTACCAGCTTTGCACAACTAGAGACTGAAATTTCTGCCCATTCTTCTTTGCAAAATAGCTCAAGCTCAGTCAGATTGGATGGAGAGCGTCTGTGAACAGCAATTTTCAAGTCTTGCCAGACTTGCTTGGCATGCATTTATCTGTTCATGCTTCAAATTGCCTCCATTGTAGCTCTGGCTGTATGTTTAGGGTCGTTGTACAGCTGGAAGGTGAACCTCCACCCCAGTCTCAAGTCTTTTGCAGACTCTAACAGGTTTTCTTCGAAGATTGTGACCAGCTTCCCTATCCCTGCTGAAGAAAAGCATCCCCACAGCATGATGCTGCCACCACCATGTTTCACAGTGGGGATGGTGTGTTCAGGGTGATGTGCAGTGTTAGTTTTCCGCCACACATAGCATTTTGCATTTAGGCCAAAAACTTCAATTTTGGTCTCATCAGACCAGAGCACCTTCCTCCACATGTTTGCTGTGTCCCCCACATGGCTTGTGGCAAACTGCAAACGGGACTTCTTATGGCTTTGTTTCAACAATGGCTTTCTTCTTGCCACTCTTCCATAAAGGCCCGATTTGTGGAGTGCACGACTAATAGTTGTCCTGTGGACAGATTCTCCACCTGAGCTGTGGATCTCTGCAGCTCCTTCACAGTTACCATGGGCCTCTTGGCTGCTTCTGTGATCAATGCTCTCCTTGCCCGGCCTGTCAGTTTAGGTGGACGGCCATGTCTTGGTAGGTTTGCAGTTGTGCCATACTCTTCCATTTTCAGATGATGGATTGAACAGTGCTCCATGAGCTGTTCAAAGCTTGGGATATTTTTTTATAACCTAACCCTGCTTTAAACTTCTCCACAACTTTATCCCTGACCTGTCTGGTGTGTTCCTTGGGCTTCATGATGCTGTTTGTTCACTAATGTTCTCTAACAAACCTCTGAGGCCTTCACAGAACAGCTGTATTTATACTGAGATTAGATTACACACAAGTTGACTCTATTAACTAATTAGGTGACTTCTGAAGGCAATTGGTTGCACTGGATTTTATTTAGGGGTATCAGAGTAAAGGGGGCTGAATACTTTTGCGCGCCACACTTTTCAGTTTTTTATTTGTAAAAAAATTTGAAAACCATGTATCATTTTCCTTCCACTTCACAATTATGCACCACTTTGTGTTGGTCTATCACATAAAATCCCAATAAAATACATTTACGTTTGTGGTTGTAACGTGACAAAATGTGGAAAGGTTCAAGGGGTATGAAAATTTTTGCAAGCCACTGTAACTCCAACTGCAAACATTCTGATTTTCGATTGTGTAATAAAAATATCTGTCAAATGGTGATCGGGAAGACATGGAAGCTAATCACTGCAAAGGCATAATAAAGCCAAAACACACTTTCTTAAAAGTGCATGTGTGGTGAATTATAAAGATATAAAGACAAAAGCAGCATAAACAATGCACCAAATGGCCTGTCAGTTACCACTATGATGGGGATAATTGTAGGATCAGAACAATTGGGACCCCGATTGGGACCCCTGTGGGTCCCACAGACCCCGTGGGATGTAAATGGGTGGCTGAAGGGCCTGTTTCTGTGTCGTATTGCTCTATCACTGTACAAGATGCAACCTGAATGAGGCACGAGCCAATGCTCCAACAAATACCTCACTGTTCCGTCTTCTGCTGCGCTCCAGAACGTGTTGGGCCACATGGGAGCTGCTGCAATACGCTTCACACGATTGGTGTGCTCGCCAAACATATGAATAGTTTCCTTAACAGTCAAGTCGTGGACATGCACCTTGGAATCAGCAGCCCCGGTAATCAGTGTGCGATCATTCGAGTGAGGAAGGAACTAGAACACAAAAAGTAACAAATACAGCAAACAACTCACCCATTAAGAGATATTCAGTGCATTCAACATAGATAATTATCCTGGCCAAAAGACTCTGAAATTTGACTAATTGGTTTCCAGACAAGTACAAAATGATCAAACCATCCTCACCAGCTGCTCACAATGTGACCACTGCCAATACTCCGTAATACCAACAACAGAACGTCGATCACCCAGAATTACAGTAATACCAATCTTTGTCATTAACTTTGCTTGTGGTTACAGTATGCAGGACATACATTAAACGAGAGTTTGTGACAGTTACAATCTGGACCACTCAAACCAACTCGCAATTTGCACAACATTCCCCTCTCAGCTAATGTTACTCAACATAATTATCTAATTATTCACTTCATTAGTTGCGGAGCCTTATTTCTTTCAATTGCCATTATGGGTCTACAAAATAGCGACTGCATTTCAAAACCCCAGAGATTATTTGATGAGTCTGTACAGAGACCGCGCAGGCTTTACTTTCATTTTATCCTAATGTTTATTCATGCTGGGAGCCTTTGATAAGACTTTGTGGGTGGAGTTTTATTCTGTCCCTACAAATCTCACCCACGCTACTTCTGAACAAAAATATCCCAGCTGCTTCATTGAAACTGAAGCATAGTATAGAAGTGAGATTGACCATAGTATAGTAGTTTCTCGGTGTCCTCATCTCCGCTGACATCTCCTGGACAGACAACATCACAGCGGTCATCAAGAAGGCTCAGCAGCGGCTGCACTTCCTGAGGGTCCTCAGGAAGCACAACCTGGACTCCAACCTGCTGCTGACCTTCTACCGCTCGTCCATTGAGAGCCTGTTGACATACTGCATTACAGCATGGTACGGCAGCTGCACCATGGTAGACAGGGAGAGGCTTCAGAGGGTAGTCAGGGCAGCACAGAAGATCATCGGCTGCCCTCTCCCCTCTCTGATGGACATTTACACCTCCCGCTGCCTCAGCAGGGCGAAGAACATTATCAAGGACAGCTCCCATCCTGCATTTGGCCTGTTCAACCTGCTACCCTCAGGGAGGCGCTATAGGTGCATCAGCACAAGGACAAATAGACTCAAGAACAGTTTCTTCCCAAAATCCATCATCTCCCTGAACTCACACATGCATTGACTTCACCCCCGGACTTTCATCTATCCACCTACTGTAATTTGTACTGTAACTGTAACCCATACTGGATATAGGAATCCTATTATCCATTCTATTATCCATTGTCTTTTTATAGATATGTATATAGTGCTGCAGAAAGCGTGCACCTTATCCCCCCCCCCCTTTTTGTCTTGTTTTTGCACTGAGTAGGAGCAGTTTTTAATCTCACTGTACACGTGTATAGTGACAATAAAAGGCATTCTGATTCTGATTCTGAGTACTGAAGTATGGAAGTGAGATTGACCAATTGACCAAATGGTGCCAGCACAACAACCTGGCTCCCAACACCAGCAAAAGCAAGGAACTGATTGTGGACTATGGAAGGGGTAGGATAGGGACCCACAATCCCGTTTATATTAACGGGACGATGGTGAAAAGGGTAAAAAACTTCAAATACCTGGGCGTGCATATTTCCATAGATGTTTCCCAGTCCCAGCACACTGATGCAATTATAAAGAAGGCACATCACCGCCTCTACTTCCTGAGAAGATTACGGAGAGTCGGTATGTCAAGGAGGACTCTCTCGAACTTCTACAGGTGCACAGTAGGGAGTATACTGACTGGTTGCATCGTGGCTTGCAGAAAGGTTGTGACCACTGCCCAGTTCATCACCGGCTCTGACCTCCCCACCATCGAAGGGATCTATCGCAGTCGCTGCCTCAAAAAGGCTGCCAACATCATCAAAGACCCACACACTCATCTTTCCATTGCCATCGGGAAGAAGGTACAGGTCCCTTAAATCTGGAACATCCTGGTTCAGGAACAGCTTCTTCCCCACAGCCATCAGGCTGTTAAATACAACATCAAACAAGCTCTGAACAATAACAGTCTATTATTAATATTGCACTTTATCTGTTTATTTATTGTGTCTATATGTGGTCTATGGTATATAGACACACTGAACTTTTATCTCCTGTTCTGTATTGTGTTTACATATTCTGTTGTACTACAGTAAGCATGAATTTCATTGTCCTATCTGGGACACATGACAATAAAACTCTTCTTCTCTCTCTTGAAATCCAGGCCGAACGACAGAGAAGTGAAGAGGTTCACTGAGAGACATCCACAGCTATCCACAGTGGATCGAAGGGAGGGTGGCTAAATAAATTCAGGGACAAAGGGTTGCAATCCTGGATCTTTCTCCAGAGAAACCATTTTAAAGTAAAATAATTATTTATTTCACAAAGTCATACAGCACTGGAGAGCATTTGACCTCTCTCATCTGAGATAGCAAGAGTGCTAAATCGCTGCAGATCATAAACAAGAACAGTAAGTCAAGTTTTTACAGAATGGAATTTAATCCATTCACTTGGTGTTCTAGCCACAACATGGGACAATTTCTTCAAAGTTACACTTGTAGAAACACTATTTCTATCCACACTTTAAAAACTTGAATGAACTTGAACACCTCTGAATAAAATCTCTTAGGCGCAAATATGTAAAAGTAATTATGCCGTTGCCTTCAAAATGCAGGATGCCCAGCCAGATGTGGAAAGAAATGCAGCATACTCACTAGATCAAACATCAATCTAATATAAATTTTCACTAACGTTTCGATACTTGGATTGTACCTCTAGGATAAATCTATATAAAGCAGAAATTCAGTAGCTGCAACCATTTATAGCCAAATCTTGAAAACCACATTTAATATTTCAACAAGCCAGAGGATGGGATACCTTCACTGTGAATATATTAGCAGTGTGCCCAGTATGCATAGTCAGCAGTTTCTTGCAGCTAAAAGGATCCCACAGAATGGTGTGCTGATCATCTGATCCAGAGGCCAGCAAACTGTAAAATACAACAAAACTGTGTAAGCAGCCTTAATCCAGTATTGATGGGTTATTGTCACGTGTACCGAGATACAGTGAAAAGCTGATGGTAGCCAGTGTGCTATCAAATCTAATCAGATAATACTATACATGAATACAATCAAGGCATAGACAAGTACAACAGGTAGAGTGAAAAGAAAAAAATACCAAAGTGCAAAAAATAGTTTTTCAGCATTGTGGCGTAATGGCTCCGAAGGAGAATGTCCAATTTCCGCAATGAGTTAGGTTAAAAGATCAGGACTGTATCCCGGCTTATGGAAGGATCTTTCTGGAGTCTGATGACAGCAGGGAGGAAGCTGTTTCCGAGTCTGGCAGCAGCAACACTAGGTCCACTGATGTACAGAGGAAAGCAGGGAGGAAGATGCTCGTAATTGGGGCATTGGACAATGAATATTGGCTGAGAATCACCAAGACAGGGTGGAGGGAGGAAACACTTGGATAGGAATGTGTGGAAGATGAATAGCAATAAAGTTGTGTGAAAAAGATATGTTGCAAGGCCAATATGATAACGAAGAGGATATGCCACAAATGGGGATTTGGGAGGCGGGGGGGGGGGAAGAGAAGAAGTGATGTGGCTTGGCGGTGGCCAAGGAAGAGTAATGAAATGTGTAGCATCACTTACTCGCCCTTTTCATTCCATTCCAGGCAGTTCACGCAGCCAGAGTGACCCTGTGAGACAAAATGTGAGAGCAGTTTAAATATTAAACAGGTGCCACAATGCAACAACCTCACAAAACCAGTTATTTACAACACTTACTGTAAAGAATACTGCTGGCGATGTTCCCTTCCAGACGCTTAAAAATTATATGGACCTTGGAGAGAATACTTTGAGAAATCATTTCTATGACCAGAAACTAGAGATTTAACGGTGTCTGGCAAATGAATCGGAGGGATGATAGCATTTTATTTTGAAGCAGCAAATTATGGCCAGAAATGTGCTGACTAAATTGAAGGTAGAAAAGGATTCATGGATTCAGTACGGACATTCAAAAGTGAACTGAAAAAACATACACTTCTCCAAGGAAACAGCAGGAAAGTAATTAACTGGCTGGCTCCTGGTAGAGTTGCCATAAGCAACATCGTCCAAGGCCAAATCACTCACAGTGCAGGGGTATTTAGGTGGCAGGCAGTAATTATTGATTAAGGTGGCATTAGGGCTTAAGATACAGAGGCTCAAGTTGTCTCACCTCAAGCTCACACTCCAGGCCCAATCGCTTGATGAACGGATCAATGACATGGTATCGACGTTCAAATTGCAGCGTGTTCCGCTCCTAGGGAGAAAAGGGAGAATACACAAGACAGAGAGGTGGTCAGGCTGGAGTTTATCACCACACTCTCACACCGAAATGGCATCCTCCCTCAACCAGGTCATCTCAACCCTACCCATGCAGCACCCAGCCGACCAGTCCATCCAGGCTTCTAGTACCCCTATGGAGAGCTTTTATTTGCCAGCACCTGAATTGGAAAATACATCAATATATTTTGTACCTTTATCTGCCGTTGGATGAGGTCCCTGGTTACATTAAACAGCTCCATTGTTTCTCGGGTAGAACTTCACAGATGAACAATCTGTCAATTGTCACCGTACTGTAGCTCACCACCAGGCTTCATAGAGAGCAGAAATAAAGAAACAGCCTGCATTTAATCCCAGCAAGGAACAACACGGAACATTGGAATCTGAAAAAACAGCAGAGAACCAAAATAACACATTCATGTTTGCTAAAAAGCTTTGATTGTATCGTGTCCTTTACCAAAACATTGTGTCAAAAGTGATCACAATAAAATCTGCTACCAATCAGCAGCAAAAATGGGCCGAAAGGGTGACAAGGGCCAAAAAGAGAGCTGGTGGATGCAGTAGGGGTGACTGGAGAAGACATCTTGAATTGGAGTGTGGGGCAGAGGGGAGACCCTCTGCAGATGGTGGGAAGGAGTTGTCAGGGTGACTGGGAGGGTTGCGAGAGGGCAGACAGACATTGGTGGTTGGGAGAATGGGGCATAGTGCGTGGATTACAGGCCCTTTGGCCCAAATTGTCCACGCTAACCAACATGCCCCATCTACACTAGTCCCATCTGCCTACGTTTGGCCCATATCCCTCTAAACCTATCCTATCCATGTATCTGTCAAAATGTTTCTTAACCATTGCATAGTACCTGCCTCCTCCGGCAGCCCATTCCAACCACCCACCACCATTTCTGTAAAAAAGTTACCCCTCACGTTCGTATGAAATCTTTCCTCTGGTCACCTTAAACCTATGTCCTTCGGTTCTCGATTCCCCTAAACTGGGAAAAAGACTCAGTGTGTCTACCTGATTTATTCCTCTCATGATTTTATACACCTCCTTAAGATAACCCCTCATCCTCCTGCTCTCCAATGGCCTTCCAGCCCTGGCCTGCTCAACCTTTCCCGAGAGCTCAGGGCCTCTTGGCCTGGCAACATTCCCGTAAATCTTCTCTGTATCCTTTCCAGCTTGACAACATCTTTCATAGAAGATGGTGACCAAATCAGAACATAATACTCTAAATGTGGTCTCACCAACGTCTTAAATAAGTGCATCATGATCTCCCATCTTTTATACTCAATAGGTAGACACAAAATGCTGGAGTAACTCAGCGGGACAGGCAGCATTTTTGAAGAAAAGGCATTGGTGATTTTTTGGGTGGAAACCCTTCTTTAGACTTCAATAATCTGACTGACGAAGGCCAATGTGCCGGAAGCCGTTTTGACCACCCTATCTAACTGTGACACCACTTTCCAGGAACTATGTACCTGCAATCCCTCTGCTCTACCAAACTTCCCAGAGTCCTACCATTCACTGTGTAGATCCTGCGCACGGTAGACTTCCCAAAATAAAACATCTCACAATTCTCTGTATTAAATCCCATCAACTATTCCTCAGCCCACCTGCCCCACCCATCAAGATCCTGCTGCAATGTTTGTAAATAGTAGATAGTAAAAGAGAAAAAAAGTGCTGGACGGGAAAGTAGAGTTGCAGAAACAGCAATGAGAACAAAAGGGCAGCACAGTGGTGCAATGGTAGAGCTGCTGCTTCACAGCGCCAGAGTCCCAGGTTTTATCCTGACTACGTGTGCTGTCTGTGTGGAGTTTCTGTTCTCCCTGTGACCACGCGGGTTTTCTTCCACATTCCAAAGACATGCAAATAGGTCAATTTACTTCTGTAAATTGCCCCGAGTGTGTAGAATGCGACAGGGGGGTAATATAGAACTAGTGAAAGGGTAATCAATGGTCGGCTTGGAGTCGGTGGGTGTAAGGGGCTGTTAAAATTAAACTAAATTAATTTAGGGGAAGCGCAAAAAGGTATTTAGTTCCTAGAGCGGGTTTCATCATTCTGCAAGATCATAGCTGACATAACATCACATGCCCACCTCTTCCCCATGTCTCCTCTGAGGTTCAGATGTGATTTACAAATATTTATTACCCAGTCCTTTACAGGGTCAACAGCATTTGTAACACCTGGACAATCTAGGTCTCAAAAACTCTCTCTTCTCCTCCCCACTCTGCAATTTAAAACACGCTTGCTTTCTTGATTTTCCAGTTTTGGAAAAAGGTCATCAATCTGAAATATTAATTCCATTTCTCCCTCCACAGATGCTGCCTGACCTGTTTTTATTTTTATTTTTAACAGATATCCAGATTTTGAGAAATTTTGAAGAACATTTTATCGGTGTCCCTGTCTCGACTTTCTTAAAATACACTCTGGCACGACCACATTTTCAATCCAAAGCAATTCAAGGAAATTTAAAAAGAACATTGTTACATTTCGGAAAAAAATCTCTTGCCTCCTTCATTTAAAACAACAGTATTTTTCAACGGTCCTGAAAATATTTATTCTGTTTCTCGTGCTTTAATTTTCTTCATTACTGCTGGTTTGATTACATTATTCTTGTTGAGTCCCTGGCCAGGAGAGTATCTATCTCTTAGGGATGCACCATATTATCTTCCACTGTGAATAATAATGTAGATTGATTGATTGATGCAGCGTAGATACAGGTTCTTCATCTGGCTGATCATCTAAAATCAGTACCCCGTTCTGGCATTTTCCCCCTTATCCCTTGATTCCCTTAGCCCTAAAAGTCAAATCTAACTCTCTCTTGAAAACATCCAGCGAATTGGCCTCCACTGCCTTATGTGGCAGATAATTCCACAGATTCACAACTCTCTAGGTTAAAAAAAAATTCCTCATCTTAGTTCTAAATGGCATACCTTTTATTCTTAAACCGTGATACCGCTCGTCCATTGAGAGCCTGTTGACATACTGCACCATGGCAGACAGGGAGAGGCTTCAGAGGGTAGTCAGGGCAGCACAGAAGATCATCGGCTGCCCTCTCCCCTCTCTGATGGACATTTATACCTCCCGCTGCCTCACCAGGGCGAAGAACATTATCAAGGACAGCTCCCATCCTGCATTTGGCCTGTTCAACCTGCTACCCTCAGGGAGGCGCTATAGGTGCATCAGCACAAGGACAAATAGACTCAAGAACAGTTTCTTTCCAAAATCCATCATCTCCCTGAACTCACACATGCATTGAATTCACAGCCTAACCCCCGGACTTTCATCTATATCACCTACTGTAATTTGTACTGTAACTGTAACCTATACTGGATATAGGAATCCTATTATCCATTCTATTTATCCATTGTCTTTTTATAGATATGTATATAGCGCTGCAGTAACTGTGCACCTTATCCCCCCCCCCTTTTTGTCTTGTTTTTGCACTGAGTAGGAGCAGTTTTTAATCTCACTGTACATGTGTATAGTGACAATAAAAGGCATTCTGATTCTGATTTCTGATTCTGATCCCTGGTTCTAGACTCCCCCAACATCGGGAACATTTTTCCTGCATCTACCCTGTCCAATCCTCTAAGAATTTTATGTTTCTATAAGATCCCTTCTCATCCTTCTAAATTCCAGTGAGTACAAGCCACCTCCTTGAGTAGTCTGGGATGCAGACCATCAAGCCCTGGGGATTTATCTGCCTTGAATTCCACCAGTTTACATATCACCATTTTCTGATAAATGTGGATTCCCTTCAGTTCCTCCCTCCCATCATATCCTCAGTCCCCTAGTATTTCCAGGAGATTGTTTGTAACTTCCTTGGTGAAGACAGAACCAAAGTATTTGTTTAACTATTCTGCCATTTCTTTGTTTCCCATTATAAATTCACCTGTCTCTGACTGTAAGGGACCTACATTTGTCTTCACTATTTTTTTCCTTTTTACGTACCTAAAGAAACTTTTGCAGTTAGTTTTTATATCCTCCGCAAGCTTTATTTCATGCTCTTTTTTCCCCTCTTAATTAACCCCTTTGTCCTCCTCTGTCGAGTTCGAAATATCTCTCAGTCCTCTGGTTTGCCACTTACTGGCCAATTTATATGCCTCTTCTTTGGATTTAACACTTTCTGGAGTCCAATTTCTGGAGTTCATCCAAGCGGTCTTTAAATCTTTGCCATTGCACTCTACTGTCAACCCTTTAAGTATAATTTGCCAGTCTATCCTAGCCAATTCCCGTCTCATACCTTAAAAGTCTCCTTTTTTCAAGTTCAGGACCCTAGTCTCTAAATTAACCGTGTCACTCTCCATTCTAACACAGAATTCCACCATATTATGGTCACTGTTGCCTGAAGGGCCTTGCACAATAAGATTGCTATCTAATTCTTCCTCATTACACAATACCCAGTCTAGGAATGGCCTGCCCAGTCGGTCCCTCTACATATTGGTTTAAAAACCCATCCCGCATACATTCCAGAAAATCCTCCTCCTCTTCCCAATTTGGTTGGCCCAATGTATCTGTAGATTAAAGTCACCCTTGGTAACCACTGTAACTTTGCAACATCCCTAATTTCCTGGTTCAATTCCCCAACCTCCCTACTACTGTTTAGTTGTCTGTATACAATTCCAACAAGCGTTTTCTGCCCTTGGCTATTTCGCAGTTCTACCCATACCGATTCTACAGCATCCAAGCTAATGTCTCTCCTTGCTATTGCATTAATTTCCTCTTTAACCAGCAATGCCATCCCGTCTTTTTATTTCTGTCTATCCTTCCTGAATATCGAATACCCCTGTATGTTTAGCTCCCAGCCTTGGTCACCCTAGAACCATGTCTCCATAATTCCAACTATATCATATCCCTTAACTATTCAATTCATCCACCTTATTTCGAATGCTCCTTGCATTAAGGCACAAAGCTTTCAGGTTAGTTTTTCATATCTCCCTTCTACCGTTTGCTTCTGTTCTCCTATTATGGCCCTGTCTTCTTGCATTGGGTCCCATCCCCTTGCCCTGTTAGTTTAAACGTGACCTTTCCTACACACACTTTCCCGTTAGCTGCACGGATACGCGCTCCCGTTGTTGAATCCACCCCCACCCCCCCATCCCTTTTTGAGCACTTTCCACCATTCACCAACATCTTATTATTAACCGATTTTCCATGGACAATCTCCGATGCAAATCCAATTTAGAATCTAGAATGTTAGAACCAGTTACATGTATTACATACCGCAATACCTGCAATCACACTGGTTGCTTTTATACAAATGTGCATATAAAAAATCTTAAGCCAGTCAAAATTTAACATGGTCTGTCCCCTTGACGAATCTTGGACACATTGTTTCAGAAAGAACAATGAACACGGATTTCTGAGCCAGTCTTGTCTCAACCTGTATAAAAGTTAAAAAGATGTATTTCATAATAACTCGGAGACTCTGAAGCTTCAGGTGGTGTTTTTCTAATTTAGTTCCAAGTTCCCGTTGATCTCCAGACAGGATATTTTACTTGCATTGTTATTTGCTGTTGACCCAAGCGAAAACAACAGCATCCATGAATTCACTCATTTATACCCGCTTCCCGCTCTTAGATGCATCCATCTTGTACCCACACAATCCCCATCACTTGGTATACCCCTTGTTCTGCTGTTCATCCAGTCTCAAGCTGATTCGCTTTAGCCATACAATATATTAAGAAACAGCTAAAAGTATGCGGCAAAGCAAATGCTATGTGACAAGGCAACATAGCATGCACAGGAGCATCTCAGGACTGATGCACGAGAGCACCCCAGGACTGTGTGCTCAGTCCCCTGCTCTCTGAACTCTATACCCATGACTGTGCACCCAGCCACAGTTCCAACACCATCTTTAAATTGACCACCGACACCATCGTTGTCGGTCCGGTCCTATATACTTACACTTGTATCGAAATGCCAATGTGGAAAATTGACATGCCATGTCTTTATCAGAAAAAGGCCAAATACAACTAGCACAAACGTTACCAACGTAGTGAAAGTAGTTGATAGTGTTACTCGCCAATAACCTAGTCACTGTAGCATTGAACAGATTGCCTTCAGACATCATCACAACCTCGGTCCAAATATAGATCAAGCACTGAATTCCGCATATAAGTAAGAGTGTCAGTGTGGAAGAAAATATTAATATCCTTCCTTATTTAATTTTGATTGGAATTGAACAAGATAACAAAAGGATGTTTGGATGTGACGATTGGCATCTCTCGTTGACCAGGTGTAGAAGAGGTTCGTGGGAATCGGCAAAGTTAGATTAGATGTATTACCTCTTGTCTAGGAGTGTGTTGAAGGGTGGATGGTAAATGTAAACATGAAATAGTAGACAGAGATAAGGAAGCGTGTTCCACACAGTGTGTTACAGTAGACCACCCGCGCCCCCTACCGTTGGTAGCATAGAAATAACTGGGGGGCTTATGAATGGCTCAGACAGGGGATGGTGGCACGGTCCACCTAAAAGGTGAGATAGAATAATGTTAAGATGCCCTTGAATTATGTTTGACTAGTATAAACCAGCTGTTATTGAATAACATTGACATAAACAAAAAGTATGTTATGACTAATGAAATACCAAAGTAAGTGGCAGCAATGTTGATCAGCAGTCTCAGTGAAATGAGTCCCTCACTCACTGGTTGGCCCACAGAGGAAAGGAGGCTATAATGGGGGGGGAGCGAGAAGACATAGTGACATAGGGGAGGTGGTGCGATGTTTGCCACACAAAGACGAGACGATCCCAGATTTTATAGCCCGATTTAAGAGTAAGTGTGAGGAATATGCCAGAGTGCCCCAAACTGAAAAAGGGCCTCTGGCTGTTCAAATTTCAGTAAATTGTTTGATGCCCTGACAGGCTCAAGCATATAAATTGGCCACCATGTCATATGTGGCCCCCTCTGTGGACATCCCCATAAGTCAGTCAAATATTAATACTATTGGGGTTGCCGGTGTCCCCATGATAGAACCTTTATTAGAACCCACACATATTCAGGTAAATGACAAGCCCCTTACTGATACTTTTATAATCTCTAGAACGGCCCC
The DNA here is from genome assembly GCA_963514005.1 of Raja brachyura. The sequence continues at coordinate 26,692,402 of OY740809.1, read as the reverse complement.
ACATCCGTTACTGAGAAGACAGGCTCTACAAACTGGGAGCAGTCTTACACTGTACTGCAGACGGCATGTTTATGGAACTCCCTCAAATGCAGACACATCAATTGATAAATTTAATTAAGCAGGAAGAGCAATGGCAAAATATGTCCATCCTATATTGTTGACAATTGAGTAGCAATCCGTACAGTCAATTAATTAATCAAATCCACTGTGCTCTGCAGAGTGAGTGCAGGATTCAAAAGGCTGGTATTTACAGTATCTTGTTGAACCTAAATGAATGCATTAAACTGCATTATATACGCGCCTCCCTAATCCCGGATACCAGGAAAGAGTCTCCCCCTGGTTGAATAAACTCGAACAATTAACAGGAACCCCTTATTTGTTTTTTGGGGTCCTGGAATTAGGAATAATGGTCCACCTCTCTCAAAACTGAAGGGATCGATTTGAAATGGGAGACACTTCTGAATCACAGTAGATCGTAGCTACTAGACCTCCAGCAGCAGCGATGGAAATAGGAGAGATGATAAAAAGGCTGGAGGACAAACAGTCTATTCATGTTTTAAAGATGCCAATGGCAAAAGGAGAGGTCCAAATTGATTTTTTTAATGACAAAGAGAGATCACATGGGTCAGAAAGGAATGGGACGCTGTCTTTGAAAAGCAACAGCCACCTACTGAGGATCTGCCAAGGTTACCAATGGCTCTGGTCCAAGTACCCTCTGAACTATGGGCAAAGCATAAGAATCATGTCGGGCGAGTGTGATCAGCCCCAGTCTGCATCCTCTTGGCATGAACATCGAATTCTCTCAATTCTGTTAACCCTTGCTGTCTCCTCCCCTCCCTTCAGGGCCTGTCCTACAAGCATGTAACTCTATGCGATGAACGCGATCAAACTAGAAGCGGGGGCCGCGCGGAGGTCAGGTGATCCCCTGTACAGGGCCGTTCCCACCAGCATGCGCCTGCATGCAGCAAGCGCGACCAAACCGGCAGCGGGGGCCGCGAGGAGGTCGGGTGAGTGGCGCAACGCGGCGCAAAGTGAGGCGAACTTGGAGCGAAGTCAAAGGTAAGTTCGCCAGGACAGAGAGGGGCACACAGAGAGGGGCACAGAGGCACACACACACAGAGGGTCACGGAGCCACACACATAGAGGGTCACGGAGGCACCTACATATAGGTTCACGGAGGCACGATGTCGAGGCGGTGTGTAATGCGTCGAGGCGACTGCGAGCCGACAAGCCGTTGCCGCGTGTAATTTTTGAACATAGTCAGTTTTTCGGAGCCCCGCGCGATGTCGGGACGAACTCCGCACAATTCCGGCGATCGAAGTGGGACCGGCCCCGCGACGCCGGACGACTCAAGCGACCACGTTAGGTCGCGCTAATTGCATAGAGTTGCATGCTTGTAGGACAGGCCGTTACCTCTCCCTCAGCCCTCGGGCTCCTCCTCCTCCTCCTTTCTCCTTTCTCCCCCCCGCAAACCCCCCACCCCCCATCAGTCTGAAGAAGGGTTTCGGCCCGAAACGTTGCCTATCTCCTTCGCTCCATAGACGCTGCTGCACCCGCTGAGTTTCTCCAGCATTTTGTGTAGCCCCTGAACATAAAGTGACTTTAAAAAAGGGTAGACAAAAATCCTGGAGAAACTCAGCGGGTGAGGCAGCATCTATGAAGCAGAGGAATAGGTGAAGTTTCGGGTCGAGACCCTTCTTCAGACTGATGTGGGGGCGGGAAGAAGAAAGGAAGAGGCCGAGACATAGGCTGTGGGAGAGCTGGGGAGGGGAGGGGAAGGAGGGAGAAAGCAAGGACTACCTGAAATTGGAGAAGTCAATGTTCATACTGCTGGGGTGTAAAATACCCAAACAAAATATGAGGTGCTGTTCCTCCAATTTGCGGTGGGACTCACTCTGGCCATGGAGGAGGTCCAGGACAGAAAGATCAGATTCGGAATGGGAGGGGGAGTTGAAGTGCTGAGCCATGTGTTGCCCGAGACAAAAAGGGTGTTGCCTTGCCATGTTTAAAACAGTTTCGACGGAGCCCTCCAGAATAGAATGGACTGCAGAAAGTGACCAGGCATTTAGAGATCTAAAGAACGCTATGGTTACTGCTCCGGCGCTGGGATTGCCAAACTATAAAAAGTCATTTCAACTTTATGTAAATTAATTAAATGGGTTTGCGACTGGGGTCCTGGTTCAAGAGCATGGAGGGAGAAAAGGACTGGGACCCTATTATTCCATGGCTTAACCAGCTGTAGTAAATGGCATGCCAGCCTGCTTGAGAGCTGTAGCGGCAACGGCTACGATGATAGAAAAATCAATCCCCATGGTTCTTGATCACCCACGTGTTGTGACTGTTCCTCATGCTGTGATATTATTATTGAACTCAGCCGCTACACAGCATTTCACAGCCACTAGAAGAACAGGATATGAAGTTATTCTTTTTATCACATCCGAAGTATACTTATCAGCGATCAACTGCTATAAATCGAGCTACCTTTGTCCCACTGCCAGAAGAAGAATGTGGCCATGATTGATTATTGCTTTTAGAAGCCATTGCCTCTCCCCGGCTGGATTTACAGATTGATAATCCTGACCTTTTTAAGAAAGCTCGGAGAGAGAAAACAGGGAATTATAGACCAGTTAGCTTGACCGGTGGTGGGGAAGATGCTGGAGTCAATTATAAAAGATGAAATAGCGGCACATTTGGATAGCAGTAACAGGATCGGTCCAAGTCAGCATGGATTTACGATGGGGAAATTATGCTCGACTAATCTTATGGAATTTTTTGAGGATGTATATAAGAAAATGTACAAGGGAGAGCTAGTGGATGTACTGTACCTGACTTTCAGAAAGCCTTTGATAAGGTTCCACATAAGAGATTAGTGGGCAAAATTAGAACACATGGTATTGGGGGTAGGGTGCTGACATGGATAGAAAATTGGTTGGTAGACAGGAAACAAAGAGTAGGGATTAACGGGTCCCTTTCAGAATGGCAGGCAGTGACTAGTGGGGTACAGCAAGGCTTGGTGCTGGGACCGCAGCTATTTACAATACACATCAACGATTTTGATGAAGGAATTAAAAGTAACATTAGCAAATTTGCAGATGACACAAAGCTGGGTGGCAGTGTGAACTGTGAGGAGGATGCTATGAGGATGCAGGGTGACTTGGATAGGTTGGGTGAGTGGGCAGATGTATGGCAGAGTGCAGTTTAATGTGGATAAATGTGAGGTTATCCACTCTGGTGGCAAGAACAGGAAGGCAGATTATTATCTGGATGGTGTTGTTAGGAAAAGGGGAAGTAGCACGGGATCTGGGTGTCCTTTTTCACCAGTCACTGAAAGTAAGCATGCAGGTACAGCAGGCAGTGAAGAAAGCTCATGGCATGTTGGCCTTCATAACAAGAGGAGTTGAGTATAGAAGCAAAGGGGTCCTTCTGCAGTTGTACAGGGCCCGAGTGAGACCACACATGGAGTATTATGTGCAGTTTTGATCTCCAAATTTGAGGAAGGACATTTTTTGGGGTGTGGATGATAAGCCATCATCACAGTGATTGGCGGTGGTGGCTTGAAGGGCTGAATGGCCTACTCCTGCACCTATTGTCTATTGACCCGGTCCTATTTATCGTTGGCTCTTCACACCGACCTAGCAATGACAGGTTATTAGCAGGCTATGCAGTGGTCACACCACACCAAGTGCTGGAGGCGTACTCTTTACCATCTGGAACTTCTGCTCAGGCAGCTGAGCAGTATGCCCTGACACGTGCTTGCATATTGGCAAAAGATAAAAGTGCTAATATCTTAACCAAACGTCTTCACCTATGCGTTTGGGGTTGTACATGACTTTGGGCAGTTATGGAAAAATAGAGGATTCATCACATCAACAGGAAAGACTATTAAGCATGATAAACTGGTTTTAAATGTATTGGATGTTATTCAATTGCCACAGCAAATTGCAGTTATTAAATGTGAGGCTCATACATCATCGGAGGATGATGTATCAAAGGGAAACAGATCAGCTGATTATATAGCCAACCAGATTGGCCTCAGGCAAACCCTGTAATTATGAGCAGCTAAAATTAAGTCTGCAGCACAAAGAGCTCCCGGTTAGCATTGAAGTAGCCCAGTTATAGGATGCCCAAAGCCTAGCATCACTCCTGGAAAAGAATTCCCGGAGCAAAGCAGGACCCCATTATCTGAGTCCACCCTGACGGTCGGGTAGTTTGCCCCAAAAGCTTATTTTTGGCCCCGTCTCGCCTAGCCCATGGACAGGCTCACATGGGAAAAGGAGGGAATGGCACACGCATTGTCCCAGGAATGGTATGCACCAGGTATATCAGTTATAATTGATAAAGTTGTAGGAACATGTCTGGTGTGTCAACAAAACAATAGAGGGAAGACACCTGCAACATTTGATCACCCACCACAACCTGAAATGCCTTTTGAGAATTTGCAAATTGATTTTGTACATATGCCTGCAGCAAAGGGTTTTAAATACATTCTGGTCATAGTTGATATGTTCTCCAGATGGGTGGAAGCACACCCCACAAGGATGCTAGTCAATATTTTAATGAAATAAATAATACCTAGATTTGGGATACCCATGGGAATAAACAGTGACAGAGGAACTCATTTCACGAGTAAATTAGTTCAATTAGTTCAGAACTTGTTGAAGGCTCTTGGGGTCCAGTGGAAATTACATATACCATATCAACCACAGTCCTCAGGGATGGTAGAAAGAGTAAATGGTGAGATAAAAGCTATTTAGGCCAAAGTATGCCACAAAAATAGGTTGTTGTGACCAGACGCCATGCCCATAGTGACGTATGCCCTAGGAAATCAAAAAAATAGAAACACGGGCCTAACACCTCACGAGATATTGATGGGGCAACCTATGACAACAGGAACCCGACCCCTGATGACTCCTGAGAAGATAGCCCTGATATGGAATGATGAAAAATCATTAAGACATGCTTAAGCCTTGTGTGAAACAGTTGGTAAAATCTATGAGAAAGTTAAGCAGGCACAGGTCCCTCCGGTAAAAGTAAATATGCACCCGTTTAAACCAGGAGATCAGGTTTATGTGCGAGCAATGATCTATCTCTCATAGGTGGAAAGGACCCTATTTGGTGTTACGAACAACACGAACAGCAGTGAAAGTAAAAGAATAACCCCATTGGATACATGCCACCAGATGTAAACGGCATCACTCAGAACGAAACCCTCGAGGAGAAGGAAACAAAAGAACTATAACATTCTGTTGTGATAAAAAAGTGTCAAATGTAGACATATTCTTTTTTAACTATCTTTATAGTATTAAATACATGAAAATGTTAACATTATATGAGATCACAGAGGATGTGAGGGTGAAGAGAAGCATCTAGATAGTTACAAGAAACAGGATGAAGGTAGAAATTGGAAATGAAATTCAACTAACAACTTTCACACAGAACACAGTGAACTCGCAGCTGTAAGACAAACAAGCTTCCTTATCTGATTAGATTGTTGGGTATGTGCCCATATCCCTTTGTATGCAGAAGGGATCACTTTACGAGCATGATGGGTTCCAACCAAAATTATACTCGAACATGTATGCATCCATTTTTGGAACTGATTAAAGAGAGAAAATATTAAAATCCTTTCTTACTATAATATAAGTGTTGATCACAAAGATCAACAAGGAGGAAACTGTGGAAGAAAATATTAATATCCTTCCTCACTTAATTTTGATTGGAATTGAAAAACGAAAGGGTATTTGGACGTGACAATTGGCATCTCTCGTTGACCAGATGTAGAAGAGTTTTGTGGGAATCGGCAAAGTATGATTAGATATCTCGGAATGTGTTGAATGGTGGATGGTAAATGTAAACATGAAATAGTCGACAGAGATAAGGAGCTTGTTCCACCTGCGCCCCCTACTGCTAGTAGCATAGAAATGTTACTGTTAATGGAGGGGCTTATGATTGGCTTGGAGAGGGGATGGTGGCGTGGTCCACCTAAAAGGTGAGATCGAATAATGTCAAGATGTCCTTGTATGGTGTTCGACTTGTATTAACCATCTGTTATTGAATAAGATTGACATAAACAAAAAGTATGTTATGACTAATGAAATAATTGGTACCCATGTAGTAGATAGAATATTTTTGTATAGTTGTATCTAGCAAAAAACAAAAGTTGTTTACGGCACAGCATAACTATTGGCTAATTCTGCTGTGAAGTCAGAGAACTGGTGGGCAGTTTACTGCCGCCATCTCTCCATCATATCTTGCAATAAAGTCTCTTGAAGCAAACCTGCAAAGTCTTTTGCTTTTCGCTTTCCTTTAATTTCCCTCTGAATTAATTTCTTACAGCCAGCCTGACCCACTCTCTAGGAGTTCTTCAGCACATTGACATGCGGTCTACCATACTCAGCTGCTTCACCAGCTAGCTCATTTCCTCAATAAGGTCAGAGGAGGAAATATTCTATTTTATTTACACCTCTTTGGTAAATGAATAGTTCATGCTTGCATGCAGAAAGATCATGACACATTGGGGAATTGACTGATAGGTGCCATTGACCTTCTCCGATTAAGGAGAAATTTACCACCAAGCTAGCCCATAACATTCAATGGCATCACCATTACAGAGTCTCACTCCATCAATATCTTGTGATTTGGAGGCAGGGATAAGGAATGTTACTGCTGGACAGAAACTCAACTGAATCAACCACATAAATGCTATGGCTTCAAAAGCAGGTTAGCAGATAGCACTCTTTTCCTGACACTGCAAAACGTTTCCACCATTTACATGACACCAGTTAGAAATGTGATGGTATAGTCTCTACTTGACTGGATGAATACTACTCCAGCATGCCAGCAGCTCAACACCATTCTGGTCGACACAGGCTGCTTGACTGGTCCTCCAGCTTACACAATAAATATTCATTCATTCTCTCAACTGCTTTGTGCTGTGACTGCAGATTGTACCATGTATTGCACTATAATTACCCATCTAGGCTACTCCGAAGGCTCCTCCCAAACCCACAAGTCGATCAATAGGAAGGAAAGGGGAACAGGCACATTAGAACAACATCATCTATAAGTTTCCCTCCAAGTTGCACCTCAATTGGAAACATTTTGCTGTTCGTTCTTTGTCTCTGAAACTTACTTCCCATTACCATTGTGAGGGTATGTTCACCAGAGGGATCATCACCTTTTCAAAGGCCAGTAGATATGGCTAGTGTCCCGTATCCAGAAAAATGAGCAAAAAAATACACTCTTTCCTTCTCCTCTTTAAATTGTATCTGAGATAGACTTCTGTTCCATAGATAGTATCAGCATTCCAGTTGACCTTGTACTACCCCGTGCCCTTATTCTCAGAAGTACAAAGTAGGGTGTTGCTTCACTTTCTGACCTTTATAACCTGCGTTTTCCCATGATAGATGGCAAAACGGCAGTTGGCAAGGATAAACAATAATACAGCAAACACTCAAGTTGGTAAAGTGTGGCAACAAAGACGTGTGTGTATTAGGGAAGAGGGGCAGGTGCTGTTAATAAGGAGGAGAGACTGACTACAATACGTAGGACAGTGACACTGAAGACCAGAGTCATTGACATCAGAAGTGGGTCGATGTAAGAATGGACAGAAACACTGGTGAGGAAGGTCGAGTGGGTGGGGTTGGTGCTTAAAGTGGGTGGCTGTTGTACCAAAGGACAGAGAAAGGATCAGTGAAATTGGTGGAATGGGAACTTTGGAGAAAATCAACAGAGGGTGCCGTTGGGGTCGTGACACCAACAGAGGATAGTAAAAAAGCGATGACACGGGCAGAAAGAGAGGGCCGAGGTGACAATCACATCCGGCGAGTATGTTATGGCAATAGTGGGTGTTTACTACACCACGATTGCCGTTGTTGATGGCCCGGGGGTGGGGTGACAACGGCTGGCGGGGAGCGGGGCGAGGTCGGGCGGAGAGTGTCAGACGTGCCGGGTGGATCGATTCCCGTGCTGGCGTCCCCAGCCGCCTCCCCTGGGCCCACGGCTCTCCCTGTGGACAATGTCTCGGGGATCGGGTGTCCCGCGGCGGGCTGCTGCCTACAGATCTGTCACAGACCGGCCGCAGATATCGGCTCGCAGCTGAGGGTGGCCGCTTACCTGTCGCCTCCATGTAGCCGCTCAGTCCACCCACCGTCAACTAGCTGAGGTGGGTCCCCGGTCTCGGCTCCGCTGGGCCGCTCGCCGCGCACACAAATTGCGTCACTACGCCTCCTCGCCCCGCCCACCTCTCGTCATCTCCGGCGCTCCTGTCTGATTGACAGCGCGGTACCCAATGGCAACCGCAATCCGTCCCAATCGTCAGCCTCTGACCAATCAGGACCTTTAGGGGTGTTTACGCAAATGTGGGCGGGACAGCGGCATCTTGGGAAATGTAGTTCTGAGCTGTGGAAACCATGGAAACCGGGGCTGTAGCCACTGAGTTGGGATGCCAAGTGATGCAGAGCAGGATCCAAGGACTGGACACTCCAACTGGGAGTGAACCAGGATCCAAGGACTGGACACTCCAACTGGGAGTGAACCAGGATCCAAGGACTGGACACTCCAACTGGGAGTGAACCAGGATCCAAGGACTGGACACTCCAACTGGGAGTGAACCAGGATCCAAGGGCTGGACACTCCAACTGGGAGTGAATAGCAAAAGGATTTGAGTATAGGAGCAGGGAGGTTCTACTTCAGTTGTATAGGGTCTTGGTGAGACCACACCTGGAGTATTGCGTACAGTTCTGGTCTCCAAATCTGAGGAAGGACATTATTGCCATAGAGGGAGTGCAGCGAAGGTTCACCAGACTGATTCCTGGGATGTCAGGACTGTCTTATGAACAAAGACTGCATAGACTCAGTTTATACTCTCTAGAATTTAGGAGATTGAGAGGGGATCTTATAGAAACTTACAAGATTCTTAAGGGGTTGGACAGGCTAGATGCAGGAAGATTGTTCCCGATGTTGGGGAGGTCCAGGACAAGGGGTCACAGCTTAAGGATAAGGGGGAAATCCTTTAGGACCAAGATGAGAAGGAATTTTTTCACACAGAGAGTGGTGGGTCTCTGGAACTCTCTGCCACAGAAGGTAGTTGAGGCCAGTTCATTGGCTATATTTAAGAGGGAGTTAGATGTGGCGCTTGTGGCTAAAGGGATCAGGGGGTATGGAGAGAAGGCAGGTACAGGATACTGAGTTGGATGATCAGCCATGATCATATTGCAGGCTCGAAGGGCCGAATGGCCTACTCCTGCACCTAATTTCTATGTTTCTATGAACCAGGATCCAAGGTCTGGACACTCCAACTGGGAGTGGATCAGGATCCAAGGACTCGACACTCCAACTGGGAGTGGATCAGGATCTGGAGCAGGATCCTAGGGCTGATATTCTGATAGGGAGTGGATCAGGATTAAAGCACTGGACACCAACAGGGAGAACAGGATCCAAGTGGAATTCATTGCCACAGACGGCTGTGGAGGCCATGACTTTGGGTAGTTCAAATAAGTGATTGATAGGTTCTTCATTGGAAGCAGTGTCAAAGGTTATGGGGAGATGACAGATGGGAGAATGGGGTTAAGGGATCAGCCATGATTGAATGGTGAAGCAAACTCAATGGGCCGAACTGCCTTTTCTGCTCCTATGACTTATGAACATGACTGGACACTCCAGTTTGTGGAATGAAATCCACTGGACACTCCATCATAGAGTGTAATAAGATTCAAGGAAGTTCTCATTAATATTTAACACTAATTTGTGTGATTCCTAGGAAGGATACCAACATGAAATGTTGTCTGTCTTCACTCCACAGAAGCTGCATGACCCATTAAATTCCTCCAGTTTTTTGATATTTCTTGTGTAGGAAAGAACTGCAGATGCTGGTTTAAATCGAAGGTAGACACAAAATGCTGGAGTAACTCAGCAGGACAGGCAGCATCACTGGAGAGAAGGAATGGATGACGTTTCGGGTCGAGACCCTTCACACTGGATATTTATTGTTTAGTTTAGTGTCAAATGTACTAAGATACAGTGAAAAGCATTTTTGTTGTGTGCTATTTGGTCAGCAAAAAAAGACTATGTGATTACAATCATGCAATCTACAGTATACAGATACAAGATAAAATCCAGTAAAGTTTGATTAAAGATACTTCAATTCTCCAATGAGGTAGATGGGAGATAGACGCAAAAAGCTGGAGTAACTCAGCAGGACAGGCAGCATCTCTGGAGAGAAGGAATGGGTAACGTTTCAGGTCGAGACCCTTCTTCAGTGGATGGGAGGTCAGGACTGCTGTCTGGTTGGTGAGAGGACAGTTCAGTTGCCTGATATATATATTAACCATCTGGATGAGGGAATTGAAGGCAATATCTCCAAGTTTGCAGATGACACTAAGCTGGGGGGCAGTGTTAGCTGTGAGGAGGATGCTAGGAGACTGCGAGGTGACTTGAATAGGCTGGGTGAGTGGGCAAATGTTTGGCAGATGCAGTATAAGATGGATAAATGTGAGGTTATCCACTTTGTTGGCAAAAACAGGAAAGCCGACTATTATCTAAATGGTGGCCGATTAGGAAAAGGGGAGATGCAGCGAGACCTGGGTGTCATGGTACACCAGTCATTGAAAGTAGGCATGCAGGTGCAGCAGGCAGTGAAGAAAGCGAATGGTATGTTAGCTTTCATAGCAAAAGGATTTGAGTATAGGAGCAGGAAGGTTCTACTTCAGTTGTACAGGGTCTTGGTGAGACCACACCTGGAGTATTGCGTACAGTTTTGTTCTCCAAATCTGAGGAAGGACATTCTTGCCATAGAGGTTGTGCAGAGAAGGTTCACCAGACTGATTCCTGGGATGTCAGGACTGTCTTATGAAGAAAGACTCGGCTTATACTCTCTAGAATTTAGGTGATTGAGAGGGGATCTTATAGAAACTTACAAAATTCTTAAGGGGTTGGACAGGCTAGAAGATTCCTAGGCAAGAAGATTGTTCCCGATATTGGGGAAGTCCAGGACACAGCTTAAGGATAAGGGGGAAATCCTTTAAGACCAAGATGAGAAAGACTTTTTTCACACAGAGAGTGGTGAGTCTCTGCCACAGAGGGTAGTTGTGGCCAGTTAATTAGCTATATTTAACAGGGAGTTAGATGTGGCCCTTGTGGCTAAGGGGATCAGAGGGTATGGAGAGAAGGCAGGTACGGGATACTGAGTTGGATGATCAGCCATGATCATATTGAATGGCGGTGCAGGCTCAAAGGGCCGAATGGCCTACTCCCGCACCTAATTTCTATGTTTCTATGATAACAGTTGGGAAGAAACTGTCCCTGAATCTGCAGGTAAGGGTTTTCAAACTTCTGGACCTCTTACCTGATTGGACAAATTGCTGGTGATATTTATTCATAAGAACGTGAGTCTCGACCCAAAAAGTCGCCCATTCCTTCTCTCCAGAGATGCTGCCTCAACCGCTGAGTTACTCCAGCATTTTGTGTCTACCTTGTGAAGCTGCTAACCATCTCTACTTCAGCGGCATCAATGTATACTGGTGTATGTTTACCGCTTCACTTCCTGACGTCAATCACAATCTCCTTTGATACTTAAATCTATAGTTAATCTTTTGACTTTTGTTTCTAGGGCATGATATCAAACACTGCACAACAATAGATTCAAGTTTCTCCCTCAGTGCCAACAGATTAAATTGAATATTAGAAAATAGGTAATTGGTGAGGATGAATTTGAAACAAACCAATATTCACAAAACTTGGTCCTAGAACATAACCTCGAAGGGAGCATCCCATAACAGCCCCTCCTGCAGGGGCCAGGCCAAACATGGGTACCTTAGCATATATGCGTCACATTTTAGGAAGGGCGTGATGGTGCTAGTGAGTGCAGATTTTTGGAATGGAGGACTGAGGGAGAGTGGATATACTGGGTCTTTCCTTGGAGCAAAAGTTCATGGGTGACCTAATAGAGGCATATAAAATAATGACCCAAATAATGGACACAAAATTATATATTGTCCTCCATGTCATATTTGTTAATGAAGAGGGAAAGGCAAGAGACAGACAGATGGCGTGAGAATAATTTCAAAGTTTTTTGCATTGTTTTGACAAGTACAATCCATTGTGTCAACCAGAAATCTTGAGTTGAAAGACAATGTGCAATGTTTGAAAGATGTTTTTGCAAGCTGTGCCAATAACACCTGTGGAGGGATGGCAACATGGATGGGTGAACCACACTTTGGAAGTCAAGAGCTCTTAAGGGAAGACTTATAGATAAAAATGTACACCATATTTGAGACTAATTCATGTATTGGCCGAGTAAACGAGAGTATTAGCAGGTTTAATATATTTGATCAAGGACTCCATAAATAATTGAAAAAATATTCATTCTTTTTCTACAGATGCTGCGTCACCTGCTCAGTGTTTCCAACATTTTCTGGGTATTTTTCTCAGATTTGTAGCATGTGCAATATTTTGTTTTTCCATCTCATAAAAAGCTTAAGGGTAATCAGTTTAATATGATCATTTTAAATAGTCTTATATTAAGGCATATGGGGTTATTACTTCATAAACGGAGACCTTCAAAAGACAGATGAAAACAAGAGATTGGGAACATTAGATTCTGAAACAAAAATATAGAACACTGGAAGAACACAGACGATCAAACAGTATCTGTGGAGGCAGAAGGTGCAAGTCTAAGTTTTGGATTGAGACCCCCTGCCTCTGGACTGAGAGCAAAGATGAAACAAAGCAAGTGCATCTGTGGAAAGATGAACGATTAACATCAGACTTTCCCTTCAACCCAACACTTTTAACTTGGTGTACTGTATTTACTGTTCATGATATAGTTTCCTTTATATTGGAAGTACAAATGGAGATCAAGCGCAATTTTGCAAAACACCTACATTATGTCTGTAACCCTGACCCTATACTTCCAGTTGCCCATCATCTTAATTTTCCATCTCACCCTATCTCAGTCTCTTATTACTCTGACAAAGCTGAATGCAGTAAAAAGGTACAACAGATGCTGCTTTATACCAAAGATAGATATAGAATGCTGGAGTAACTCAGCGGTCAGGCACTATATAAAGAGATAGGGGGCGCCGTCCTGTATGGTATGGCTGCCCAGCCTGCAGCTGTATCTTTCCTCCTTTTCTTTTTTTTTAGTGTGTTAAAGTGTTTTGTTCTGGAGTCTATTCTTTTTTATGTGGAGGGGAGGGGGGAAAAGGGGAAACTGCTTTTCCTGGTCCCTACCTGGTCGGAGAGGCAGCTTTTCTCTGGGCCGCAACTTCGACCCGTCCTCGCGGTCTACCAGCAGGCCTGGAGCGGCGTTTCCTGAGGGGCTGCCCAGAACCTCGGCTTCGGCGGAGCGCTGGAGCGCCATCGCGGGACGGAGCGGGCGATGCCTTGCCTGGGTCGCTGCGCTGGAACTCCGGTGAGCTGAGACCGCCCGCGACAAACATCGCGGAGCTGCGGGTCTGTGGAGCGGCCGGCTGCGCTGAACTTTAACATCGGGAGCCAGGGAGGAGCTCCATTCAGCGCGGCCTTGTCGGCTCTGGAAGCCGCGGACTCCAGCAGGAAGCGGCCGTTCCGGGTGTCCCAAGCCGCTGAGAGGATTCTCCCGACGCCGGAGCACCATCACCCGGCAAGAATGGCCTGGAACATCGGGCCTCCGTGAAGACCACTGCGGAGGCCTCAATAGGCCTGACTATGGGTGGACATGGGTTGGGGACTGGACATTGTGCCTTCCCTCATAATGGGAACCATTGTGGGGGGATGTTTTTATGTTTAAATCTCTTTATTAGTGTTGTGTCTGTATTCTTTATTTTATGTGCTGCATGGCAAGAAGCATTTCACTACACCAATTGATGTATGTGACAAATAAACTAACCTTGAACCTTGATCTCTGGAGAAAATGGATAGATGACATTTCAGGTTGGGACCCTTCTTCAGGCTGCGATGAATGTAAACATCAAAGCTGAATGCAAGCTGGACAAGTTTTTTTTGACTCGGCACTTTACAGTCTACTGAACTCAGTTCAAAAGTTTTAATTAATGGTTCCATTATTCTCATTTATATTTCCTTGACAATGCCTTTTGATTTCCTACTTTTCATTTAATTACTCAATTTTATAATTTAGACTTTATTTTAGAGATACAGTGTGGAAACACGACCTTCGGCCCACCGAGTCTACACCAACCAGCAATCACCCCATGCACTAACACTATCCTATACACTCGGGACAATTTAACAACTTACCGAAGCCAACCTACAAACCGATATGTCTTTGGAGTGTGGGCGGAAATTAGAGCACCCAGAGAAAACCCATGGAGTCACAGGGAGAATGTACAAACTCCGTACAGACACCACCTGTAGTCAGGATCAAATCCGGGTCTCTGGCTCTGTAAGTCAACATGTCTACTGTTGCGCCACCCATTGTACCTACCCCCAAACTTTTATGTTTTCCAGTTCTGATGAAAGGTTATTGATGCAAAATGTTAATTGTTTATCTCTCCACAGATCCTGCTTGTGCTGCTAAATTGGTATTACATATTAATCAGACATTTTAAAATATGCACTTTTTTTGGGATCCACATCTAGATCTGTAACATCTGTTACAGATAAGGCCAGTATTTATTGTTCCATAATTTCCCTTGAGGCATAAACTACCTTCAAGAACCTTTGTCTTCTTTCTGGTGAAAGTACTTCCACAAAGCTTTCAGAGAGTTCCAATCCCAGAGATGTAGATATGGCCATTTATTTCCAATAATACCCCCCAAACAAACTGCATATATATTTGGAAAGAAATGTTTGGATATGAAAAAAAACTAAACTGAAAGCTCTTTATATTGTGCAAGCTGTGTATTCCAATTTGACTGCTACTTGGATTTGAAGGTACTTCCAAGTAGATCAGGCAATTAACTAATTGCTCCTTTCAACCACTGCATCTGATTTTAAAGCATGACACATATTTTGTGCAGGAAGGACTGCAAATGCACAAAAAGCTTGAGTAACTCAGCAGGTCAGACAGCATCTCTGTAGAAATCTTATTTTATGTTCAAGCACTTATCGTTCTGATACTGGAGAATCTCCAAATATTACAACATGTAAATGAAACCATAGTATATAACATAATGTATATAATTTTATTAATAATGTTTCTATATATACACAGTATCAAAATTGCTTCCTGCATTAGGCTGGTACAAGGTTGCCACCTTGTGGGCTGGGAATCAGAGACACCAAGGACTAACATCAGAGCAGTGCAGAAATGCCACAAGCAGCTGGAGCACCCAATGTTTACCAACCACTAGATTTCAGCAACTTCAATAGGTATACAGCACTAACATAATTGCAGTTAAAGCCCTCAAACTCACAACATCAGACATTATTGCTGCTGATCTAGACATTGGCTGTTTATTCAACAAGGTAAGGGTCATCACCATCTAAACATGCAGAGGTATTCTCAGCAGATCAGGCCATGTGCCATGTTTAACCCACACTCAGCTATTTACCATGGAGTATGTCTGTCATGAAATACTTCTCCCTCTGCATGGAAGGTAGTGCAACTCCAGCTGTTTAATTTGCAAAGATAGCTCTCATTGTCACGTGTCAGGAATTCACCCCCTCAAATCATGTCTGTTGCGAATCTCCAGGCTTGCATCAGTGCTTGTAGGCAATCTGTCACATTCAGGCACACACAGCACCTCCACACTGTTTGTTTACAAAGTGAGGATTAGTCACCAAGGAAGCATGCAGAGATATTGACTATTAGGCAGTGGAGCTGTGAATTACGTTGCAGGGGATCTGCTCCGAGAAGTGATTATCATATGTAGAAGTTTCTACATACTCAAACTCAACTCAAATAATAACCCGGCTGCAGTTTATTAATCCATTTTTGAGAAGACATTTCATAGAATGGACCTTCTCTGCTCCAGATATCTGCTGTTATTGGACCCACTGTTTATTTAAGCCATTGGCTGTGACCCTATTCTGCTTTCCTGAATTCTAGTCAAAACTGAGATGGACAGGAGACCATTGATTGAGACATGATCTCATGGAACCAACTGACCAAACCCACATATACAAACCTACAATATACAGATCTCAGCTAAAGCCCTCACGATGCATTCTCTGGTGTTGCAGGGGAAGAATGCTCCAAGCTTTTGAACTGAGACACTGAAACAGACACAGCAATATTTAGAATTAATTGAATGTATGGCTTTCAACAAATATAGAAGCATCTGATAAACCAGCATAAAAAACAAAATCAACATCCCAGCATTATAGCAATTCACCAGAACCTCCATATACCCTGTAGCACAACAAATAAAATTATTTTTCTTCTTGAAACTTATGTAAACAGGTTAATTTTGAAAAAGTGCATCAATTAATCACTTAGTTAATATTCTTGAAAGCAAATCATAAAGAGCAGCAAATCATTTAACATCAACACATTTCCTTTCTCAGCCATCCTTCTCTTGCTGGAAAGCAGCAGCATTACAGGCAGCAAAAATTCAGAAGTTTCACTAAGTGCCACAACTTCTCCAAGCTTTGGCTGGATTCCCACTGCAAATTAGTAGCTGATGCCCGATCTGACCCTCATGCCTCAGCTCCACTTTATAAACAAGTGTATAAACAAAAGCATTAGTGTTGGTGCTGCTGATTTGAAGCTACAAAAAGTCCCAAGCGAACTTAAATACAAATTGTGCTGAACTGCACCTGAATCACCACCCATCCTGCCCATGGCCTCACCCTCAATTTAAGCACACCACCCACCCAACCATCCATTCTCCCTCAATTGTCTCTTACCCCTGCTCTTGCCCCCCCCCCCCCCGAACTGTACACATTGCATTCAGTCATACCAAATCCACCCCTTTCCACACTAACCCTTGACTACGTTTGGCCATATATTCCCCACCCGACCCTGATTGGCTTCAGTCGAAACACACCTCCTCCCTGGTTTTCTCCCCCTCAATGTGTTTGGCTAAAGTATTTATCCAATCCACCTTACACATTGCATTCACTAAGACACTCCCCAATACATTTTGTTAAATTACTTCCTACTGCACTTGAACGCTCCCCCTTTCCTGTTCTCCACTACAAGCACCCCATTCCATATTCCAGAGTTGACTGCATTGTTGGCTTGGCTGGAATAATTGACTGGACCAAAATGGGTTAATGTGCCAGTACATTTGGTCCCAGAATGCAAACAATTTCAGTGTGTTCCACAAGTGGAAATACTGTCACTGGTCAGACAATTTTAGTATATTTAGCAGTGATTATCTTTTTCACAACAGGAGTAGACAACATAAAATGTACTTTAATACAATCCAATGAAGTGTTGTCCCTGATAACAACTAGAAAATACATTTCATCTTTGGTTGCAAGACATATATTGTTTGCTTGAGTAATGCTATGTTTGGATTAGGGCCAAACACTAGATTGTTTGTGGCTCTATTATAGGGCCCAGCTCGGGGTATGCGAGGGGATATTGATCTACCAGGGAACAGCACCTGGAGTAATAAATGGCAGTTATCCTGGAGACCAGACAATAATTAAATCAACTGTGGTTCTCACTAATATCAACCAAAATATCTTTACCAAAAACAGAATTTAAGTGCTTTCTTCTTTGAGCCTTACTTCCCATTGTAAGATTGGTGTTTACACTGCCCAGGTATCAGAACGTAATAGGAGCAAACAAGGAGGAGTTTTATCTCTGGAAATACATTATGGGAAACAGGCTTCACACAGAATTTGGAATGATGAATAACTTTGGTAGGGGCTAGAGATCAAGCAGCTTCCTACATCTTGGTTGGCTCTATGACTCATCCGTATCCTCATCCTCAGGTTTACTATCTGGTCCTGGGTCACTGACAAAACGCAGGATGCGGTAACTGGATGTAGCTCTTGAGATTGGCGGTCGTGATAGTACATCACCGGAAGGTTCCTCTTCCTCTATCGTAGAAGATTTGCTTAAAACATCAACTGTTGACCTGGAGGGAGGTTCGGCTAATTCAACAGTGATCATTGGCAGACTCCCACCAGTTGCCTTGGGGTCTGCGGCAGCTTCTTCCTTGACCACAAAATCTGAACAAAAAGAGGGAGGATGATTAGTGTTGTGGTCTCAAATTTCATTTGGTTATTTTCATTCACATCTGATTTTAAACTCTGGCATTGTGCGGTTTGACATTACATCTGGGTTGTAACGTAGCTTAAAGACAGCCAGTTTACTCAAAGAGTAAAGTAGTTGATATCCAGGCATATTGAGGGCATAAGGTGCCTTTTTGAAGTTCCACCTTGGCCCAGTTGAATCAGATTTCAAGTTTCCTTCCAAAAACTAACACAATCCCAGACTGACATTTCAGTACAGATTTAGGATGAAGGAGCTAATAATTGATCTCAGGAAACATGGTGGAGGACATGCCACGATTGGCATCAATGGTGCCGAAGTAGAGATGATTGAGAGGTTCAAGTTCCTTGGTGTTAACGATCAATGTTGGACCAATTTATCCACATTAAACTGCATCTGCCATGCATTTGCCCACTCACCCAACCTGTCCAAGTCACCCTGCATTCCCATCGTATCCCCCTCACAGGTCAAGTCAAGTCAACCTTATTTGTCACATACACATACAAGACGTACAGTGAAATGAAAGTGGTAATGCATGCAGGATTGTGCAAAACAACAGAACCAGTATTTACATTAAAAAAAAGACAACAGTAATTACGCCCTGGTGAGATCAGAGTTTACAGCCCTGTTGGCCTGTGGGAAGGAGCTCCATCTCATCCCTTCTATTTTTGCAGCATGACAGCGGAGGTGCTTGCCTGACCGTAGCAGCTGAAACAGTCCGTTGCTGGGGTGGTAGGGGTCCTTCATGATCTTGCTGGCCGTTCACACTGCCATCCAACTTTGTGTCATGTGCAAATTTGTTAATGTTACTTGTAATCCCTTCATCTAAATCATTTATATTGTAAATAGCTGCGGTCCCAGCACCGAGCCTTGCGGTACCCCATTAGTCACTGCCTGCCATTCGGAAAGGGACCCATTACTCCCTACTCTTTGTTTCCTGTCTGCCAACCAGTTTTCTATCCGTCAGCGCTCTACCCCCAATATAATGTGCCCTAATTTTGTCCACTATTCTCCTATGTGGGACTTTATCAAATGCTTTCTGAAAATCCAGGTACACTACATCACTGGCTCTCCCGTGTCCATTTTCCTAGTTACATCCTCAAAATATTCCAGGAGATTAGTCAAGCATGATTTCCCCTTCGTAAATTCACTATTTAATGAGAGAACATTATGGGCACACTGGTTGTCTTGTTTGCTTGCAACAGTGACTACATTTCGAAAGCATTTTTATTGGCCTTAAAGTGTTTTGTGGCATCTAGAATACTGACATTTCCTGCATAAATTCAAGTACCAAAGGTCTTTCTCTCTCATGAAGTGATTTAAGCAAATGATCACATTGCACACAAGGGGAAATAGTTTGGAGTGAGTTTGAAGAAGTCTGGTATATGCAGAATTTACTGAACCAATGCTAAACTAGGCAATTTAAATAGTAATGAGGTCTCCATCGGAGGCAATTTAAACAAAATGCTCACAAATCATGTGTTTATTGAGGAACTGCCTAAATTGCTGGGGCATGGGCATGAACTGAGAATTGTTTTACAGACACAAAACAAAGTAAGAATAAGTCTTAGTTCTGATTGGTAAGAATGCTATAAAATCCATTAGAAAATATATCAATGATTTGGATGAGGGCAGTAAATATAATATTTCCAAAAGTGCAGGTGAAAATTGAGGGAAACACAGGAGAATACAAAGAAGATCCAACGTGTTGGACAAGATGGGCGAGTAGGCAAATGGAATATAAGATGGATAAATACGAGACTGTATACTTTGGTTCTGAAACAGAAATATATTATTTTCTGAATTATGAGATTGGGTAATGGGGGAGATGCAAAAAAGACTTGTCTGTCACTGAAAGGAAGCATTCAGATGCAGATAGCAGTTAGTAAGGTAAATGGTACTTAGGCTTTCATTGGAACAAGATTTGAATACGGAAGCAAGAACCTTGCTGCAGCTGTCTAGGGTCTAGGTGAGACATTAACTAGAGGTTTGGTTTTGAAACTTTTGCAATTTTGGTTCTTTATCAGAGGAAAGATCTGCTTACCATGAGAAAAAGAGCAACAACTTGAATAGTTTTGGAATGGCTGGACTAATAAATCAGGAGAGATTGGACCTGCACTAGGTGAAAAGAATGAGGGTGGATCTCATAGAAACCCACAGTACCCTCCGTAATGTTTGGGACAAAGATGCTTTATTTAATTATTTGCCTCTGTACTCCACAATTTGAGATTTCTAATAGAAAAAAAATCACATGTGGTTAAAGTGCACATTGTCAGATTTTAATAAAGGCCATTTTTATACATTTTGGTTTCACCATGTGGAAGTTGCAGGTTTATACATAGTCCCCTCACTTCAGGACACCATAATGTTTGGGACACAGCAATGTCATCTAAATGAAAGTAGTCATGTTTAGTATTTTGTTGCATGCAATGACTGCTTGAAGTCTGCGATTCATGGACATCACCAAGTGCTGGGTGTCTTCTCTGGTGATGCTCTGCCAGGCCTGTGTTGCAGCCATCTTTAGCTTATGCTTGTTTTGGGGGATAGTCCCCTTCAGTTTTATCTTCAGCTTATAAAAGGCATGCTCAATTGGGTTTAGATCGGGTGATTGACTTGGCCACTCATGAATTGACCATTTTTTAGCTTTGAAAAATTCCTTTGTTGCTTTAGTAGTATGTTTGGAATCGTTGTCTTACTGTAGAAGAACCGCCGGCCAATGGGTTTTGAGGCATTTGTTTGAACCTGAGCAGATAAGATGCATCAATACACTTCAGAATTCATTATGCTACTACCATCAGCAGTTCTATCATCAATGAAGTTAAGTGAGCCAGTGCCTTCAGCAGCCATACATGCACACGCCATAGCACCCCACCACTGTGTTTCACAGATGAGATGGTATGCTTTGGATCTTGGGCAGTTCCTTCTCTTCTCCATACTTTGCTCTTGCCATCACTCTCATATAAGTTAATCTTCATCTCATCTGTCCACAAGACCTTTTTCCAGAACTGTGATTGGTCTTTTAAGTACTTCTTGGCAAACTGTAACCTGGCCATCCTATTTTTGCGGCTAACCGGTGGTTTGGATCTTGCAGAGTAGCCTCTGTATTTCTGCTCATGAAGTCTTCTGCGGACAGTGGTCATTGACAAATCCCCACCTGACTCTTGAAGAGTGTTTCTGATCTGTCGGACAGGTGTTTGGGGATTTAACATTATGATAGAGAGAATTCTTTTGTCATCAGCTGTGGAGGTCTTCCTTGGCCTGCCAGTCCCTTTGCAATTAATAAGCTCACCAGTGCTCTCTTTCTTCTTAATGATGTTCCAAACAGTTGATTTTGGTAAGCCCAAGGTTTGGCTGATGTCTGTAACAGTTTTATTCTTGTTTCAAGGTCTCATAATGGCTTTTTTGACTTTCATTGGCACAACTTTGGTCCTCATGTTGATAAACAGCAATAAAAGTTCCCAAAGGTGATGGAAAGACTGGAGGAAAGACTAGGTGCTGAGAGCTCTCTTGTACCTGCATTAAGGAGGCAATTATTATGCACCTGAGCAATTATATACACCTCTGAAGCCATGTGTCCCAAACATTATGGTGCCTGAAATGATGGAACTATGTATACACAGCTGTTGTTTCTACATGGTGAAACCAAAATGTATAAAAATGGCCTTTATTAAAATCTGACAATGCTAGTAGATCAAAGGATATGGAGGGATTGTGCAGGAACTGGTTATTGAAGTGAATGATCGGGCTTATAATCACACTGGATAGTGGTGAAAGACCGAAGGGTCAAATGGCTTTCTCCTGTGCTTTTCTGTATTTCTATTCACTTTCGGAAGGTCTTTCATTCTGAAGAAAATTGCAATCACCAGAGGTCTGAAAAATAAACTTTACATTGGAGATAATTTGAAATGGGGGGCAAGGGTACACAGAAGCAGAAAATGTGCTCGTTATGCTTTTACATGTACATTTTCTGCTTTGGTAATTCCAGTAACCTTACTTTCACATTCAAATTGTTCGGAAAAGTAAAATAATTGTTAAAGGTCATACCTGGCGTGATTCCGGTTGTAATTTTGACAGCGGAAGCCTTTGTGCTATCCCATTCGTTAGGCGGAGCTAACATCTGAGAAGCCGCCTGTAAAAAGATCATCCACACGATTCAAATAAAAGTCTAAGGATTCTGGTCCAAGAGGTCAAAAACCTAATAAACCAACTGTGGGACACACATTATTCAAACCATATCACAATGCTTCTCGGTTGACAGCTTGTCCGACCACGATGCCCCAATGCCTTATCCAGTCTGACATTAGCTCCTTTGGTCTACACATTGTTTTCATTTGTGTTATCTAAACAAGGTTATGATTGGCCAGTGGGAATGCAAAATACGACAGATTTGGAATGCATAGCTTGGCATCCATGTTTTTATTTCTAACGTCCACGTCCCCTATGCTTTCCAAATTCAAAAATGCTGAATTCACTGAGCTGCAGAATACAGATCTAACTCAATGTCGGTATGTATTTCAGTGTCCAGCAAACATTTCATACTTGGATACAACCTACCATTTACAAGCTGGCAATTGTAGATAAATAACTGAATACATTTTAAAAGACAGGGACTCTGATTTATTTTCTTTAGTCCTGTGGCATTGAAACCCGTGTTGAGATCGCTATAAAACTAACCAGGTCCAGGCCAGCTGAGTTTTGAACTTATGCTGCAAATTCAAGTACTGCACAGGCACCACATATTGTCATCAGGTTACCCTGGGAAAGGTCATCATCTTGAACTGTAACCTTTGTACAAAATATACTTTCTCAATACCAAGAGGATTTTCATCCTGTGACAGTGATCCTGATCAAGCCCCATTTATTTGTTGTGGAATTGTTGCCACACTGGATTAATGCTCTCTTCTTAAATGGGTCAGTAGTATTTTCCAGCCATTCCTGAAGCATCCAGGCAGTTTCACTCAACTTTACCCGAAAAGAGAAATGCAGCATTTCAGTTTCTTTTCAGATATACAGAAACGTGTATGCAAGACTTGTTCAACAGCAGCAGTGGAAAATGATACTGAATACTGCAGATATTTTGTATCTCTCAGGAACCAAAGCAAATTGCATCTCAACAGTGAATTTAAATCAGTCACTTACCCGTGCATCCAAACTTTGCAATCTTTGACGTTTCATTAACATTTGACCCCATTGGTCCTCATATGAGTCAACAACTAGAGTGTGCCTACTGTAGGATCGAAGCTGAAAAGTAAGACTGGAGATTACAAACTCAAACATACAGTTCCTCAAAGTCGCCTTTGCTACAGCCCAATGAACTGCAGGAAAACACATTACTCAATGACTAACAATCACTCTGGTAACAATTGGGACGTGTTATTCAGACAGCAACTATTGTTTATGTACTGGATAGTATTCTGTAGTTAACGTGTAACCTTTATCCTGATGAATACCTGTGATTAATTACCTATACCCAAATAGTAACAGTAAACAGAAGAGTTGGACTCAACATTTTGGTGTTAACCGTAGACACAACATGCTGAAGTAACTCAGCGGGACAGGCAGCATCTCTGGAGAGAAGGAATGGGTGACTTTTCGGGTCCAGACCCTTCTTCAGATTGACTCGGATAGGTAATAGGGCTGAGTCTGAATAGACAATAGGTGCAGGAGTAGGCAATTTGGCCCTTCAAGCCAGCACTGCCATTCAATGTGATCATGGCTGATCATCCTCAATCAGTACCCCGATCCTGCCTCCTTCCCATATCCCCTAACTCCGCTATTTTTAAGAGCCCTATCTAGCTCTCGAAAGCATCCAGAGAACCCGCCTCCACTGCCCTCTGAGGCAGAGAGCCAAGAAAGGTCTCGACCCAAAACGTCACCCATCCCTTCTCTCCAGAGATGCAGCCTGTCCCGCTGAGTTACTCTAGCATTTTGTGATTATCTTAGGTTTAAACTAGCATTTGCAGTTCCTTCCTACACATTTTGGTGTTAATGAGTCCTAAGTTTAATTACAATCCAAACCATTTCTGAGGGCTATTTGTGCAAAAGATAGTTTATTGGAAAAGTCCCATCTATGAAAAACTGTTATCATAACGTGATTATGAATATGCAATATGCACTTAGGCCTAAAGAAACGTGCTGTCTGTAATTATGCCTGTTGTTATACGAGGTGCAGCATTCACTGCAGAAATGTAAATATCAGCGGCTACTTGCAGACCATTTATATCAAATTAACATTACAGCAGTTGGAAGCATTAGGGACCAAGTTTGAAATAAGATGACCAGTTACAAAATGCTGCTCCTGAATAACTGGTGAATTTCAAATAATTAACATTTTTGTTAAATTAAAATAATTAATTTAAAAAATAAGTAATTGAAGCAGAATGTAATCCATTTCCTAAAATTTTGATTTTTTTTATGGCCAGTTATTTTAATACACAAGAAAAATCAAGTATCAACGCTAATACTGCTGTATTCCAGCCTTTGGTATACGCCTCAGAGTTGTAACCAAGACAATTATACTTTTCAAATGATGTGGTTTGTCTGCATGAGTGCGGCTGCTAAAGAAGATGAGAGCCCATGATATCAGAGGGAAGATACTAGCATGGATAGCCGGTTGGCTGGGTGGCAGAAGGCAGAGCGTGGCAATAAAGCAGGCTTTTTTAGGTTGGCTGCCAATGACTAGCGGTGTTCCGCAGGGTCAGTACTGGGGCTGATACTCTTTACGGTGTGTATCAACGATTTGAATGAGGGAATTGAAGGCTTTGTAGCCAAGTTTGCAGATGTTACGAAGATGGGTGGAGGGGCAGGTAGTGTTGACTCTGCAGAAGGACTTGAAGACTTGAACAGGTTGGGAGAGTGGGCTGAGAAGTGGCAGATGGAAGCATAATAAAGTGTGGAGTCATGCATTTTGGTAGTAGGAATAAAGGCGTAGACTATTTTCTAAATAGGGAGATAATTCAGAAATCAGAGGTGCAAAGGGACCTGGGAGTGCTGGTGCAGGATTCCCAAACAGTTAATTTGCAAGTTGAGTCAATAGTAAGGAAGGCACATGCAATGCTTGCATTTATTTCAAGAGGGCTACAATACAAAATCAGGGATGTAATGCCTGATTACATCCTATGCATGACCAGTGTCTCTGACCATCCTGCCTCAATGAGGGACTGGTCAGATCGCATTTGTAGTGTCGCGAGTAGTTATGGCCCCATATCTGAGGAACGATGTGTTGGCATTGGAGAGAGTCAAGAGGAGGTTTATGAGAATGATACCAGGAATATTTGGGTTAACATATGATGAGCGTTTGAAGGCACTGGGCCTGTACTCGCTGGAGTTTAGAAGGATGGGGGGGGGGACCTCAATGAGACTTACCGAAAAGTGAAAGGCTTGGTTAGAGTGAATGTGAAGGGGATGATTCCACTAGTGGGAGAGTCTAGGATCAGAGGCCATAGCCTCAGAATAAAAGGACGTGTCTTGAGAAAGGAGATGAGAAGTAATTTCTTTAGTCAGAGGGTGGTAGTCTGTGGGACATTGTCACAGACAGCTGTGGAGGCCATCAATGGATAGTTTTAAGGTGGAAATTAACAGAGTTTTGATTAGTAAAAGTGTCAGGGGTTATGGGACGAAGGCAGGAGAATGGGATTGAGTGGGAAAGATAGATCAGTCATGATGGAATGGCTGAGTAGACTTGATGGTCCGAATGGCCTTATTCTGCTCCCAGAACTTATGAATTTATCTCTTAAAGGGCTGATGATGGGATTCTTCAATCAAATGGAGCTTTACAGAGGAACTGTATACAGAGGAACTGTATACAGAGGATGCTTAGCATGACAGCACAGAATCATAGAATGCTAGGAGGAACCCAGTTGTTCTTTCCAATTTGTGTTGTTTATTTGTTGGATCTACACAATTACTCAATATCCTATAGTTTCCAAATAACACTGAGTTTTTTTTCTTTGAGTATTTAGCTACTTGTGCACTTTGTTGGTGAATCTGCTTTCAAACCAAAATGTCAGATTTATTTTTCCCTCTCAATCCTATTCTCCTACCTTCTCCCCGTAACTTTTGACACCTTTGCTAATCAATCTCCGCTTTAAAAATGCCCAATGACTTGGCCTCCCAGCCAACTGTGGTAATGAATTGCACAGGTTCACCACCTTCTGGCTAAAGAAATTCTTCCTCATCTCCATTCAAAAGGTACGTCCTTTTATTCTGAGGCTGCACTGTCTAGTCATTGCCACTCCCACTACTGGAAACATCCTCCTCACATCCACTGCATGTAGGCCTTTAATTATTTAGTAGGTTTACATGAGATCGCCTCCTTATCCTTCTATCCAGTGAGTACAGGCACAAAGCCAAATACTCCTCATACGTTAACCAAAATATCCTTGGGGTTATTATCATAAACCTGCGCAGAACTCTCTTCAACGTCAGCACATCAATTTTCAGATATGGAGCCTAAAACTGCTTACCATAATGAACACTAACATTGCATTTGCCTTCCTTACTACCAACTCAAACTACAATTTAACCTTTTTGGGAATCCTATACCAGCAGTCCCAAATCCTTTTAAACTCCGATTTCTGAATCCTCTCCCCTTTTATTCCCCTCTTCCCAACTCTCCACTTTTATTCCTTCGACCAAAGTGTATGATCGTACACTTTGCTACACTGTATTCCATTTACCACTTCTTTTGCTAACTCTCCCAACTGTCCAATTCCTGTCCAATCATCCCGATCATTAGCATCCAAGGTAAAAAGCGATGGACCCAATACTGCCCCTGTGGAACACCACTAGTCACCGGCAGCCAACCTCATAAGACCTCCTTTATTCCCAATCTATGCCTCCTGCCAATCAGCCAATCTTCTATCCAAACTAGTACTTTGCCTCCAATACCATGGGCTCCTATCTTGTTTAGCAGCCTTCTGAAAATTCACATAAACAACATCCACTGACTTTGCTTTGTCGATCCTACATGTTACTTGCTCAAAGAATTCCAACAGATTTGTCAAGTAAGATCTCCCCTTAATAAAACCATGCTGACTTCAGCCTATTTTATCACATGCTTCCAAGGGCCCGGAAACACAAAGTCAGAGTAACGGCTTGTAATTTCAATTCTTTTACCTCCCATCCTTCTTAAACAGTGGAGTTACACTTGCAACTTTCCAGTCCTCGGGAACCATTCGTGACTCTAGTGATTCTTGAAAGATCACTATTATTGCCTCCGTAATCTCTAGATACCTCTTTCAGAACTCTGGGGTTTAGTCCGTCTGGTCCAGGAGACTTATCCACCTTCAGTCCCTTCGGCTATCCAAGCACCTTCTCCTTAGCAATAGCGACTGCACTCACTTCTGCCCCGACTCTCAAACTGCATTGCATTTGATTATATTATGATC
Organism: Raja brachyura; assembly: GCA_963514005.1. Next base: position 26,664,904 of record OY740809.1, on the reverse strand, counting down.
ACAACCTCCATGGGGCTCCTTCATCTTAAGCTCCCTAATCAAATCTAGTTCATTACGCCACGCCAAATCCAGAATTGCCTTTTCGCTGGTGGGTTTGACCGCGCGCGGTCTGCTCTATAAAGCCACCTTGTAGGCACTACAAATTTCTTCTCGTGGGATCCAGTACCAACCTTATTTTCAGAGTTTACTGCAGATTGAAATCCCCCACGGCTACTGTAACTTTGCCTTTCTTACATGCATTTTCTATCTCCTGATGTAATTTGTACCTTACATCCTGCCTGCTATTCGGAGGCCTGTATCAACTCTCAGGGTCTTTTTACTCTTGCAGCTTCTTAACTTTACCCACAAGGATTCTGCATCTTCTGATCCTATGACATTCTTGCTAAGGACTGGATTTAATTCCTTACCAGCAGAGCCGCTCCACCCTCCCTACCCACCTTGCCTGTCTTTTCAAATAGGATTTGTATACTTGGATGTTCAGCTCCTTGCTCTGATGTTCTTTCAGTCACAACTTTTAATATAATGATCCTTTTCTAAACTTTCTGTCCTATTTCTTATTCTGGAGACTTCAAAACCTCTTGTGCATTTTACTTCTCTTTAACTTTATCCTTGCTTTCCCAATCTGTTGAACCTATCCCCTGCCTATTTAGTTTAAAATCCTATCTACAAAGTCAGCACTAGTTATGCGATTCTCCAGGACCCTGGTCTCGGCAGAGTTCAGGGGGAGTCCGTCCCATAGGAACAGTTCTCTCCTTCCCCAACTTTGATGCCCAATGTCCCACAAATTCAAACCCACTTCTCCCAAACCAATCTTTGAGCCATGCATTTAACTCTCTAATCTTATCGACCCTTTGCCATTCTGCTTGTGGCTCAGGTAGCAATCCAGTGATTATTACTTTTGTTGGTTCTGCTTTTTTTAATTTAGTCCCTAGCTACACAAATTCCCTCAGCAAAAACCTCTTCCCTTGTACAACCTATGTTTTTGGTACCGATATGTACCACAACAACTGGATATTTGCTCTACCACTCCAAATTACTCAGATGAGATGTCCTGAACCCAGACACCGGGCAGGCAACATAGCCTTCAGGACTCTTGATCCTTGCAACCGAGAATTGTGTCTATTCCCTTTCTAATGTAACATACTGGTGCTCACCTGTAAAAATTAATTTAAACTTCCCCTCAACAATTCTGCTTTATTGGGGAAGTCCAGGACAAGGGGTCACAGTTTAAGGAAAGGGGGAAATCTTTTAGGACCGAGATGAGAAAAACATTTTTCACACAGAGCGTGGTGAATCTCTGGAATTCTCTGCCACAGAAGATAGTTGAGGCCAGTTCATTGGCTATATTTAACAGGGAGTTAGATGTGGCCCTTGTGGTTAAAGGGATCAGGGGGTATGGAGAGAAGGCAGGTAAGGGATACCGAGTTGGATGATCAGCCATGATCATATTGAATGGCGGTGCAGGCTCAAAGGGCCGAATGGCCTACTCCATGCACCTACTTTCTATGTTTCTATGTTTATCCCTCTATGGAACATTTGGTCCAAGCTTAGCTAAGCTTCAACCTGTACATTCTGAAGTTGACCCTCTTGCCTCAGAACTTATCCCAAAATCTCATTATCTTAAGTTCTTGCTCCTGCTTCATTTTCGTGAAGCAGGAGCAAGAACTACCTGTCATCTATTTCTCATCTACCAACCCTGCATATTAACTGTACAGTTGGTGAGCACCAGACACTGAAAATGTCCATACCCGCATTCTTGATTTTTGGAGATTCTCTCGAAGTATTTTCCGGACTTCCTGCTCTTTTTCTCTTGAAAGTGTGGGCAGTAGTCGTTCAGTCATTGTACTTGACCTTGTCAAATCCCTGTTGAAAAAGTGTTTGAAACAGAATTAACCATCAAACTACAGGATGGAGGTGAAGGAAAAGTGGAAGAAATCATCCCATTACTATAATAGAATTTGAATGTTAAATTTGTTTTTAGTTCTTTGAATTCTGTATCTATAATTTTTAATCTCATGATAAAGGCCTCTCATAAAAATGTATTAGCAAATTTTCTTCCCTTTCCACCAGCTCCACTGGATCCCGAACCCACCTCAATTTGTTTTTGCCTTTTGCCCTATCCCTTCTAACTTCTATCTAGCTCTTCTATCAGCTAAGTTGCACCTTAATTGGAAGAGGATCTACATTCTGGCAGGCAGGTTTGCTCATGCAACACAGATGGGTTTAAACTAAAAAGTGGGGGGTGGAGTCAACAACGTGGGCGCGTAATCTGTGCAGCTAACAGGAAAGTGTGTGTAGGAAAGGTCACGTTTAAAGTAACAGGGCAAGGGGATGGGACCCAATGCAAGGAGACAGAGGGCCCATAAAAGGGAAACAGAAGCAAAAGGTAGAAGGGAGATATGAAAAACTAACCTGAAAGCTTTGCACCTTAATGCGAGGAGCATTCAAAATAAGGTGGATGAATTGAATGCGCATTTAGTAGTTAAGGGATATGATAAGTTGGAATTATGAGACATGGCTCCAGGGTGATCAAGGCTGGGAGCTAAACATACAGGGATATTCGATATTCAGGAAGGATAGACAGAAAGAGGTGGGGTGGCATTGCTGGCTAAAGAGATTAATGTAATATCAAGTAGAGACATTAGCTTGGATGCTGTGGAATCGGTATGGGTAGAACTGCGAAATAGCCAAGGGCAGAAAATGCTTGATGGAGTGGTATACAGACCACCAAGCAGCAGTAGGGAGGTTGGGGACAGCATCAAGCAGGAAATTAGGGATGCGTGTAGTAAAGGTACAGCGTTTATCATGAGTGACTTTAATTTAAAGATACATTGGGCCAACCAAATTGGGAAGAGTGCTGAGGAGGAGGATTTCCTGGAATGCCTACCGGATGTTTTTTTTAAACCAATATGTAGAGGAACCATCTAGAGGGCAGGTCATCCTAGACTGGGTAATGTGTAACGAGGAAGGATTAGTTAACGATCTTGTTGTGCAAGGCCCCTTGGGCAACAATGGCCATAATATGGTGGAATTCTGCATTACGATGGAGAGTGGCATGGTTAATTCAGAGACTAGGGTCCTGAACTTGAATAAAGGAGACTTTAAAGGTATGAGACGGCTCGGTAAGACTGGCAAATTATACTTAAAGTAGCAATGTTACAAAATTTTGAGATTTAAAAAAATCAAGTCTGCAATTTATCCCATCAGATAAAGCATAAAAAGAAGTTTAATTTGACACCTAATTCACTTTCATATCTTCAGTATTAAGAAAGTGATGACCATTTTCATTCTCGGAAATTAGCATCTTGTTCCCCATTGCCTTTTAATTGACTTAACTCAAAAGCTGTGATCTAGAACAGTCAAAAGCACATAACTTTCTTAAAAATTAAGAGAACTCAATGAAATTTTCAGTTATTATAGATTGAAGCATTCTGAAACAAATATGAACCAATCTTACTTGGATGACCTGAAATTAAAGCATATAATTAGTTAGTTTTCTAATTGTAGCTAATTACAAAATTCAATGAGTAGATCTAAACATCTATCCATTTCTTAAGAAAAGATAAACTTTTTTTCAATTGCCTAAGTGTCCAAATAACATTCACACAGTAATCCACAACATAACATAATTTTTAAATCTAATTTTCCTGAATTTATAGGCCAAATGGAAGGAATTTAGTGTTTAATGCCTGTAAATTAATGGCCATTTAAATCAACTAGCGAGTGGGTTTTAGTGGAATGCGGCGGATTAGAACGTTGCGGTTTGCGGTGAAGTCAGTATGAAAAATACAGCCGGTTCATACAGTTTGTTTTGTCCCCTTTTCGCAACATGAAAATGTTATTAAAGCCTTCCTAAAAACCAAGTTTTTATGTAAAAATAAACTGTGTAGCTTCTTTTATCGCCTATCTTAGGACCGTTCCGCTGTCACCGTTCAGAGCTTTAGAAGATGATTTTTAAACTACTCTAGTTAATAATCTAGCGGAGTTTAAAAATACCTTTATGAATGAAATGTCGGAGCGATTTCTCTTTAGCGACGAAATCGCCCGACATGGATTGATTTGGACTGCCTAGAAAAAAATCGGCATTTTAAACCCGCCCCCCCCTGAAAGGCGCCAAAGTCGCGCACACGGGGAGCGGCAGAACTGCAGCACTGTTCAAGGTAGGTATTGTAACATACCTACTTAAAGGGTTGACAGTGGAGGTGCAATGGCAAAGATTTAAAGACCGCATGGATCAAGTTTCTTGATCACTGGGACCTCTTTTGGGGAAGGCATGATCTGTATAAAAAGGACGGGTTGCACTTGAACCCGAGGGGTACCAATATCCTGGCGGGGAGATTTGCAAAGGAGACTTTAAACTAGAAAGGCTGGGGGGAGGGACTCGGGTAGAGGGGGCTAGGGGACGTGGTGAGGGGCAAGAGGCAGAGAAGGGAAGCACTTGGACCCAAAATGTAGGCGAGAAAGAGGAAAAAGATAATAAACAGAGAATAAGGGATGGTGGGTTTCTAAAATGTGTATATTTTAATGCTAGGAGCATTGTAAGAAAGGTGGATGAACTTAGAGCCTGGATTGACACCTGGAAATATGATGTGGCAATCAGTGAAACATGGTTGCGGGAGGGTTGTGATTGGAAACTAAATATTCCAGGATTTTGTTGCTTCAGGTGTGATAGAATTGGAGGGACCAGAGGTGGAGGGGTTGCATTGCTTGTCAGAGAAATATTACAGCAGTGCTTTGGCAGGATAGATTAGAGGGCTCGTCTAGGGAGGCTATTTGGGTGGAACTGAGAAGTGGGAATGGTGTAGCAACACTTTTAGGGGTGTATTATAGACCGCCAAATGGGGAGCGAGAATTGGAAGAGCTAATATGTAAGGAGATAGCAGATATTAGTAGTAAGCACAAGGTAGTGATTGTGGGAGATTTCAATTTTCCAAAAATAGACTGGGAAACACATTCTGTAAATGGGCTGGATGGTTTGGAGCTTGTTAAATGTGTGCAGGATAGTTTTTTGCAGCAATACATAGAGGTATCAACCAGAGAAGGGGCAGTGCTGGACCTCCTGTTAGGAAATGAGGCAGGTCAGGTGATGGAGGTATGCGTTGGTGAGCACTTCGGGACCAGTGATCACAATACTATTAGTTTCAATATAATTATGGAGAGAGTCAGAACTGGACCTAGGGTTGAGATTTATGATTGGAGAAAGGCTAACTTTGAGGGGAAGAGTAACGATTTAAAAGGAGTGAATTGGGACATTTTGTTTGATGGGAAGGATGTAGAAGAGAAATGGAGGACATTTAAAGGGGAAATTGTAAGAGTACAGAATCTTTATGTCCCTGTTCGGTTGAAAGGAAATAGTAAAAATCGGAAAGAGCCATGGTTTTCAAGGGGAAATTGAACACTTGGTTCGAAAAAAGAGAGATATCTACAATAATTATAGGAGGCATGGAGTAAATGAAGTGCTAGATGAGTATAAAGAATGTAAAAAGAATCTTAAGAAAGAAATCCAAAGGGTTTCTACAGCTATATTAATAGCAAAAGGGTAACAAGGGATAAAATTGGTCCATTAGAGAGCCAGAATGGACAGCTATCTGCAGAGCCAAAAGAGATGGGGGAGATATTGAACAATTTATTTTCTTTGGTATTCACCAAGGAGATGGATATTGAACTCTGTGAGGTAAGGTGAAAAAAGTAGAGTAGCTATGGATACTATGAGATTCAAAATTTTGAAAAATATAAAAGTGGATAGGTCTCCAGGTCATGACAGGATATTCCCTAGGACATTGAGGGAAGTTAGTGTAGAAATAGCAGGGGCTATGACAGAAATATTTCAAATGTCATTATAAACGGGAATAGTGCCGGAGGATTGGCGTACTGCGCATGTTGTTCCATTGTTTAAAAAGGGTTCAAAGAATAAACCTAGCAATTATAGACCTGTTAGTTTGACGTCAGTGGTGAGCAAATTAATGGAAAGGATACTTAGAGATAATATATATAAGCATCTGGATAAACAGGGTCTGATCAAGAACAGTCAACATGGATTTGTGCCTGGAAGGTCATGTTTGACAGACCTTCTTGAATTTTTTGAAGAGGTTACTAGGGAAATTGATGAGGGTAAAGCAGTGGATGTTGTCTATATGGATTTCAGTAAGGCCTTTGACAAGGTTCTCCATGGAAGGTTGGTTAAGAAAGTTCAATCTTTGGGTGTTAATGGCGGAGTAGCAAGATGGATTCAACAGTGGCTGAATGGGAGATGCCAGAGAGTAATGGTGGATGGCTGTTTGTCAGGTTGGAAGCCGGTGACCAGTGGGGTGCCTCAGGGATCTGTGTTGGGTCCACTGTTGTTTGTCATGTACATCAATGATCTAGATGATGGGGTGGAAAATTGGATAAGTAAGTATGCAGATGATACTAAGATAGGGGGTGCTGTGGATAATGAAGTAGATTTTCAAAGTTTACAGAGAGATTTGGGCCATTTGGAAGAGTGGGCTGAAAGATGGCAGATGGAGTTTAATGCTGATAAGTGTGAGGTGCTACATCTTGGCAGGACAAATCAAAATAGGACGTACATGGTAAATGGTAGGGAATTGAGGAATGCTGTGGAACAGAGGGATCTAGGAATAACTGTGCATAGTTCCCTGAAGGTGGAATCGCATGTAGATAGGGTGGTAAAGAAAGCTTTTGGTGTGCTGGCCTTTATAAATCAGAGCATTGAATATAGGAGTAGGGAAGTAATGTTAAAATTGTACAAGGCATTGGTAAGACCAATTCTGGAGGATGGTGTATAATTTTGGTCGCCTAATTATAGGAATGTCAACAAAATAGAGAGAGTACAGAGGAGATTTACTAGAATGTTGCCTGGGTTCCAGCAACTAAGTTACAGAGAAAGGTTGAACAAGTTAGATCTTTATTCTTTGGAGCGCAGAAGGTTAAGGGGGGACTTGGTTGAGGTCTTTAAAATGATGAAAGGGATAGACAGAGTTGACGTGGATAAGCTTTTCCCATTGAGGGTAGGAAAGATTCAAACAAGAGGGCATGACATGAGAATTAAGGGACAGAAGTTTAGGGATAACATGAGGGGGAACCTCTTTACTCAGAGAGTGGTGGCTGTGTGGAATGATCTTCCTGCAGAAGTGGTGGAGGCAGGATCGATTTTAACATTTAAAAGTAAAGTGGATAGGTATATGGACGGGAAGGGAATGGACGGGTATGGTCTGTGTGCAGGTAGATGGGACTAGGGGAAAATAAATGGTCGGCACGGACTGGAAGGGCCGAGAAGGCCTGTTTCCGTGCTGTAATTGTTATATGGTTATATGTTATTATATGGGTCAACTCCATCCCGTCTGGCGAAAAAATAAAACTGTGAAGGCGGCTCACCCGTGGCTGAGAGAGAAGTATAGGATAGCATATAAATTGGCCAGAAGAAGCGGCAAACCAGAGGACTAGGAGACCAAAGGGAAAAAAAAGAGCATGAAAGAAAGCTTGCGGCGGATATAAAAACTGACTGTAATAGTTTTTTTAGGTATGTAAAAAGGAAAAGAATAGTGAAGACGAATGTAGGTCCCTTACAGTCAGAGACAGGTGAATTTATAATGGGAAACAAGGAAATGGCAGAACAGTTAAACAAGTACTTTGGTTCTGTCTTCGCTAAGGAAGACACAAACAATCTCCCTCAAATACTAGGGGACCGAGGATTTAGTGGGAGGGAGGAACTGAAGGGAATACACATTAGTCAGAAAATGGTGGTAGGTAAATTGGTGGAATTCAAGGCAGATAAATCCCCTGGGCTTGATGGTCTGCATCCCAGAGTATTCAAGGAGGTGGCTTGTACTCACTGGAATTTAAATGGATGAGAAGGGATCTTATAGAAACATAAAATTCTTAGAGGATTGGACAGGGTAGATGCAGGAAAAATGTTCCTGATGTTGGGGGAGTCTAGAACCAGGGATTAAGAATAAAAGGTATGCCATTTAGTACTGAGATGAGGAAAAACTTTTTAACCCAGAGAGGTGTGAATCTGTGGAATTATCTGCCACAGAAGGCAGTGGAGGCCAATTCACTGGATGTTTTCAAGAGAGGGTTAGATTTAACTTTTAGGGCTAAGGGAATCAAAGGATATGGAGGAAAATGCCAGAACGGGGTACTGATTTTAAATGCTCAGCCAGATGAAGAACCTGTTTCTATGCTGTATCAATCAATTCATTTACATTATTATTCACAGTGGAAGATAATATGGTGCATCCCTAAGAGATAGATACTCGCCTGGCCAGGGACTCGACAAGAATAATGTAATCAAACCAACAGTAATGAAGAAAATTAAAGCTAGAGAACAAAGTAAAGATTTTTAGGACCTTTGAAAAATACTGTTGTTTTAAAGGAAGGAGGCAAGCAAGAGATTTTTTTCCGAAATGTAACAATATTCTTTTTAACTTTTCTTGAATTGCTTTGGATTGAAAATGTGGTCGTGCCAAAGTGTATTTTAAGAAAGTCGAGACAGGAACACTGATAAAATGTTCTTCAAAATTTTGAAAAAGTTGCAAAATCTGGATATCTGTGAAAAATGAAAATAAAAACAGGTCAGGCAGCGTCTGCGGAGAGAGAAATGGAATTAATATTTCAGATTGATGACCTTTTTCCAAAACTGGAAAAACAGAAAGCAAGCGTGTTTTAAATTGCAGAGTGGGGAGAAGAGAGAGTTTGGAGACCTAGATTGTCCCGGTGTTAGGGCCTGTCCCACTTGGCGTTATTTTTGGCGACTGACGGCATCATTGACTGACGTATCAGGTCACCAAAAAAGTCGCGGCGTGATGACGTTTTGACACATGGTGTCTCCTCAAATGTCGCAACATTTTTTTTTGTGAGCATTGGTGATCATTTTCCAATGTTCTCTCGACTCTGGATCAGTTCCTGTGGAATGGAGGGTAGCCAATGTAACTCCACTTTTTAAGAAATGAGGGAGAGAGAAAACGGGGCATTATAGACCAGTTAGCCTTAGATCGGATCGGTTGTAGGGAAGATGCTGGAGTCGATTTTAAAGATGTTATGGCAGCGCATTTGGAAAGCAGTGACGGGATCGGTCAAATTCAGCATGGATTTATGAAGGGTAAAATTATGCTTGACTAATCTTTTGGAATTTTTTGAGGATGTAACAAGTAGAATGCATTACGGAGAGCCAGTGGATGTGGTGTATCTGGACTTTCAAAAAGCCATTGACAAGAGATTAGTGTGCAAAATTAGAGCACATGATATTGGGGGTAGGGTATTAACATGGATAGAGAACTGGTTGGCAGACAAGAAGCAAAGAGTAAGAATTAACTGGTCATTTTCAGAATGGCAGGCAGTTACTAATGGGGTGCCACAAGGCTTGGTGCTGGGACCCCAGTTTTTTACCATATATATTAACGATTTAGGCGAGGGAATTAAATGCAACATCTCTTAAGTTTGCGGATGACACAAAGCTGGGTGGCAGTATGAGCTGCGAAGAGGATGCTATGAGGCTTCAGGGTGACTTGGATAGATTGTGTGAGTGGATAGGTTGTGTGAGTGGGCAGATGCCGTATAATGTGGATAAATGTGAGGTTATCCACTTTGGTGGCAAGAAAAGGAGGCAGGTTATTATCTGAACAGGAGGTGCCACGAGACCTGGGTGTGCTTGTACATCAGTCACTGAAAGTAAGCATGCAGGTACAGCAGGCAGCGAAGAAAGCTAACGGCATGTTGACTTTCATTGTGAGAGGATTTGAGTTTAGTAGCAAGGAGGTCCTGTGGCGCCTTCACGCCCATGTTGGTTTTGCATGTAACCTGTTACCTCTGGCGACTCGCCATCAGCCTCAGGAGATGGTGCAGTCACAAGAGCTCAATAACATCTCCAAGGTCAGACGCACTAATTGGCCTTACCTGCACACCGGTTTTGATTGGTGAGCATGTAGGTAAAAGGGGCTTCTGGAATAAACGTGACACAAGGTGCCTGGCTCAGCTAAGTGTCGTTTATTCTTTGCTTTCTGTCGTGGGATTCAGTACATACTACAGTCCTATGGCCCTGGTGAGATCACACCAAGAGTACTGTGCAGGGCTGTGGAGTCTGAGTCAGAATCGTCAAGTAGGAGTCGGAACAATTTTGGTGCCGCTGGAGTCGGAGTCAGAGTTGGTAAAAAAAGTCCCGACTCCGACTTCAACATAAATTTCGGAGACTACGTAAATCGGAAAAAATCCCCCCTTTTAAACATCCCGCACACTTTATTTGGTCATAATTTAGCCATTTAGCTCATACCTGTGGGCCTTAATTTAATACATTTTGTAGTAATGCTTTTATAATTTGTATTAAATTCATGAAATTTTAATTTTGTCATAACCCTATATGTATTTTTTTTCCTTTTAGCATAATGAATTATGGTTATTTTTCCAGAATAAACAATAAAAAAGCCACAATAACATAGCTACAACCATTAGACTCAAAACTTTAAGGACGTGGGTTTAAAAGGTAGTGGCCTCAATCACTTCTTCTGTGAGTCGCCTCAAAATTCTAACCAGAGAGTTTACCCAGAGACTTGTGAATCTGTGGAATTCTCTGCCACAGAAGGCAGTGGAGGGAGGCCAATTCACTGGATGTTTTCAAGAGAGAGTTAAATTTAGCTCTTATGGCTGAGGGAATCAAGGGATATTTGAAAACTGCCGGAACCGGGTACTGATTTCGGATGATCGGCCATGATCATATTGAATGGCAGTGCTGGCTCAAAGAACCGAATGGCCTTCTCCTGCACCTATTTTCTAAGTTTCTACTTCCAATTGGCTCCGTTATATACTTACTGTATAGAAAGTTTGGGAAGCCTGGATTGGCCACCAGTCGTTACCATTTCAATTGCATTTTTCATCTCCATCTTGTGATAAAATGCAATAAGCTGTGGTTCTTTTGATCGTTCTCCACTAATTAAACATTTTCGAATGTATTTCTTATTAAACCGGTTCAGCCTGAAAAATAACAGTTCCAAATGAATAAACTGTGTTACATGTATAGAATTGTGTTAGAAGATAGAATTGTACAGCACGGGAACAGGCACATCCACCCACAATAGCATGATGCAAAGATAAACTAATCTCATCTGCCTGCACATGATCCATATCCCTCCAATCCCTGCATATTTATTTGCCTATGTAAAAGCCTCCCATCGTATCTGCCTCCACTACTCCAGACAGCATGCTCCAACTGCTCACCATTCTGTGTAAAAAAAAACGCCCCACACATTTCCTTTAAACTTTGTCTCTCTCACCTAAAAGCTGTGCCCTCTAATCTTCGATATTTCTACCCAGAGTAAAAGATTCTAACTCTCTATCTTATCTGTGCCTTTCCATCTTTCCTCACTGCTTGTGACATTTTGTTTTCCATTAGCAGGAATATCTGCATCAGTTAGCATTATAATGTAATATCATTATGGTAGCCCCAGAAATAGTGGATGCATTAGTGATAATTTTTCAAAACTCTTTAGATTCTGGAGTAGTTCCTGAGGATTGGAGGGTAGCTAATATAACCCCCACTTTTTAAAAAGGGAGGGAGAGAGAAAACGGGGAATTACAGACCAGTTAGTCTAACATCGGTGGTGGGGAAAATGCTAGAGTAAGTTATTAAAGATGGGATAGCAGCACATTTGGAAAGTAGTGAAATCATTGGACAAAGTCAGCACGGATTTATGAAAGGTAAATCATGTCTGACGAATCTGATAGAATTTTTCGAGGATGTAACTAATAGAGTGGATAAGGGAGAGCCAGTGGATGTGTTATATCTGGACTTTCAGAAGGCTTTTGACAAGGTCCCACATAAGAGATTAGTATGCAAACTTAAAGCACACGGTATTGGGCGTTCAGTATTGATGTGGATAGAGAACTGGCTGGCAGACAGGAAGCAAAGAGTAGGAGTAAACGGGTCCTTTTCAGAATGGTAGGCAGTGACCAGTGGGGTACCGCAAGGCTCAGTGCTGAGACCCCAGCGATTTACAATATATATTAATGATCTGGACGAGGGAATTGAATGTAATATCTCGAAGTTTGCGAAGTTGGGGGGCAGTGTTAGCTGTGAGGAGGATGCTAGGAGGATGCAAGGTGACTTGGATAGGTTGGGTGAGTGAACAAATGCATGGCAGATGCAGTATAATGTGAGGTTATCCACTTTGGTGGCAAAAACAGGAAAGTAGACTATTATCTGAAAGGTGGCCGATTAGGAAAAGGGGAGATGAAACGAGACTTGGATGTCATGGTACACCAGTCATTGAAAGTAGGCATGCAGGTGCAGCAGGCAGTGAAGAAAGCGAATGGTATGTTAGCATTCATAGCAAAAGGATTTGAGTATAGGAGCAGGGAGGTTCTACTGCAGTTGTACAGGGTCTTGGTGAGAACACACCTGGAGTATTGCGTACAGTTTTGGTCTCCTAATCTGAGGAAATACATTCTTGCCATTGAGGGAGTACAGAGAAGGTTCACCAGACTGATTCCTGGGATGTCAGGACTTTCATATGAAGAAAGACTGGATAGACCTGGCTTGTACTCGCTAGTATTTAGAAGATTGAGGGGGGATTTTATAGAAACTTACAAAATTCTTAAGGAGTTGGACAGGCTAGATGCATGAAGATTATTCCTCATGTTGGGGAAGTCCAGAACAAGGGGTCACAGTTTAAGGATAAAGGGAAAGTCTTTTAGGACCGTGATGAGTAAAACATTTTTCACACAGAGAGTGGTGAATCTGTGGAATTCTCTGCCACAGAAGGAAGTTGAGGCCAGTTCATTGGCTATATTTAAGAGGGAGTTAAATGTGGCCCTTGTGGCTAAAGAGATCAGGGGGTATGGAGAGAAGGCAGGTACAGGATACCGAGTTGGATGATCCGCCATGATCATATTGAATGGTGGTGCAGGCTTGAAGGGCCGAATGGCCTACTCCTGCACCTATTTTCTATGTTTTCTATGTCTATGTCTGTCATCACTTAAATGTTGCAATAGCCCATTATCCTTGTCCCCTGGTGCATATGCAACTGGAATATTTAATTCTATAAATGCCGGTGATAAAGTGATTCAAGTATATGAGAATAAATTAATTTAATCCTTTCAATACGACATGATGCTGAATAATGGAAAGTGCACGCTGTCACCTACAATGACACAAAAAATGTAGGCAGAAGGGGCATTGCAGGTCCACAGTTCAGCACGACAATGGAACATTGCAGATTCTAGGTATAATATGTCCTTTCTTGGTGTGCCTCCATTACTAGTGGTGAAGAGCCAGTTTCAAATGAATTCGAAACCATGACTTGATCACTCACCGAATTAAATGAACCTTGTATGCAGAACTAGATAATCCCATGGCATTTACTACAAATAGATCAATGTCCTGGTTACCAGGACTAACAAACAAACAACGAGTGAAATTTGACTCACTTGTCTTTCCAGTGGTGATGTCCATAATGTCCACATACATCTTCAATGCCAGTCAGTAAATGATCCAGAAACTGCGGAGAGATGGATATCTTTATCATTCAATTGGAAATATGGTCATGTGTTACAGGATGCCGCTATGGGTCGACAAATTGCACAGTCCTGCTAGATATGTGGAATCAAAAGCTTCAAATTATATTAAAAGATCAGTCAGCTCTGAAACATTTCTTTACTTCCTGTTGAGAAATATTTTTCTTTAACTTGCTTCTGAAAAAGCACAATAAAATGAACACGTTTTTCAAATGTTTGGTAGAGCAGACTAGAGGCAGAAAGTCCACAAACCACCATATCGAGGGATGAAAAGATAAATATCAAATGTAACACAGTAAATGCCCAAAGAGCATCACAAAATTGAAAAACAAACAAAATGTAATACCGAGCCATGGATAGAATACAGAGCTTTATGACCAAAGAGTGTTCAAATAGATGGAATTTATGAGGCCTCGGAGAGAATGAAAAGGTGGGTTTGTTGGTTTAGCGTGTGAATTACAGAGCTTTGGAAATCAATATATCTATACATACGTTGATGATTACGTGACGAAGGCCCGCCAGGCTGCACGCGCACCAAACTTCAAAGCAGCGGTATGAAATCACAAATAAACAACACCGAAGTACATAGTAAGATCAGTGACTCGCGAACTACCATATGATCCTTTATGAGAGAGGGTTGGGCGTGGCGAGCAAGTAATCACCAACGTAACTCCTCATAAAATCAAGATCAAACTTCAAACTGGTAAGTTCTCGTTTAATCTCACTATTTTACTTCGGAGTCACATGAGTGATTCCGTGAAGAGTTCAAAGCTTTGTGATTTCATGCCGCAGATTACAAATCTCGGCATCCCACTGCATTGATTAACTCGAAAGAGAAATAAATGCATTAGTAGTAACATTGCATTCAATGTAGAAATAGGGTTTATTTAACAATGTAAACAAACGACAGTACCCCTTAAATTTAGGTACTTAAAATGGCACAGGCAAACAGTCCTGGATTGACAATCGGCCGATCATAAAAATTCTGAAACATCAGCTCATTTGCCCATCCGGCGACCGCCAAAATATGGTCGAAGGGCACGTCTCTCACGTTGGCCGCCAACGTAGCTGCTGCCCTAGTGGAATGAGATGTAAACGCACTATCTAAATGATACACTGACATTGATACTGACCTGGTGGAATGAGATATACAATCGTCAGTGTTAATATCTGTACAACCCAGAACCTGCTGCAGCCACCATGAAAAAAGTCTGAACCGACCTTCCTTTGTGTAGTTGTTTGTTAACTAATAACCAAGGCTGATTCCATACTTTTTAAGATTCTGGTGGCCTAGATAACATAGAAGTGAGACCATGGGGTGTTCAAATGATCTTCAATCATGCTACCCCTAGTCTACTCTGGTTGTGTAGACCAGAATGTAAATGTAATGGCACCTGCAGCCAATTCCATCCTATCTAGCCACAACGTTTGGAATGTTTGCCGTCATTGTGCTGATATAAGTGCTGATATAAGTGTCATAATTAAGGATGTAGCTGGAACCCCTTGGTGAAGTAATGTTCACACATTTTCAATAACCAACTGTATAATCTTGTAATGGGAGAACTTGCGTCAAGATCTTTTAACAACTCGATATCCGGGTTGGACCCGAGAGCGTAGTTCCCTTATGTTGCAGCTGTAGAGTCTCTATAACGGAACTATTGTCAATACCATTTAAAATGAGCTGGAAATGTCAGTAATCTGTACCGTATTAAATGTAACATTAACATTTAACAAAACACTTCTGATCCCCTCAATAGGAATGTACTGCTTTTTTGGGTGCTATCCCTGCACACTGCAGTGAGCACCTTCATGGCTTGATGTGACAACCTGAGGAAAAAGTCAATCCATTCAAAATGTGTAGGTCAATAATCGTTTTACTGTGCAAAAGCCGGTCTCCTGAACCACAGCTTAAAACAGCAAGTTCTTGTTTTTTGGCATAACCGTATACCGTTGTGCCATAATGCCTGATGAAGCAGGCAACATGGACGCTTGGCCAGTCCGACAGTACAAACCCAAGCGAGGTCTTGCTGACCTTTTTAAGAACCGGCTAATGAGGCAAAAAATGAGGAAGACATAAAGACCATTTTTCCTATTGAAGCGAGAAAGTATTTCTCCGCACTGTTGTGCCACATATTTTTTGCAATGAGTGAAAAACATGCATTAACATGATGAATATTCGATGAAGTATTGAACCATGCTTTCATCATACTTCGAGATCCAACACTTATTCTGTGTTATCGTCGATCTGAACTGGATGATACGCCAGTGGCAAGGAGATTAATTACAGGATATTTTTCCGTTGATTATCATGTGACTAACATATGTCACCATCGTAGAGTGGCAACTTGAATTTGAGCATGTCGAATATGTATATTCGCTCAAAACCCCTTACTCATGGGTACATTTAGTGTATATATTTAGTTGATACCAACAACTGAAGAATTGAGAATTGGTAACTCATGCAATCTCCACTACCTTTGAGTAGGTGATGGTATTTAGAACTTCTCATCTTAGAGTTCTTTTTTTTTTAAATACATTTTTATTAGAGGTAAGCAATAAATTAGCAAACATATTATGGTAGAAGTATTTTGTGTACATCAATCATACATTATTAATGTTATCAATTAAATCATTCTGCCTCTAATAGTTTTTTTTATAGATTAAGAGTAATAAAAAGAGAGAAAAAAAGAGAAAATAAAAAATTGAAAAAAAATCATAAGGAATGCAATAATTTACCATTAATACATAATTGGAGATAAGATCAATGAATATAGAGTATAACTTTTCATCTGATCCTGAGTCCAAGTTTCAGTTAGGTTCCCCTGCCGAACCAATCTACCCTTTTAAGCAATCGATGAAAGAAGACCATATTCTAACACAGAGTTCTTGTTTGTCCATTAAGGCAAATCTGATTCTTTCCAGGTGTAGGGCCTCTGACATTTCCATAATCCACATTTTAATTGTGGGGGTTATAGGGCCTTTCCAAAAGCATCTTAGAGTTCTAAACATCAGTTCATATTAACTGAATTCAACTGACCACACTACTGTAGCGAGTTTCAAGTTCAAAGTTCAATGAGTTATTGTCATGTTCAGCAATGCTGAATACTGTCACTTCATCATTGTGGCTGAAGTAGCCTCAGCTGACAATAGCACAAGGTTGTTAGCAATGATCTAATTGCTACTTACACAATATCAGTTCCTTGATTTGCTCAGCTGCAACACAGCTGCTATATAGCCAATTACTCTTAATGAAAATAACTCAGTTTTGTAACAGATTGCTATAACCCCAATCTCTTGCCACAAGGCGGAGACAAGGCTAATAATAATTAAAGGTAAATCCCAATGACCAACAAATAGTTTATCCCATACTGCAAAGATTTACTGTTATAGTACAGTTATATTGTCTTTGATAACCTTTGTAATGGGATTTGTATAACATGTATCTCTTACCTTATGAATCTGTTGTAGTCAGGAATAATTTTTTACATTCGGAAAGTTCATATGCCCGATACTCTCCATTCTTCATAATAACATGCCAATCCTACCTTATTGCATGGGTGGCTTGCATGAGAACTTTTACCCAATTTCCAAACACTGGCCATAATCCAAACTTACTTGGAATGCTCCGGCTGTGCCTCAACCAAATATTTTTATCCTGTGTGTGTTGTACAAACAAATGTAAATATTACAACTTGTAAACGGTGGGTGCACTACCCAAATTTTGGAAGTGCTAGACCCATTTAGTTGAGCATGATTGGAAGGTGCATGGGATTTCTGAGCAATCATGCTGCCCCCAGCTCCAGTGAACCGCTACTGCCGATGAGCGCCTGGGGTGCTTTCTGAACGATGACTTTTGCCCGTCATTGGCCGAATTAATTCGTCTGCCAGGCTTCTTCCCCTGTAGAATAGACCTACCTGAATAACCGATTCAGCGGCTGGCTCTCACATCCCCCTGGTGGCGTTGTTCACTGCCGGCACATATGTGCTTGAGTATGTTCTATGAACATTTTGAGCCCGGAGCCATCTTGACCTTTTGCTCTTCCCTCCTCAGAGTGGGTGATTCGTAGGCAACCCTAACAGGCGCTGCCGCAGGCTGCAGGATACAAATACTGATACGAATCCATTGGCCTTAACCCAATAGAATATTCTACTGGGATGGCAACTTTATTGTCAGGAAAGGTACCTCTGACACGTGCCCTTCATCCCTTTGGGTATGCCCCACGGCCATACCCTGAGACTCAGTGTCAGCAGGATACTGACCCATCTTGGTCTCTGACTCCGAGAGGGAGACCTTTGTAGCACTGTATACAACAGTTGCTGTATTTAGGATAGTCGTTTCAACTCGCTATCCAGCCCCGGTGAGGAATTCATCCCCCGACTCTGTGGGCCTTGCTCTCTAGCCCCGGTGGAGAATCATCGCCCGACTCCGTGGGCGAGCAGATATGTGTGAATTTGAGCAACCCTGTCCCAGGCGTTGCTGGCGCGGCTCTCTCATTGGCCGGTAATGTCACAAATGAAACAGCCCTGTATCAGGTGCTGCTGGCACGGCTCTCCCGTAGGCCGACACTTTCATACATGAAGCAGCCCTGTCAAGAGCTGTTGGCGCGGCCTGTCCCATAGGCCCGCACATTTTACACATTAAGCAGCCCTGTCAGGCACTGCTAGCGCGGCCTGTCCCATAGGCCCGCGCTATCGCTGTGTAAGCTCACTAAATCAACATTTAGTGTACAGCTTTACCTGTGAAGGGTAAAAATAATTCATAGCAACTTGTGCTTAAACAATTATAACATTGTCAGAACATATAACAATAACTTTTTACTTTGCCTTTAGCTTTTACTTAAAGAAAAAACACTATAAAATACATACTTTTTATTATAAGGAGAAACCCTTTATAGCCCGACTCACCCGAGTCCAAATAGGGCTGAATGAATCCCAGTAATTTCTTGACTGGGGCCCACGTCTGTGAGTCACTGACCGCACTGTCAGTGGCTCCAGCGTTGCTTCCTTGCCGTTCCAACGGCATCCCACAGGCTGGGAACCACTGACCCCACTGTCAGCGACTCTGCTTAAATTTCTTGCCGTTTTTACGGCATCCCTGCAGGCTGGCGAGCCGCTAACTGCACTGTTAGCGGCTCCTTATGTCGCAACCCGATCAATTTTGCCGGTTTATCCGCATATGCGGTCGGACTGGAATATCCCCATAGTCCATAACCGGCAACTTGTCGGGCTGCGAAACTGGCAGGAAAAACCTCTGTAAAAAGAGGCTCCTGCCTAAAAACCCCTGGTAAGTAAAAAACCAAACTTACCTTTTAAGTTTAACTTACCACCGGCAGAAGCTGTGTACTGCCAGACTGGTGCTTGCGCCAATGCGGCTGGTGTACTGCTGCGCATGCGGCCTGGCGGGCCTTCTGCACGGAATCACTCACGTGACTCCGAAGTAAAATCTGTCAATAGCACAATTATAATCAAGGATCGCCAAAGGGACAAAAATGGAGGACAGACAATGTGATGAGTTGTATGGGTGGAGGAATTTACAGACGCACTACTGGATATTTTCAATGAAGTTTGCTTAACCAGTAGACAACACAGGTCTGTCTTCAAGCACAGAAGGGCTGGCAAGATCGACAGTTCAAGTTAGGAGATAAGCAGTGGAGTTTTCAATGACTCATAGGAAGGCTGAAATTGGGAAACAAGTCAGGGTTCTTTTCAGCACATTCAAAAATATAGATAACACTAGACTAAGTGGGACCAAGTCACACGGGAGGCCTGGTCCCCCAACGCAACCCATTCCTCAACACAATATTCCACCACTCACCCGTTCCCCCAATGCACATCGTTCCCCCAACGCAATATTCCACCACTCACCCATAGCCCTACTGCGCAGGCGCAGCTCATTTCCCCTCATCCCCGAGCACTCCCTCCCCCTCCTCTTCATGTGTGGGAGGGGGGGAGGGAAGTGTGGGGTGGGAGGGGTGTGTGTGGACGGGGAAGTGTGGGGGGGGGAGAAAGGGTGGCATGGGGAGGGGTGGTGTGGGGGGAGGGAATGATGTGGGGGGAGGGGTGATGTGGGGGGAGGGGTGATGTGGGGGGAGGGGAGGAGGGGTGTGTGGGGACGGGGAGGTGTAGGGGGGCTTGTGGTGTGGGGGGCTTGTGGTGTGGGGGGGCGGGGTGGCGGGGGGAGGGGTAATGTGGGGGGAGGGGTAATGTGGGGGGAGGGGTAATGTGGGGGGAGGGGTAATGTGGGGCGGAAGGGAGGTGTGTGTGTGTGTTCTATGAGATAAATGGAGGAGTTTGGTTTCAGACACAGTTACTGCTATTAAAGCAAATGACTACTAACCAGGCACGTGCCGTCAGGGTAGGCAGTGTCTACCTTGCCTACCCTGGCTAAAATTATAACATAGTAATAACTAAATATAACTAATAAAGGCATGGGAGAATTATGCCTATGTAAGAGATCGATCTCTTAGGTAGGCATAATTCTCCGTGCCTTTCATCCGCAGCGCTTGTAACACGGGAAGCTCTGTGCAGCCCACGTGCCGTCAGCGATGCCTGAAGCCGTCAGTTTCAAGCCGGGCTGAAGGCAGCAGAAATTCTGCCTTTGCAGCACTGCGCATGCGCACCAGCCTACTGCGCATGCGCAGCGCTAGTTTCTTGGCGGGGTTTTCAAATATGGATTGGCAATATTTTAAGTGTATATTAGGAAACAGGGAGCGAAGAATGGAGCTCGTGCATCGATAATGTGGTAAGTACATTTTGTGTTTATGTTTATAAATACTGTATATGTGTATAAATACTGTTTATAAATCCCGGGGTGTGGGGGTGGGGGGGAGAGTTCCTTTCACAGCGTTTGCGGAGTCCGGCCTGGGGTAAAGTTGCAGGGAGGGCACGAATGTTATGAAGGAGGGGGTTGGGATAATACCACTTGCGACGCTCCTTGCACGGAGGCGTGGAATGCCACAGCATTGAGGCTGCGGGGGGGGGGGGGGGGGGGGGGCGGGGAGAGAAGTAGCTCGGGTGGCTGGGCCAGACAGCGGGACCAGCAGCCACCTTAGCTCCTTCTGCCGGTCCCCGCTCACCTCTGGCAGCTCTCCGTCTAAAAACCTCTCTCCTGCCGCTCGCTGGCCTCACTCATGTCCTTAAATTCCGACAGCGCGATTGAGGTTACTCGGCTGTGGGAATTTGAGGATTTGCAGGAAGCCGCTGACATGAGCGAAGTCGGCGAACGGCAGGTGACAGGTGTTCTGACGGAGAGCACTGCCAGAGGTGAGTGGGCCGGCAGAAGGCGCTGAAGTGGCGGCCAGTTCTGTTGTCGGGTCCCAGTGGCCGCTCGTAGCTCCCCGAGCTGCTTCTATCCCCAGCTACAGTGCGTGGCTTCGCGCCCGGAGAGCTGTGGTAGTGGTGAGTGAGTTACTGGCAGTATTCCAGACACCCTCCTTCTCAACACTCGTGCCCTCCCCACAACTTGAATTTTTGGAATTCTCCACCCCAAAGACTTGTGGATGACAAATGTTTTCAAAGCTGAGAAAGTTAGACTTTCACCTCAACAGAATCAGGATTCAAGGGGATTGGGCATGAAACGGCAGTGGAGACCAAAATCTGATCAGGCACAATCTTACTCAATAATAACATAGGCCTGCAGTATACCTAGTAACATGGGATGAACAGTCAAAGTTACCTCTGCATCCCATGAATATCTAAATAAATGAGTAAAGGTCCTTTCAATCACCAAGTACAAAGTGCCTGTATATGTACATGAGAATACAGAAGATGGTTTTCAGACAGTCAAATAGAACTCTGACCAAGAGGGTGTGGGGCAGCGATATCACAGGGGAATTGATGCAGAGGAATAAATGTTATTGTAATTTATAATCAGGAGGTCAGTTAGCATCCTTTACAGTGCCAAGAATCCCAAATATCATGTTTCCCATCCAGTGTCTGGATAGGAAGCCTTGCGAAATAGGTGAAATGGCTTAGAATCTGAGAATGGGGTGAAAAATCAAGTTATTACACTTTGATTAATCAATTGCATACGAAAGGTTAGGATTAGGGATTTAAAAATCACCACCTCATGGATCATAATCTCAGTATTACTTTAGCCAAGGAGAGACTCGACTTGGATGAAACAGGTTAGAAATGGCAACAGTTGATGTGGGAATAAGAATTCAATTACATGGCATAACAGCACCATTCTACGACCGGAAGAAGCTGTACCTTTGGGCCAGGTTGTACCTGAACCACGCTGAGACCAAGCTTCTAGCAGAACCACAGCTGTAAATAGAAGTACGATTTTAAATGAATAATATGACGGAATGGGGCAAGGCTGGCTGGGAGGAATGCTAGATATAACAGCAATCAAACATTAAAAATATTTCAGGAAAAAATAAGTAAAGGTGTACAGAAGAAAAATAAGACAAATGGCCTTTGATCAGACAAATCAAAAGTTAATAACAAGGAATAAGTAGTAAAAAAAAAAGATTGTTAATTGTCCAGGCAATTGGAAAGATACTGGAAACAATGCTAATAGTAAAAGAGCAGATAGACAGAAAATATAATTTAAAAAAAAATCAGACATGCTTAACTAACCTGATAGAATTTTTGAAGAGATTATGGAAAGACCAGACAGGGTTAAGCAGATTTCATACACTTGGATTTTCAAAGACCTTCGACAAGGCACCGCATGGTAGGCTCAGGACAAAGGTTAGAGCATGTAGAATCAGGGACAAATAGCTGAGTGCTTAGCAAATTTACTAAATGAAAAAAAATAGAAAGCAGAGAGGAAGGGTGAAGGGTAGTTATTTAAATTGGAGCACGGTAGAAAGCAGCAGTATTTCATGATATTAAGGAGTGGAACATATTAATAATTTATTGGATTGAATTAATTTATGAACAAGACATATTTACAGATGATACCAAATTGAGGATGCTACAGTTAACCTCGAGGAAGAACGCAACATAATTCATAAGAAATCTTGATGAGAAATTAAGCGTGATATTTTAGCATAGATAAATGAGAGTTGATGTACTTTAGTAAAAAAAACAGCATCATCCTTCAAACTTGGAGAAAACAAGTTAAGGGATAGAAAAGAAAATGGATCTCATGATACAAGTAAAAAGTAGTTAAAAGTAGCATCGAGATCAGCAAATAAAGATGTTAAGAAAGCTCTGGAACTTATTTCTAGTGGATAAAATTCATCATTTATGAAGGTAAATAAAACATGCACAATAATCCCCGTCTACTGATACTCTCCTCCGCCTAACGGAGCTGGTCCTTACCCTCAACAACTTTTCCTTTGACTCCTCCCATTTCCTCCAAATCCAAGGCATAGCTATGGGCACGTGCATGGGCCCCAGCTATGCCTGCCCCTTTGTTGGGTACGTCGAACAATCCTTGTTCGAGGCCTACCGTGGCCCTATTCCCGGACTCAACCTCCGCTACATTGACAACTGCATTGATGCCGCCACCTGCATCCATGCAGAATTCACAGACTTCATCCACTTCACCACTAACTTCCTTCTGGCACTAAAACAGCTGGACCATTTCCAACATCTCCCTACTGTTTCTAGACTTCACTATCTCCATCGCAGGTAACAGACTACTGACCGACATCTGCTACAAACCCACTGACTCACATGGCTATCTGGACTACACTTCTTCCCACCCTGCTTCCTGTAAGGACTCTATCCCCTACTCCCAATTCCTCCGTCTACGCCGCATCTGCATCCAGGATGCGGTGTTCCAAACCAGGGCATCAGAGATGTCCCCATTCTTTGGGAAACGGGGGTTCCCCTCTTCGACTATAGATGAGGATGTCACCAGGGTCTCCTCTATATCCCGTAGCTCCGCTCTCACTCCCCATCCCTCCACTCGTAACAAGGACAGAGTCCCCCTTGTCCTCCCCTTCCGCCCTACCAGTCATCACATACAACAGATAAATCCTCCGACATTTTCGCCACCACCAACAGAATCCCACCACTGGCCACATCTTCCCATCTCCTCCCCTTTTGGCTTTCCAGAGACTGCTCCCTTCGTAACTCATTGGTCAATTCATCCCTTCCCACCCAAACCACCCCTCCGCTGGTACTTTCCCTTGCAACCGCAGGAAATGCTACACTTGTCGCTTTACTTCCCCTCTCGACTCCATCCAAGGACCCAAGCAGTCTTTCCAGGAGCGGCAGAGATTCACCTGCACATCCTCCAACCTCATCTATTGCATCCGCTGTTTGAGGTGTCAACTGCTCTACATCGGTGAGACCAAGCGTAGGCTTGGCGATCGCTTCGCTCAACACCTCCGCTCAGTTCGCATTAACAAATCTGGTCTCCCGGTGGCTCAGCACTTCAACTCCCCTCCCATTCCGAATCCGACCTTTCTGTCCTGGGCCTCCTCCATGGCCAGAGTGAGTCCCACCGCAAATTGGAAGAGCAGCACCTCGTATTTCGCTTGAGTAGTTTACACCCCAGCGGCATGAACATTGACTTCTCCAATTTCAGGTAGTCCTTGCTTTCTCCCTCCTTCCCCTCCCATTCCCAGCTCTCCCACAGCCCACTGTCTCCGCCTCTTTCTTTCTTTTTCCCACCCCCCCCCCCCACATTAGTCTGAAGAAGGGTCTCGATCCAAAACGTCACCCATTCCTTCGCTCCATAGATGCTGCCTCACGCGCTGAGTTTCTCCAGCTTTTTGTCTACCTTCAATATTCTTGCCAGGCTACCTTTAGAGAAATGTTCTAATCAGCAATCTATAAAAATGACATAACTGCTGTTGCCATACAATCCTGGGACCCAGGTTTGATTCCAACCTTGTGTGTTGTCGGTGTAGGTGTCGGTGGAAATGCATAGATTTTCTCTGGATGCTCAGGTGTTCTCCTATGTGCCAAATATGTGCCAGTAAGTTAATTGGCTACTACAAATGACTCTTTATTGTAGGTTAATGACAAAAAAAAAATCGTATGGGAATTGATGCACATGCGTGACAGTGATTAAGTTGCGGGAATACAAATAATAAGGAAGGAGGGA
The DNA here is from genome assembly GCA_963514005.1 of Raja brachyura. The sequence continues at coordinate 26,640,390 of OY740809.1, read as the reverse complement.
ATGTGACTTATGGGCCTGTCCCACTTGGGTGATTTTTCAGGCACACGCACCTCTTCCTTCACCAGCCCGTTATGCAGGCGGGGGACAGGGCAAGTGGGGAGAGCGCGGTCTGAGTAAAATTCATACGGTGCAAAGCCAAAGTGATGCAGACACACAACATGATGAACAGGAAGGTTGGCGCTGTAATTAAGACGGCTAAGCACAGTGGACAGTAAGTCCTTTAAAAGAAGGGGGGGGGGGGGGGGGGGAGAGGGAGGAGAGAAGCAGGGAGAAGGAGGGACACAGAGTGGAGACAACTTTAAAAAGCCAGAGATACACGGCTGTGAAGCTTAGCGGACATTAACATTACCGGTCAGTTATCCTTGGATCTGAAAGCTACTGCTTATGTTTTTTTCCCCCCAATGAGCCAATGAAATTCACCGGTCAGCACCGGCTACAACCAACGAGAACCTTCGACCTCCTGGCAACCCACTAGGACCTCCTGGCAACCCACCTACGGCACGAGAATTCTCACTACTCTCCATGGTGGCTTCATTCTAGTCGCCACTAATTTTTCAACGTTGAAAAATTTGCGGCGACCATAATGAGGCTGCGACTAGTTCCCAGAATGCGGGAATTCCTCGTGACCATGAAGGCGACTCCCCAGCAACCACCCGCGAACATGTGGTGACCGCAGAGTCTCCTGCAGTCGCCTAAAAAGTCACCTATGTGGGACAGGCCCATAAGTGATTGCTTTGACCCAAATGGCCACTTTCTTGCAGTCATAAGTAGAGATAACATAGCTTAGAAACCTGTTAAACATAGAAAATATACATTAGAAAATAGGTACAGGAGTAGGCCACTCGGCACTTGGAGCCAGCACTGCCGTTCAATATGATCATGGCTGATCATCCAAAATCAGTATCTCGTTCCTGCTTTCCCCATATCCCTTGATTCCGTTATCCCTAAGATGTAAATCTAACTCTATCTTGTAAACATCCAGTGAATTAGCCTCTGCTACCTTATGTGGCAGAGAATTCCACAGATTCACAACTCTCTGGTTAGAATGGTGAGGTGACTCACAGAAGAAGTGATTGAGGCAAATACATTAAGTATACTTCAAAAGTTTTTTAGCCAAATGCATGATAGTTGGAACAGTAAAATCACAAAGTCATACATCACAGAAACAGGCCCTTCGGCCCAATATGCTGAAACATTCGTTCTGTAAAGGCAGAAACCAATGCGCATAATTATCAGAAGAGCAAATTTCACCAATTGACCAATTTCTGAAAATAAAACAGAAAATAGCCTAAATACTTTGCGGTCAGGCAGCATCTATGGAAATGGAAACAGTTAGTATTTCAAGTGGAATACCTCTCGTCAGATCTAAAACAATCTTTTTGATTTTTTTGTAGTTGCCCAAATAACAGAAATGTTGGCGCTTGGATTCATAAACCCTTCCCCTCATTCCTCATCTCCAGCTCTTGGGTTCTATCAATTTAATGATTACTCTTATCGAACTTGGGTCTACATTGAAACAACTTCTAATTCAACCGCATTGAAACCATCCGCCATGGTTACCCACTTTGGACTTTGGAAGGAGTAGGATACGGACCCACAATCCTGTTTACATCAACTTGACGATGGTGGAAAGGGTCAAAAACATCAAATACCTGAGCGTGCATATTTCTGAAGATTGTTCCTGGTCCCAGCACACTAATGCAATTATAAAGAAGGCACATCAGCTCCTCTACTTCCTGAGAAGATTACGGAGAGTCGGTATGTCAAGGAGGACTCTCTCGAACTTCTACAGCATACTGACTGGCTGCATCGTGGCCTGGTACGGCAACTTGAACGTCCAGGAGCGGAAAAGAATGCAGAAAGTTGTGACCACTGCCCAGTTCATCACCGGCTCTGACCTCCCCACCAAAAAGGCTGCCAACATCATCAAAGACCCACACCATCCTGGCCACACACTCATCTCTCCGATGCCTTCGGGAAGAAGGTACAAGAACCTGAAATCTGTAACATCCAGGTTCAGGAACAGCTTCTTCCCCACAGCCATCAGGCTATGAAACACAACATCAAATAAGCTCTGAACAATAACAGTCTATTAATACTACTGCACTTTATCTGTTTATTTATTGTGTATATACTAACGCTATTCCGTACCTGTGTGTGGATCTCTTCATTAATGGAACGTTTGGAGTCTTGTTTCTTCTTCACAGCAAGCAATTCAACCAATGGTCGAATCGTCATCCCCTGTCGGCCAAGGAAGGAACCAGTTACCACATTTCAAAAAAAGTCATGTGCGAGTTTACCACCAGTATCACGAAAACAACAGTTTGGACAATGGATTCTGACGGACTCTATTACAAGCTGAGGTTTACAACTAGAGCTTTAGCTTAAAACAATTTGCATTAATAGCATCTTTAATGTAGAAAATTAAAAATAATTTAAAGAATATATTATCCAAGTCACCTTGCAGTCTGTTAGCTATGAGGTGGATGCTAGGAGACTGCAAGGTGACTTGGATAGGCTGGGTGAGTGGGCAAATGTTTGGCAGATGCAGTATAATGTGGATAAATGTGAGGTTATCCACTTTGGTGGCAAAAATAGGAAAGCAGACTATTATCTAAATGGTGGCCGATTAGGAAAAGGGGAGATGCAGCGTGACCTGGGTGTCATGGTACACCAGTCATTGAAAGTAGGCATGCAGGTGCAGCAGGCAGTGAAGAAAGCGAATGGTATGTTAGCTTTCATAGCAAAAGGATTTGAGTATAGGAGCAGGGAGGTTCTACTTCAGTTGTATGGGGTCTTGGTGAGACCACACCTGGAGTATTGCGTGCAGTTCTGGTCTCCAAATCTGAGGAAGGACATTATTGCCATAGAGGGAGTGCAGAGAAGGTTCACCAGACTGATTCCTGGGATGTCAGGACTGTCTTATGAACAAAGGCTGCATAGACTCGGTTTATACTCTCTAAAATTTAGGCGATTGAGAGGGGATCTTATAGAAACTTACAAAATTCTTAAGGGGTTGGACAGGCTAGATGCAGGAAGATTGTTCCCAATGTTGGGGAGGTCCAGGACAAGGGGTCACAGCTTAAGGATAAGGGGGAAATCCTTTAGGACCGAGATGAGAAGGACTTTTTTCACACAGATAGTGGTGGGTCTCTGGAACTCTCTGCCACAGAGGGTAGTTGAGGCCAGTTCATTGGCTATATTTAAGAGGGAGTTAGATGTGGCCCTTGTGGCTAAGGGGATCAGAGGGTATGGAGAGAAGGCAGGTACAGGATACTGAGTTGGATGATCAGCCATGATCATATTGAATGGCGGTGCAGGCTCGAAGGGCCGAATGGCCTACTCCTGCACCTAATTTCTATGTTTCTAAACAGATAGATTTTAAAGAGTTTCATATGAGAGGTAGAAATGCAATGGTTTTGGTAGGGAATTACTAAGCTTTGGACCGAGTCATTTCAACGCGCTATCAAAGAGTGATTGTACACAAAGGAAAGAATTCAACTCTATATACAGTGGTTTGCAAAAGTTTTCATACCCCTTGAACTTTTCCACATTTTGTCACGTTACAACCACAAACGTAAATGTATTTTATTGGGATTTTATGTGATAGACCAACACAAAGCGAAGTGGAAGGAAAATGATACATGGTTTCCAAATTTTATTACAAATAAAAAACTGAAAAGTGTGGCGTGCAAAAGTATTCTGCCCCCGTGAGTCAATGCTTTGAGGAACCACCTTTCGCTGCAATTACATCTGCAAGTCTTTTGGGGTATGTCTCTACCAGCTTTGCACATCTAGAGACTGACATTTTTGCCCATTCTTCTTTGCAAAATAGCTCAAGCTCAGTCAGATTGGATGGAGAGCGTCTGTGAACAGCAATTTTCAAGTCTTGCCAGAGATTCTCAATTGGATTTAGGTCTCGACTTTGACTGGGCCATTCTAACATATGAATATGCTTTGATCTAAACCATTCCATTGTAGCTCTGGCTGTATGTTTAGGGTCGTTGTCCTGCTGGAAGGTGAACCTCTGCCCCAGTCTCAAGTCTTTTGCAGACTCTAACAGGTATTTGGCTCCATCCATCTTCCCATCAACTCAGACCAGCCTCCCTGTCACTGCTGAAGAAAAGCATCCCCACAGCATGATGCTGCCACCACCATGTTTCACAGTGGGGATGGTGTGTTCAGGGTGATGTGCAGTGTTAGTTTACCGCCACACATAGCGTTTTGCATTTAGGCCACAAACTTCAATTTTGGTCTCATCAGACCAGAGCACCTTCCTCCATGTTTGCTGTGTCCCCCACATGGCTTGTGGCAAACTGCAAACAGGACTTCTTATGGCTTTGTTTCAACAATGGCTTTCTTCTTGCCACTCTTCCATAAAGGCCTGATTTATAGAGTGCACGACTAATAGTTGTCCTGAGGACAGATTCTCCCACATGAGCTGTGGATCTCTGCAGCTCCTCCAGAGTTACCATGGGCCATACTCTTTCCATTTTCGGATGATGGATTGAACAGTACTCCGTGAGATGTTCAAAGCTTGGGATATTTTTTTTATAACCTAACCCTGCTTTAAACTTCTCCACAACTTTATCCCTGAACTGTCTGATATGTTCCTTGGACTTCATGATGCTGTTTGTTCACTAATGTTCTCTAACAAACCTCTGAGGCCTTCACAGAACAGCTGTATTTACACTGAGATTAGATTACACACAAGTAGACTCTATTTACTAATTTTGTGACTTCTGAAGGCAATTGGTTGCACTGGATTTTATTTAGGGGTATCAGAGTGAATGGGGCTGAATACTTTTGCATGCCACACTTTTCAGTTTTTTATTTGTAAAAGAATTTGAAAACGATGTATCATTTTCCTTCCACTTCACAATTATGCGCCAGTTTGTGTTGGTCTATCACATAAAATCCCAATAAAATACATTTACGTTTGTGGTTATAACATGACAAAATGTGGAAAAGTTCAAGGGGTATGAAAACGTTTGCAAGCCACTGTAAAGCTTCAAGTAGACCTTAGGGCCATTCATAATTTGTTGTTTACTTTGTTGGATACAAAGTCTTGGTAATTTTCCCGGAAATTCCATGCCTTAAATAAAGTGATTTCCATTGCTATATGTAAACTGAATTCATCAAAAAATTAAACTCCTAACTGCTTCCTAGTCTTGTCAGATCTGTATTTTAAAACTCTCATCCTAGCATATGGCTTTGTCCATACCTTTCTACCATTCTGAAGAAATGAGGAACTGTAGATGCTGGTTTATAAAAAAAAGTTCTGGAGTAACCCAGCAGGCCAAGCAGCTTCTCTGGAGAATATGGATAGGCGACATTTCTCCAGTCTGAATCCCAGAAACATCATCTATCCATGTTTACCAGAGATGCCGTCTACCATTCTGAGGTCACTGCTCTTCTTGAAATGAGGCTTAATTTACTCTTTCATTTTATATAATTTCACTTGACATCAGTCGCCTATAACCTAAACACCAGAATTTTCTCCCAGACTTTCTGTTAAGCCACCCCTTGAAGCTTTGACCAAGCTTTTAATCACCTATTTACAAATCTCTTGGTGCACTTGAGGCAGATTTTGTTGCAAGATCATTCATCTGAAATATCTTAGCAGGGTTTTTTAATGAATACTCTAAACAGGTTTTTGTTGTTGATATGTACCGCAGCAACATAGTTGCACTTTGAATGGAATCATTTTGTACTCCACCCAAATAGGAGGAAGCAATTACCGGCCCCAGCGCTTACACGGAAAAACACCAACCCCAGCATGCACATTACATGCGGAGATTAACTACAAAATATATAAAGACCTGCACAAAGACAGTGAAGAAGATGAGTGTAATAATGGCAGTGAGGAACATGGTTCGAGGGAATCGTTCATGCAGCAAGTAGCCAAGTGAAAAGGCGATAGCTCCTCGCAGGCCCCCATATGAAATTATGAACTGGTCCTTGGAAGTGAGTTTCACAACGCGAAATCTGTTTAGTATTGCAGTCATGCCTAGGACACCTGAAAGAAAATTACAGAGTCAGTAAAATGTAAACAAGTTACCATCTTCCCATCACCTTTGTCTGATCTCACGCGTTCCCCCCCACCACCCTCATGTTGCTACTGAATAGGCAGCCATGTCTGCTCATTGTGACGGTGAATGTCGTGGAAAATAGTGCATATGCAGATAATAAATGGTAAGGTCCAACATTACATAACATGCAGCAAAATTGAGGACGCAAGGGAAAGTGCCTCTGGCAGTTCATTTCATATACTCACCACCCTCTGTGTTGAAATTGCCCCCTCGGGTTCTTATTAAATCTTTCCCCTTTCTCCTTAAATCCTATGTTCTCTGGATCTTGATTCCTCAAATCTGAGTCAAAGTTTGAGTTTTCCCCCTCTCTATTCACCTCATGATCTTTACCTCAGCCTCCTGCGTTCCAAGGAATTAAGTCCTAGCCTGTCTAACCTCTCCCTATAGCTCAGGCCCTCAACATCCTCGAAAATCTTCTCGGCGCATTTTCTAGCTAAACCACATCCTTCCGATAGCAAGACGACCAAAACAGAACAAAATATCTATGTGGCCTCCTCACTAACATCTTGTACAACTGCAACATAACATCCCAACTTCTATACTCAATACAATACAGTCCTTGCTTTCTCCCTCCTTCCCCTCCTCTTCCCAGCTCTCCCACAGCCTGTCTCCACCTCTTCCCATCTTCTTCCCAACCCCCCACACCAGTCTGAAGAAGGGTCTCGACCCAAAACGTCACCTATTCCTTCGCTCCATAGATGCTGCCTCACCCGCTGAGTTTCTCCAGCATTTTTAGCTACTCAATACCCTGACTGATGAAAGTCAATGCACCCAATCTACCTGCAACGCGACTTAAGAAACTATATATTTAAGAAAGAACTGCAGATCGAAGGTAGACAAAAATGCTGGAGAAACTCAGCGGGTTTAGAAGAAACTCATACATTTGCAAGAAACAACATGTGGTCTAACAGGGAGATCTATTGACCTGTGAGACTAGATCCAGGGTAATAGATAGGAGTGGAAAGAAGTTGACAAAATATTGTATTCACTGAAAGTGTCTTGAAGGTGTGAATCATCTCTTAAGGCGGTGAGTTAGGGTGTCTCACTTAAAACGTACTTGGAGCACCAGTTGTTGTTCTTAAACTCAAAGGGTTCAGTCAGAGTACTGGAAAGTGGATTGGTTAAAATAGCTTTTTCAGCTGGCGCTGGCACATTAGGTCAACAAAGCTCTTTGTGTGATGAAGGCAGACAATATTCTAGTGGAAGTTGCAACATAGACACCTCCAATAGGCTCAACAGTGCCCTGATAACAGTCAATTTTATTACAGCACCTGGAAATCTAAAGGTCAATTTACACCCGATTTCATGTTGTGAACATTTACTTATTAGAAGCTAGACACATTAAGAAAATGGAGACAAGAGCATATAGGAATGAATTCCATAGGCTCATCGCAGGCTATCACAATGCCATTGTATAATCATATGTTGCAGCCAAAATAAGCAGTCTTTTAACAAGCACCCCACACCTCTCCCCAAACTTAAGTGCAGTCTTACCAAGGACTCGACCAACCAGGCAGAATGCCACTGTGCAGCTCACAAAGGTCCAGTTCCACTCGTGCTCTCCAGCAAATGTGGAAACACCCAGGAAGATGAAGATGAGAGTCTCACTCACACTGCTCCACATTTTCAGGAAGTACTTAATGGTAGTGTGTGATTTATGAGATATGTTTGCCTCCACATAAGGACGCATGACTGCACCACAGGCAATAAGGCTGCAAAACACAACAGGCAATACTCAAATCAACTAGTAGAACACAATGAATGTGCACGATATCCCTGTGGCAGTCTTTCTAAAGCAGATAAAAGGACGATATAAGCAAATCGACAGTACAAGAGAAAGAGGAGACGATCAGCTGCCATTGCCTCCCACAATATTCATCCCCATTATCACCTCGCTGTCTGTGAGTAGCCTGACCTCAACACTGCACCAGTCCCATTAATTGCAGGGCCCCACCGGACATCAAGAGGAAAAAAAGAAACCAAATCTGCCAAGTATATAAATCATGATAGAAATACAATGATTCTTCCGTGATAAAACATTATCTGCACAGTAGTTTCAAGGTCACTTACGCCATGATTCCCGACAGATGGAAGAGCTCCGAACACAAATAACTCATGTAACTGTAGAGGAAAACGAAGAGAGGTTCGATAACACGAATACGAGATGTAAAGCGGGAGGTGAACGCAGCCAAAAATCCAAATAAAGTTCCAACAAGGATACCTCCAATAGCCACCACAAAGAAGGACAGGAATCCCAGGACAACTTCCTTAGCTCCAATTACAGAAGCATCAGCAAGTTCTTCAAAGAGGTGATACAACACCTGTTGAATAAAACACACATTCAATAAATTATATAGCTCCAGAGCACCACACATGAGTTGAGAGGGATCTCATTGAAACATATAAGATTGTTAAGGGTTTGGACACGATAGAGGCAGGAAACATGTTCCCGATGTTGGGCGAGTCCAGAACCAGGGGCCACAGTTTAAGAATAAGGGGCAAGCCATTTAGAACGGAGAAGAGGAAACACTTTTTCTCACAGAGTGTTGTGAGTCTATGGAATTCTCTGCCTCAGAGGGCGGTGGAAGCAGGTTCTCTGGATACTTTCAAGCGAGAGCTAGATAGGGCTCTTAAAGATAGCAGAGTCAGGGGATATGGGGAGAAGGCAGGAACGAGGTACTGATTGGGGATGATCAGCCATGATCACATTGAATGGCGGTGCTGGCTCGAAATGCCGAATGGCCTACTCCTACACCTATTTTCTATTGTCATCTGCTTACTCTTATATAGACACAGATTGGACCAAGAGAATCCAGAATTCATTCTCTGTTCTCTGCTGTCCCAAATCGGAATGGGAATAACAACAAAACAAAATGTGAGGGAAGAAAGGAAACTGCACACGGTGGCAGAGGGGGGGGGGGGGGGGGGACAGCACAAGGGAGAGACCAAACTGCAGGAAGTAGCTCAAATAGAATCAAATATGCTATACTCACCACAGTCACTGCATCATTGAGCAAAGACTCTCCGAACACCAGGATGTGCAGCAATTCATTGATATGAATCTCTTCAAAGACAGCCAACACCGCCACGGGATCTACAGCAGAAGTGATGCTACCAAACACCAGGTTGGCCAGGAGACCCACATGCTGCAGACCAGCCCCACTGTACCGACACACTGTGTACATCAGTAATCCAATGAAGGATGCATTCCAAAGTGTTCCAATCACTGCAAAGCTCAATATTGTTCCCAAGTTCTCTGTGAAAGGTCGAATTGGCAAGAAGTAGCCAGCATCCAAAATGATGGGCGGAAGGAGATAAAAAAAGAATACATCTGCCTTCAAGATAGGTGGCTCTGATCCTAAACCCTTTATCAGACCTCCTACAACCAGGCCCACGCACACCAGCACACAGCTCTCTGGGACAAGCGATTGTATCCTTGGGAGAAAGTGAAAACCTAAAAATATAAAACAACCAATAATGAATTGGTAAAAATGTTCTGTTTAATAGCAAAAAGCATTGGTAGAAAGCGAGATTCTGAATCACACAGTTACACCCCTCCAATAACTCAACAAAACAATGCTTAATGAATGTATCAGTCAAACATTCTATATAATACTAAAAGCCTTCCTATTGTTTTGGGTTTGTGCCCATGATCTGCCCACGATGTGTCTTTGTGTCAATCTGGTTTTCCTATCTTCTTCCAAACACTAAGCCACTGCCTTCCCATTTTCACACATCCTACTCACATTTTCCCCATGGTGATGATAAACACCTTCCCGTCGCATTCCCACTGCCTTCCCATTTTCACACATCCTACTCACATTTTCCCCATGGTGATGATAAACACCTTCCCGTCGCATTCCCACCTATATTACTAAAGTTATTAATCCTTGAAATGTTAAAAACAGGCCGATTTCTTCAAACTCACCCACTTTGGAAAGAAAAATCCGAGTGACGTCACAATGCACTTGCAAGGCAGGACTGGACACTCCGGGAGGGAGGGAGGGAGGGAGGGAGGGGCACTCTAGCGCTAGCAGTGAACAAGGAGTAGCAGCGGCTGCCTGCGCCAGACCGGTATCTGGTGAGGAGGGTGGCACTGCGGGCCGAGCCCGGGGACTGGGCCCGTGCTGGAGCCAAGCCTGGTGCTGGAGCTGGAATGAGGGCCGAGCCCGAGGCTTGGGATGGAGCCGTGACGGAGGCCGAGAAAGAAGTTGCCGCTGGCACCAAGGACGAGCCTGGATCCGGCGCAGGGACGAGCACGGAGATGAAGGCGGGGCCTGGACTGGAGCCCAGGCGGCAGCCGAATCTACGGCCAGGGCTGGGCAGGGTTTAAGAACCAGGCCGAGTTCCAGCCCCTGGCCCTGCTCTATGACCTGGGTAGGTGCTGTGGCAGGGAATGGGAGTGAGGGGAGGAGGATGAGGGAAATGAGGAGGGATATGGGATGGGGAGTGGTGTGGAGAGGGGAAAGATCCTGGGGAGGTGAGGAGGGTGAGTGGGGGGGGGATTGAGGGGTTAGGGAGGGTCGTTGCCACGTCTACACTCCCTCTCTCGCCCCCTCCCCCTCTCTATCCCCTCCCTATCTACCCGCACTGCCACCCTCTCTACCCCCTCCCCCACTCTACTGCTCTACCCCCTCCCTCTCTGCCCCTCTCCATCTCTACCCCTTCCCCCTCCCTATCTACTCCCCTCCCCTCCCTTTCGCTCTCTACCCCCTCCTCCTCCCTCTACCCCTCCCTCTCTACCCCCCTCTCTCTATCCCCTCCCTCTCTGCCCTCCCACTCTACCCTCCCTCCTTCTCTAACCGCCCCCCCCCTATCCCTCTCTAGGGATTAAAGAGGGAGTGTGAAGAGGAGGTGGAGGGAGAGCTGGGGGATAAGGAGAAATGAGCCGCCCCTACGCAGTTAGGGGCTATGCATGAGTGGTGCAATATTGCGTTGGGGGAACGGGTTGCGTTGGGGGAACGGGTGAGTGGTAGAACCTTGCATTGGGGAGCAGACCCAACGGGTCTGCACTTGGTCTAGTAAATATTAAAACTGAGCTGGGACTCTTAAAAAGGGAGTGAGAGTTTGTAGAAGATAATCAACATGGCGACGTAATAAAAATGGTGATCAAATGTTGACAAAACCATTAGTTATTTTACAAGATGCAGCAAGAAGAGAGTTCAAATAAGCTCAAATGATTATTCTCTGACGTGAAAAAATATACTCATTGCAATCATAGTTTAACACCTCTATTCTCAGCAGCTGGATAAAACATTTGCTTCACTCACTTCTCCAAACATTATCATTACATGTTTTTGAAAATAAAATCCATACAGGGGCCATTGGAAAATCCATACAGGGGCCGTTGGAAAAGAAACTGATGTAGCCATAGAGAAACAGAAAAAGGGTCAGAAACACATTGGCTTCATTTTGTGGACTTAAAACTGTTGCATATTATTGTTTGTCAACAGAGATGATATTTGAATAGTGCTCAAGATTGGCTGTCCAAACAAGTCGACACATCGCAAGACCAAACAAAGACTCTGTAACCATTTCACTGAACACTTACCTTTTGTCTACAAAGAATATTAGATCTTCCTGTTGCTAACTACTTTAACTCCCCTTCCTGCTCCCATACTGAATTTACTGTCCTGGGCCTCCATTGCCAGAGTGAGCCCCCACACAAACTGGAGGAACAGCACCTCATACTCCACTTGGGTAGCTTGCGAAGGGGAAATCATGCTGGACTAATCTTCTGGAATTTTTTGAGGATGTAACTAGGAAAATGGACAAGGGAGAGCCAGTGGATGTAGTCTACCTGGACTTTCAGAAAGCATTTGATAAGGTCCCACATAGGAGATTAGTGGGCAGAATTAGGGCACATGGTAGTGGGGGTAGAGTGCTGACATGGATAGAAAATTGGTTGTCAGACAGGAAATAAAGAGTAGGGATTAATGGGTCCCTTTCAGAAGGGCAGGCAGTGACTAATGGGGTACCACAAGGCTCGGTGCTGAGACCGCAGCTATTTACAATATACATTAATGATTTAGATGAAGGAATTCAAAGTAACATTAGCAAATTTGCAGATGACACAAAGCTGGGTGGCAGTGTGAACTGTGAGGAGGATGCTATGAGAATGCAGGGTGACTTGGACAGGTTGAGTGAGTGGGCAGATACATGGCAGATGCAGTTTAATGTGGATAAATGTGAGGTTATCCACTTTGGTAGCAAGAACAGGAAGGCAGATTATTATCTAAATGGTGTCAAATTGGGAAAAGGGGAAGTACAACGTGATCTGGGGGTCCATGTTCATCAGTCACTGAAAGTAAGCATGCAGGTACAGCAAGCAGTGAAGAAAGCGAATGTCATGTTGGCCTTCATAACAAGAGGAGTTGAGTATAGGAGCAAAGAGTTCCTTCTGCAGCTGTACAGGGCCCTAGTGAGACCACACCTGGAGTATTGTGTGCAGTTTTGGTCCCCTAATTTGAGGAAGGACATTCTTGCTATTGAGGGAGTGCAGTGTAGGTTTACAAGGTTTATTCCCGGGATGGTGGGACTGTCATATGCTGAGAGAATGGAGCGGCTGGGCTTGTATACTTAGAAGGATGAGAGGGGATCTTATTGAAACATAGAAGATTATTAAGGGTTTAGACATGCTAGAAGCAGGAAATATGTTCCCGATGTTGGGAGAGTCCAGAACCAGGGGCCACAGTTTAAGAATAAGGGGTAAGCCATTTAGAACGGAGATGAGGAAACACTTTTTCCACGCAGTGAGTTGTCAGTCTGTGAAATTCTCTGCCTCAAAGGGCGGTGGAGGCCGGTTCTCTGGATAGTTTCAAGAGAGAGCTAGAGAGAGAGGAGATTAATGCAATAGAAAGGAAGGACATTAGCGTGGAGGATGTGGAATCGATATGGGTAGAGCTGCGAAACTCTAAGGGGCAGAAAACGCTAGTGGGAGCTGTGTACAGGCCACCTAACAGTAGTATTGGAGTTGGGGATGGCATCAAACAGGAAATTAGAAATGCGTGCAACAAGGGTAACACGGTTATAATGGGTGACTTCAATCTGCATGTAGATTGGGTGAATCAAATTGGCAGGGGTGCTGAGGAAGAGGATTTCCTGGAATGTATGCGGGATAGTTTTCTCAACCAACATGTGGAGGAACCAACGAGAGAGCAGGCTATTCTAGACTGGGTATTGAGTAATGAGGAAGGGTTAGTTAGCAGTCTTGTTGTGCGTGGCCCCTTGGGGAAGAGTGACCATAATATGGTTGAGTTCTTCATTAGGATGGAGAGTGACAAAATTAAGTCAGAAACAAGGGTTCTGAACTTGAACAAAGGTAACTTTGAAGGTATGAGATGTGAATTGGCCAAGATAGACTGGCAGGTGAATCTTAAAGGGTTGACAGTGGATTTGCAATGGAAGGTATTTAAAGACTGCATGGATGAAGTACAAAAGTTGTTCATACCAGTTTGGCAAAAGAATAAATCGGGGAAGGTGGTGCATCCATGGATAACAAGGGAAATCAGGGATAGTATAAAAACAAAAGATGAGGCATACAAATTTGCCAGAAAAAGCAGCCTACCGGAGGACTGGGAGAAATTCAGAATCCAGCAGAGGAGGACAAAGGGCTTAATTAGGAAAGGGAAAATAGATTATGAAAGGAAACTGGCAGGGAACATAAAAACTGACTGCAAAAGTTTTTATAGATATGTGAAGAGAAAGAGACTAGTTAAAACAAATGTTGGTCCCTTACAGTCAGAAACAGGTGAATTGATCATGGGGAACAAGGACATGGCAGACCAATTGAATAACTACTTTGGTTCTGTCTTCACTAAGGAAGACATAAATAATCTGCCGGAAATAGCAGTGGAACGGGGGTCAAATAAGATGGAGGAACTGAGTGAAATCCAGGTTAGCCGGGAGGTGGTGTTGGGTAAATTGAACGGATTGAAGGCCGATAAATCCCCAGGGCCAGATAGTCTGCATCCCAAAGTACTCAAGGAGGTAGCCACAGAAATAGTGGATGCATTAGTGATAATTTTTCAAAATTCCTTAGATTCTGGAGTAGTTCCTGAGGATTGGAGGGTAGCTAATGTAACCCCACTTTTTAAAAAAGGAGGGAGAGAGAAAGCGGGGAATTACAGGCCAGTTAGTCTAACATCGGTAGTGGGGAAACTGCTAGAGTCGGTTATTAAAGATGGGATAGCAGCGCATTTGGAAAGTGGTGAAATCATTGGACAAAGTCAGCATGGATTTACGAAAGGTAAATCATGTCTGACAAATCTGATAGAATTTTTCGAGGATGTAACTAGTAGAGTGGATAAGGGAGAACCAGTAGATGTGTTATATCTAGACTTTCAGAAGGCTTTCGACAAGGTCCCGCATAAGAGATTAGCATACAAACTTAAAGCACACGGTATTGGGGGTTCAGTATTGATGTGGATAGAGAACTGGCTAGCAGACAGGAGGCAAAGGGTAGGAGTAAACGGGTCCTTTTCAGAATGGCAGGCAGTGACTAGTGGGGTGCCGCAAGGCTCAGTGCTGGGACCCCAGCTATTTACAATATATATTAATGATTTGGACGAGGGAATTCAATGCAACATCTCCAAATTTGCAGATGATACCAAGCTGGGGGGTATAGTTAGGTGGGAGGAGGATGCTTGGAGGCTGCAGGGTGATTTGGATAGGCTGAGTGAATGGGCAGATGCATGGCAGATGCAGTATAATGTGGATAAATGTGAGGTTATCCACTTTGGTGGCAAAAACATGAGGGTAGACTATTATCTGAATGGTGGCAGATTAGGAAAGGGGGAAATGCAACGAGACCTGGGTGTCATGGTACACCAGTCATTGAAAGTAGGCATGCAGGTGCAGCAGGCAGTGAAGAAAGCAAATGGTATGTTAGCATTCATAGCAAAAGGATTTGAGTATAGGAGCAGGGAGGTTCTACTGCAGTTGTACAGGGTTTTGGTGAGGCCACACCTGGAGTATTGCGTACAGTTTTGGTCTCCAAATCTGAGGAAAGACATCCTTGCCATAGAGGGGGTACAGAGAAGATTCACCAGACTGATTCCTGGGATGTCAGGACTTTCATATGAGGAAAGATTGGATAGACTCGGCTTGTACTCGCTGGAATTTAGAAGATTGAGGGGGATCTTATAGAAACTTACAAAATTCTTAAGGGGTTGGACAAGCTAGATGCTGGAAGATTGTTCCCGATGTTGGGGGAGTCCAGAACAAGGGGTCACAGTCTAAGGATAAGGGGGAATTCCTTTAGGACCGAAATGAGGAAAACATTCTTTACACAGAGAGTGGTGAGTCTCTGGAATTCTCTGCCACAGAAGGTAGTTGAGGCCAGTTCATTGGCTATATTTAAGAGGGCGTTAGATGTGGCACTTGTGGCTAAAGGGATCAGGGGGTATGGAGAGAAGGCAGGTACGGGATACTGAGTTGGATGATCAGCCATGATCACATTGAATGGCGGTGCAGGCTCGAAGGGCCGAATGGCCTACTCCTGCACCTATTTTCTATGTTTCTATAGGGCTCTTAAAGATAGCAGAGTCAGGGGATATGGGGAGAAGGCAGGAATGGGGTACTGACTGGGGATGATCAGCCATGATCACATTGAATGGCGGTACTGGCTCAAAGGGCCGAATGGGCTACTCCTGCACCTATTGTCTACACCTCATACTCCAATGACACCCAACATGTAACCCAACAACATGAACATTGAATTCTCTAAGTTTAGGTAACTTCCACAAACACTTCTCTCCCCCTTCTCTTCCTCTTCACCCCCTTCATCCAATCAAAGTCCATTAACCAGCTCCAGTTTGCAACTATGTATCGCTCTTGGGCTCACATCTGTCTCTATCCAACAATCAACCTATCAGGGAACCTCCTCCTTGCAACATAAGTGGAAAGGGAAACTGAATTAACATTTCAAGTCAGAGGCCTTTTATCAGAATTTTGGGGGGACCATGACTGCTGCGAGATTGTGGGTTGGTGTTGATGCAGAGAGATGTCTAAAGCACACATATGCTGATGAAGAATCTTCAACCTGAAACCTTAACTCTGTTTCCTTTTCTGCAAATGCTGCCTGACATGCTGGGTGCTTCTGTATGATTTGATTTTGACCAGATGTGTACACAATACATCACGTATGGTTTCATCATAGCACTTTACAATTGCTAGAACACATCCTTACTCCTTTAGTCAAACCACCTTGTAATAAAGACATTTATTCTCCCAATCACTTACTGTAACTGCAATATTCGCCTCAATGCCTTTTACCCAAACATATGTACATTATTTGTACCTTGAAACCATCCTCAACTGTGTAACAAATACTCTGCTTCTCTGTACAACATGACCGTACATATTTACACATTATATTGCATCTCATTTTCTTGCCAGCTCACTCCATACATCTTAAAGCTTCTGTACATCGTACCTCAATCCTATATAGATTAATATCATTTGCAAACTTGGAAGAATTTTGACTCCATAGCCAAATCATTAACAATGGACTGTGATTAGCTAAGGCCCAAGCATTGCTCCTTGCAGCACCCCATTAGTCACAGCCGGTCAATCACAGAAGAATCCACTTATCCCCATTCTTCAACTTCACCTCAAGTTTCAGAAGCCAATCACTTTAGTTCTCTATCTTACCTCATGGCCACTTTCCAATGACATGCACCAGAAACTCAAAGAAAACATTTAGTTTAGTTTAGTGATACAGCGCGGATACAGGCGCTTCGGCCCACCAGGTCCGCGTTGACCAGAGATCCTCGCACATAAACACTATCCTACACCCACTAGGGAAAATTTTTACATTTACCAAGTCAATTAACCTATAAACCTTTCGGCTTTCTTCAAAGCAATTTGGCACCCTTGGAATTCAATATTGAATTCAACTATTTCAGATAACTAGCTGTTCCTGTTCATGTCAGAACTGGCTTGACCTGATGCATGAGCCACCTTATCTCAGCTTTTCTCTCTCTAGACACGCCACCTAATGCATAAGGTATTTCCGACATTCGTTTGTGTGTCAGATTTTCATCTACTGTCGAAGCCTCTCACAGTTCTGATGGGATCTTTTGTTTTTCATTCTCCATCTTTCAATCAACACCCCCTATAGCATTGTGCAACTTGCTTTCCACTGTATATAGATATTCCCTTTGCTCTCTCCATCCCTCCCCCTCTGTTTATTTAAACACTATTTTTCTCACTTCTCTAGTTCCAAGAAAAAGGTAATTGTCCTTAAATGTTAACTCTGTATCCCTCAGATTGCTGCCTGACGCGTTGTGTAGTTTTTGAAGATATATGCTAAATGCAGGAGTAACTCAGCGGGACAGGCAGCATCTCTGGAGAGATTCAATGGTTGGCGATTTGGGTCGAGACCCCTTTTCAAACTAGAGTCAGCAGAAAGGGAAACAAGAGATATAGTCAGTGGTGTAGAGAGATATAGAACACATGAATGAAAGATATGCAAAAAAGTAATGATTATAAGGAAACAGGCCATTGTTAGCTTTGCTTGGTGAGAACGAGGAGCTGGCGTGACTTGGGTGGAGGAGGGATGGAGAGAGGGAATGCAGGGGTTACTTGAAATTAGAAAAATCAATACTCATACCACTGGGTTATAAGCTGTCCAAGTAAAAAATAAGATGCTGTTTTTAAAAAAAAACTTGTTTCTAGAACAACTGCACAAACTGGTTGGCCCGTAGAGTTGCCTCTTTCCTCCATTGTCAATGGGTAAACATTCTCATTGAGGAAGTGACTCAGTTTCAAATCTGACTTATGGCAATGTTCTCCATGCAGTTTGCACACTCGTCCTGTGACTGCATGGGTTTCCTCTGGGTGTTCACTTTCCTCCAATATTACAGCCATGTGGGTTGACAGGTTAAAGTGACATTCTTTGTTGTTCATAATGTACAACTAAGTTGCAGAATACACAGGTCGATAGACCGAATAGACTTCTCCAATGTCACATGGAAATTTGACATATGGAAAAAAGATAGCCGTCACTTTTAGTGACTGAGAGCAAAGCCCCCTGGCTTGTTTGAAAATTCTGTTGCCCAAGTAGCACTTATCTGCTTGCAAGATTGGACATATAAGCTTAATTGTATCTTGTGGCAATTTCACCATCATAGATTTAGTCATAGAGCAGTGTAGCAAGGAAACAGACCCTTTGATCCAACTAAGGCACCATTTGAGCTATTTTCAATTGCCCCTATTGGCCCATATCCCTCTTAACCTACCCTCTCCATGAACATATCCAAATGCATTTTAAATGTTGTAAATGTGCCCACTTCTATCAGTTCATCTGCAACTCATTCAACACTTAACATCTTGAAGGACAAAATTAGGAGTTGTTTGGGGTTGGAGACGGGGAAGGGTGGAGGGAAGAGGGGTGGAAATAAAACAAAACAAAAATCACAGGTTATACCACCTTAACATAGATGTATATAAATTGTTCCTTCACCATTAAATGAATGAATGAATGAATAAATAAGTTTATTGGCCAAGTATTCACATACAAGGAATTTGCCTTGGTGCTCCACCCGCAAGGGACAACATGACATAGTGACAGTTAGGAATGCCACATAAAACATTAATAATAAAACATTATCGATTAAACATGAGAATTAAATAAAATACCAGAGCAAAAGGAGGCTACATATTTTTGGTTGTTGAGTAGAGCAACTACTCGTGGACAAAAAACTGTATTTATGTCTGGCTGTGGCAGCTTTGATGGTCCGGAGTCGCCTTCCAGAGGGAAGTGATTCAAAGAGTTTGTTGCCAGGGTGAGAGGGGTCAGAGATGATCTTACCCGCTCGCTTCCTGACCCTTGCAGTGTACAGATCATCAATGGAGGGAAGTTTGCAGCCAATAACCTTCTTAGCTGATCGAACGATTCGCTGCAGCCTCCGGATGTTATGCTTGGTGGCTGAGCCAAACCAGACCATGATGGAGAAGGTGAGGACAGACTCTACGATGGCCGTATAGAATTGAACTGCCTGCGGCAGATTGTGCTTTCTCAGTTGCCGCGGGAAGTACATCCTCTGTTGTGCCTTTTTGACTGTGGAGTCGATGGTGTCCCCCCTTTTAATGTCCTTGGAGATGATGAGTCCCAGGAACTTAAAATACCCCACAAATGTGACTGTGGTGTTGTTGATGGTGAGTGGGGTGAGGGGAGGGAGAGCTCTCCTAAAGTCTACAATCAATTCTGGGTCTAAATCCAGCAAATATTTACCCATCAGCATTTCAGAACTACTTTCAATAAAGTTTGCCGCCACATTTTGAACTGTGACTAAGGATGGGCAAAAAACCATTTACCTTAAAGATTCTCACATCCTGAGAAAGACATTTTCAGAACTATAATGTTAGTGATGACTGCGTATGTTTTTGAAAGATCTGGCCTGTGGAAAATGAGGTGCAAATGCATAATAAAGTGGGAAGTGTAGGAATAATTACAATGCACAGGAGAATACTGTTTATTTGCTCGGCTGCACCAACAGTGACTATGATTAAGTTAATTAAGTCTCAGGGGTGAAACTCTATTTCTAAAGATCTACTGTCTGTCTCACATTGAATTATTGTGATCAAGTGAAGGCGAATCAGGTGCTGATTTTCAGGGGTAGAGATCATGTTTACCTTATTGAATTATGTTAAAAGACAGTCATCAAACACAGAAATGTATTGATGTATTCAAGGGAGAGCTGGATACAGCTTTTAGGGCTTACAGAATCAAAGGATATGGGGAAAAAGCAGGAACATGGTACTGATTCTGGATGATCAGCCATGATCATATTGAATGGCGGTGTTATCTCAAAGGGCCGAATGGCCTACTCCTGCACCTACTTTCTATGTTTCTATGAAAAACACAAATTGGTCCAACTCGTCCAAGGTGCCACACCCAGATAAGTCCCATTTAAATGTTGTTATTATACCTACCTCAACTACTTGTCCTCACAGCTCGTTCCATACACCCATTATTATTTGTATTACATTGTTGCTGTTTAGGTTCTTATTGAATTTTTCTCCTCTCATCTGAAACGATAGCCCTCTAATTCTTATTGACACAAGGGACTGCAGTTGCTGTTTTATATATTAAAAAAACAAAGTGCTCGAGTAACTCTGTGGGTCACCCTATATCCTTGGAAGACATGGATAGGTGATATTTCGGGTCAAGGCCATTTTTCAGACCTTCAAAAAGGGACCCAAGCCAGAACTTCACATATCCATGTCTTCCAGAGATGCTGCCTGACCCGCTGAGTTACTCCAACACTCTTTTTTCTTCCCCCTCTACCTCTTGATTTCCTTACCCTGGGACAATGACTGTGATTCACGCAGATGGTTTTATACACCTCCATAAATTACCCATCTGCCTCCTGCACTCCATGGAATAACGTTCTAGCCTGCCAAACCTCTCCCTCCAGTCTTGCAACATCCTTGTCAATCTTCTCTGCTCTCTTTCCAGTTGCATGGCATCTTTCCGATAGCTGGGTGACCAAAAGTGAATATAATTCTCCAAGTGCAGCCTCATTAACTTTTTTACATATATAACATAACATCCCAACTTCTATACTTAACTCCTTGGCATCATGTCAAAAGCCGTCTTCACCACTCAGTCTACATGCAACTTCACTTTCAGGAACTAGGTTTGATCTCCTAGATCCCTTTTCTACAACACTCACCAGGACCCTACCATTTAGTGGTTCGACTTCGCAATATGCAACACCCTATATTTCTCTGAATTAATCTCAGAAAATCCTTGGCCATTCCTTGGTCCTTTGCCCAGCTGATCAAGAAAATGTATTTTATGAACCACCTTCACTGCCTATCTTACCCCCTTAGGTGTCACGCGCAAACTTACAAATCATTACTCGTACACTCTCATCCAAATCGTTGATAGAGGTGACAAACAAAAAATAGCCCAGTATCAATCCCTGTGGCATACCACTTGCCACAGGCCTCCAGTCCAAAAAACAATCTTCCACCACTACAGTTTCCTACCATTTAGCCAGTTATGTGACAATTTAGTTAGCTCTCTCTGGATCCCATACAATCTAACCTTCCAAAGCAGCCTACTATACTAAACTAAATCTTATCAAAGTTCTTGCTGAAGAAACATAGACAACCTCTACAACCCTTCCCTTACCAATCTTCTTCTAAAAATGCAATCAAATTCATGTCCCCCCCCTCCCATTGGTACGGAACTTTTGCATTTTTCAGCTTGAAATTATGTAATATGGTGCATACTGTAGCGAGTCTTTTAACTTACACTTGAATGCATTATATATGCTTTAAATTGGATTAGCTATGAATAAGGTTAGAGTAAATTACATTCCTAATTACATTCCACAGTAGAACCCAGGCTGTGATCCATACGTGCAGCACATGAATGATCTTAGTGTATTCATGTATGGAAATCAGATTATAATCAAACACTTGGCCCATGTTGGCCAACCTGGGTCTCACTGCACACCTGGTACTACTCCTGGCCCTGACTCCAGTTGCATACCTTCTCTCATTCCTGTCCCTGAGTCCAGTCCTACACCTGGCCCCCTATTCTACCCTGATCATAGCTGCTTACCTGCTTGGGTTCCCAGTGCTGAACACACCCCTGGTCCCATCTTTGACTGCACACCGTGTACTATTCCAGACCTTGACTCTGGATGCACACTTGGCCTTGCTCCTAGCCCCTTTGCACTGACAATATATCTGGCCCACACATAAAGCCCCATATCTGACCCCCTGGACTTAACCTATTACGTTCAAGTCCACAAGTGCTTAGCTAATGCAGTAATCCTTTATGGGGCACTTCACAGATCAAATTATGGATAACAAAATTTGCGACATTCATTGGCTTCCTTGTTATCTAACATGCTAGTTACTTTGTCAAATAAGTCATCAATGGGTTGAACACAATTCCCATCCATAAAATTACACTCACTCAGCTGTATAAGTATTCTGATACAATTTCTTTCATTTTCGTAACAAACAAATCAATAACATTAGCCAACTCCGAAACATGAAGCGCTGAGCATTGGGATCCAAACGTCATGAACAACTGGCCTCAGTTCCCCGCTCACAACTGGCAGTGTTCTCCATCTGAACTGGGGCTGCGGAGCGTTTTTGAAAGTGGGGAGGCTGAGCGATCATTTGGCCTTGGGGGTACCCGGTGAGGTAGTGGAGCAACCGAGTGGGGGGGGGGGGGGGAGAGGGTGTGGAAGAAGGGTGTGTCCCCTCCCAGGGTAGGAACGTTTTGAAATTTGATGTATTAAAATCATGTTTTAGTGCATTGTAGAAGTATGATTTCAATGTTTTTTGTATGAAACATTTTTAAGAGGTAACTTTTTAAGGGGTAACTTTATCCACACAAAGGGTGGTGGGCGTTTGGAACAAGTTGCCAGAGGAGGTAGTTGAGGCAGGGACCATCCCAACATTTAAGAAACAGTTAGACTGATACATGGATAGGACAGGTTTGGAGGTATGGACCAAAAGCAGGTAGCGTAGCTGGGACATGTGGCTTAAGGGCCTGTTTTCAGGCCACATTATACCTCCACCATGCATGAATGCTTCAAAATCAAGTGATTGAGTTTTATTGCCATATACTCAAGCATAGAAACATAGAAAATAGGTGCAGGAATAGGCCATCGGCTCTTCGAGCCAGCACTGCTATTCAATATGATCATGGCTATTCATCTAGAATCAGTACCTCTTTCCGTGTGAAGAACGTTTGTCCTCATCTCAGTCCTAACTTCCCCCCCCCCCCCCCCCTTTATTCTTAAACTGTGATCCCTGGTTCTGAACTCCCCCAACATCGGGAACATTTTTCCTGCGGTTACAGTAAGTGAAAATCTAGCCGGCAAGCAGGATGCTTTCTCCAACCACCCCCATTTGAAGTCCACTATCTTCCACCGTTTCTACCCAGTGCCTGGTACTTACTTCCAGCAGCCACTGGTTGTCCTCCATGATGCACCGAGCCGCAGCCTGATCCATGCCGTTCACCTGGGCGAATTTGGCACAGAGACTCTCATGGCAGCGGCGCCTTGCACTGAGGCTGCTCCGTGGCCGGAGCTGCAGTGAACGACTCGCCTGCCCGGCAAACACTCACTAGCCCCGCTCCCTATCTGAATCTGTCCCCGTCGCTGCTTCTGCTTACAACTCCCATGGCCCATGCAGTTGATATGAGTTTTGAAATTTTCGTTGATCACAGAATTTCCCACGACAGAGCGTGAGAAATTTGTGATCAGCGTGAGAATTTGGCGAAATGCATGATTCTCACACTCAGTGCATGGGTGTTGGCAGCCCTGCTTCTCTATTCCTCTCTCTCCCCCCTCCTCTCTCTCTCCCCCTTCCTCTTTCTCTCCCACTCTCTCTCCCTCTCTCTTTCTCCCACCTCACTCTCATCCCTCCCCCTTCTCTCCCCTCTCTCTCCCCCTCTCCTCCGCTCTCTCTCCTCTCACCCCCCTCTCCCCCTCTATCGCTCCCCTCCCCCTCTCTCTCCTCTCTCTCTCTCCTCTCACCCCCTCACTCTCTCCCCTTCCCTCTCCTCTCTCCCCTCTCTCCCCTCTCTCTCTACTACCTCACTCTCCCCCCTCTCTCCTCTCCATCCCCTTCCCCTCTCCCCTAACTCTCTCTCCCCTCTCTTTCCCCTAACTCTCTCTCCCCCCACTCCCTCCCTCTCTCCCCCTCCCTCTCTCTCCTACATTTCTCCCTCCCACCTCACTCTCCCTCTTGCTCTCTCCCCCCTCTCTCTCCCATTTTTCTTTGTCCGCCCCATCTCCCTCTTTCCCCCGTTTTTATCTTTCCCCTCTCTCTCTTTCCCCCCTCTCTCCCATTCTCTCCTACCCTCTCCACCCCCTCTCTCTCTTCCCTCTTTCTGCCCTCTCCCCCCCCCTTCCCTCTTCTCTCTCCCCATTCACTCCCCCTCCGTCTCTCCCACAGAATTTCTCACCACAGAGCATGAGAAATTTCTGACCAGCGTGAGGGCGTGAGAGTTTCTTCAAATGCATGATTCTCATGCTCAAAGCGTGAGAGTTGGCAGCCCTGAAATCCATAAACAACCCATTTGTCCAAATGCATGTACATTTTATCTCTTAGGATCCCTACAATAATTTTCCCACCAGAGATGTTAGGTTTACTGGTCTATAGTACCCAGATTTTTCTTTGCAGCTCTTCTTAAATATTAGCTAATATATTAGCTAATAATATTAGCTAATCTCCAGTCTTCTGGCACTGCACTTGTTTTGCGACAACAATTAGTATATCTCAGTCAGGCCTCCTGCAATTTCCTCTCTAGCTTCCCAGAGTGTCCTTGGATATACTAGATCAGGCCTCATAGATTCCACAAGGGCGATTTGACCTTCCAGTAACCTGTTACTTCAACTTTCCGCCTCATTCCTGTTGTGATCTCTGTCTTTGGCCTTCTACATTATTCTAATGTTCAAAGTAAGCTCAAGGAACACAATTTCACAATAATACCCAAGCTGTCTGGACTTAATACTGAAAGTAACCACTTCAGGTAATCACTTCCTTACCCCCCCCCCCCCCCATATCTTTTAAGTAATCGTTACATTAAAAACTTTGGCCTGTATCCCATCACAGACTCCTCTGTTCTCTCCATCCCTGCTCTGCAAATTTTGTTCTCACTTTTCCAGTTCTGATGAAGTGTCCTAGACTAGAATTGTGGACACAGTTTCTCTCACCATTGCTGCTGCTTGACCTGCTACTTGCTTCCAGCATTTTCAATTTTTGCTTTGGGTTTCTAGCATCTTGCTACATTTGCAACATACGGGTGCATAATCCAGGTCCGAAGTCCACAACCTGCTTTTAAGCAAAATCCCTCATATGAAAAATCAACACAAAAATATTAATTGCTTTAACACTTTAAAAATCTGTAACAGATGGAGATTGTAGGAAATGTAAATTAATCTGTGCAATTGTCAATGGATAGACTTTATTCCCATTAGGTTTAGGTTTCTTATTGTCACATTGCCGAGGTACAGTGAAAAGCTTTGTTTTCCATACCACCCAATGAGATCTGTCTAACTATACAGAAATAGAATCAGGTCAAACTCAATTAAAATAGGTAGATCAAAAAGATAGATACAGAGTGCAGAATATAGTTCTCTGCATTGTAGTGCACCAGTTCCACAGATAGTCCAATGTCCAGAAAAGAGTAGAAATAAATTGGCCAGAGCCTCAGCTTATGGAAGGAACGTTCAGAAGCCTGTTAACAGGGGAAATGTTGCGCCTGAGTCTGGTGGCACACACTTTCAAGCTTCTATATCTTCTGCTCGACAGGAGTGGGGAGAAGGAGGAATTATCAGGGTGGGACAAATACTCTCAGACATTCCTTTCATTTTAGGTCACATGGTACCACTCAGAAACATTTAATCAATGGTTAGATCAAGGAGTATCACTTGCCAATGTTCAGAATTTTATTATTGGTTTTAATGCAGATTATTAGCTGCGGGAATAACTCTCTCTAACCTGACTAACTCTGACACTTGTGCTAAATAAAGGATACCTCCATGACAGCATTGTACAATAAAGACAAGGAAATCCTTTTAATAATAATAACAATAATAAATATTTCAGAATCAACCATCATTGAATGATATAAGTTCTGAACTAAAATATACACCTAGGTTGCCTCACATTCAAATAATATCATGAGGAAGGTATTTGTTCACAGCCGCACAATTGCATAGCCAATTTCAATTTCTCACACAATCTTCAGCACTTACCTACCAATTAATTTGTAGCACAACAGCAGACATTACAGACTGCCAGCCACTGCATCCATAAATTATTTAGGATCACTAGAAATAAACCTTACTTAACTACGTTCAAAATCGAAGTAAAAAACAAACAGAAAAATTGTTGAAAGCTTTTGAGACATTAAGTCATGCAGAAAAGATACTCCCTTTAACTGAGCCTTTCAAAGAATGATTGTTATCACCATTGTATATGCAGGTTTAATACCTTACTAGATGTGGGCCCAGCCTAGACAGCAAATTTCTTTCCTGAGCACTACACAGTAATTCGGCTGGAATGTATGCATTTATGGTTGTACCTGCGCCCATGCGAGGACACCGCGTGCAGGAGGTGCTTGAGCGACCAGGTCCAAGTTTGTTGCTGAGGATGCTGGTGTGTGGCAGAGTGACTGTCTCTGCACTAACTTTCTGCAGAGGCTGTCACAGATTCCAGCAAGTCTGGAAAAGGATTGGCGAATCAAATGCAGCAAGACAGAAATTCAAAATTTCTTAATTCATGTAATGAAGAAAAGATTCACTGTAGTTGCACTCAAATGTTGATTTTTTTTTTAAACAAGAAGACTCCAATCTACTCCCAACTTTCTTTTTAACCCCCAGTTTAGCAGCCATAAAGGTAGGTATGTTACAAAACTTACCTTGAGCAGCGCTGCAGTTCTGCCGCTCCCCATGTGCGTGACTTTGGCGCCTCTCAGAGGGGGGCGGGCTTAAAGTGCCGATTTTCCACAGGCAAGAAAAATCGATCAATGTCGGGCAATTTCGTTGCGGAAGAAAAATCGCTCCGACATTTCATGAATGAAGGTATTTTTTAAATTACTCTAAATTATTTATTAACTAGAGTAATTTAAAAATCACCTTCAAAAGCCGTGAGCGCCGACAACGGGAAGGATTTTGCGTAGGGGAGAAAAAAAGGTAAATAGTTTATTTTTATATTAAAGTTGGTTTTTAGGGAGGATTTTAATAACATTTTCACGTTGCGAAATGGGGTCCAAAAAAATGTATGAACAAACAGTATTTTTCCTCCTGACTTCACCGCTAACCGCAACATTCCAATCCACCGCATTCCACTAAAACCCACTCGCTAGTTGATTTAAATGGCCATTAATTTACAGGAATCAAACACTAAATTCCTACCATTTGGCCCAGAAGTTCATGAAAATGAGATTTAAAATTATGTTATATTGTGGATTATTGTGTGAATGTTATTTGGACACTCAGGCAATTTTAAAAAAGTTTATCTTTTCTTAAGAAAGGATAGATGTTTAGATCTACTCATTGAATTTTGTAATTAGCTACAATTCGATAACTAACTAATTATATGCTTTAAATTCAGGTCATTCAAGTAAGATTGTTTCATATTTTATTTCAGAATGCTTCAATCTATAATAACTGAAAATTTCATTGAGTTCTCTTAATTTTTTAAGAAAGTTATGGGCTTTTAACTGTTCCAGATCACAGCTTTTGAGTTAAGTCAATTGAAAGGCAATGGGGAACAAGATGCTAATTTCCGAGCATGAAAATGGCCATACCTTTCTTAATACTGAAGATATGAAAGTGAATTAGGTGTCAACTTAAACTTCTTTTTATGCTTTATCTGATGGGATAAATTGCAGACTTGATTTTTAAAATCTCAAAATGTTGTAACATTGCTAATAAGGGTCCTCCATTATCTTCAAAATGGAGAGAGGGAGGGAGGAGGAGGGAGAGAGGGTGTACCCAGGTGGCGGCTCTCCGTCTCAGGACTCTGCAAAGGTATATGTATGCGGAGAACCCTCCCAGATGGCACGCTCTGGCACGTATTTTTTCCGCCGGGGTTGTTGCCCAAGAGGGGTTTCGCGGCTCCCGGTGGCAGCCATCAGTCGACCTGCCTTACAGGATTTGCCTAGTTCCTATCGTTTAATTAACCAGAATTTAAATTCCTCAGCTGTTGTAATGGAATTTAAAACTCGCTGTTCTAATTTTTTTTGTCCAGCTAACTGGTCCAATAACTGATCAATTATCAGTGCCACAATTTCCTTCAATCTACATCTTCGCTACAATTTGGCAGGCAATTGTGGGGGATTAAATCTGGGAGCTATGTACAGGTGCATTCAGAAAGTATTCAGACCCCTTCACTTTTTCCACATTTTGTTACGTTACAGCCTTATTTTAAAATTGATTAAATTCATTTTTCTTTTATCATCAATCTACACACAACACACCAGAAATATTGAAATTTTTGAAAAGTAATTAAAAATAAATAACTGAAATATCACATTTACATAAGTGTTCAGACCTTTGCTATGACACTCAAAATTGAGTTTAGGTTCATCCTGTTTCCATTGATTACCCACGTGAGATGTTTCTACAACTTGATTGGAGTCCACCAGTGATACATTAAATTGTTTGGACATGATTTGGTAAGGCACACACCTGTCCATATAAGGTCCCGCAGTTGTCAGAGCAAAAACCAAGCCGAGGACGAAGGAATTGTCCGTAGACCTCTGAGACAGGATTGTGTTGAGACACAGATCTGGGGCAGGGTATAAAACAATTTCTGCAGCATTGCAGGTCCCAAAGAGTACAGTGGTCTCTGTTAGTCTTAAATGGAATAACTTTGGAACCACAGGACTTCATAGAGCTGGCCAAACTGAGCAAACGAGGGAGAAGTGCCATTGGTCAGGTAGGTGACCAAGAACCCGATGGTCACTCT